>OX401928.1:7148995-7631495 GCA_947859195.1 Drymonia ruficornis | reverse complement strand
TAAAGACAGTCAGAAGTACACATCGTTCGTTACTCCACAAGGTCAATATGAATTTAAGAAAATGCCGTTTGGATTGTGTACAGCACCATCTGTATTTCAAAGATTTATTAATGACATCTTCCATGATTTAATAACCGATGGTACACTGCTGGTTTATCTTGATGATGTGATAATTCCATCTAGAACAGAAGAAGAGGGACTAGAAAAACTGGAGAAGGTGCTAAAGAGAGGACAAGAATTTGGTCTAGAATTTAACTGGAAGAAATGTCATTTCTTGAAGAAAGAGATTCAGTATTTAGGTTACCTTATTTGCGATAACGAAGTCCGACCATCCGAAGAGAAGATTAATGCTGTAGCAAAGTTCAAGAAACCTAACAATGTAAAGACTGTTCAGTCATTCCTTGGATTGACAGGATATTTCAGAAAGTTTATCAGAAACTATTCATTAATTGCTAAACCGATGACGGATTTATTGAAAAAGGACGCTGTGTTTGACTTTGATGACAATTGCGAAAAGGCTTTTCTAGAACTGAAACAAATATTATGTAGTTCACCAGTTCTTCGGATTTATAACCCAGGATTAGAAACTGAGTTACACACAGATGCTAGCGCTGATGGCTACGGAGCTGTTCTACTACAGAAGAACCCTAAAGACGATCAACTTCATCCAATTCATTATATGAGCAAGAAAACAACTCCAGCTGAAAGAAAATATCACAGTTACTATCTCGAGATTTTGGCCATTGCCGCGGCTATAAAGAAGTTCCGAGTCTATCTTTTAGGCATTCATTTTAAAATAGTAACTGACTGCGCAGCCCTGACTATGACCTTGCAAAAAAAGGATTTACCACCCAGAGTAGCCCGCTGGGCTTTGCTTTTAGAAGAATATGACTACAAAATAGAGCACAGAGCCGGTTCAAGGATGAAACACGCAGACGCATTAAGCCGATATCCTACTTGTTTTATAATGTGTAATACAGAAACTACTGCCCGATTGAAAAAAGCTCAAAATGACGACGAACATATTAAACTTTTGATAAAGGTTATAGAGAACGAACCATATCGTGATTTTGTAATGCAAAACGGCTTACTATACAAGGAAAAGAATGGAGTTAGGAATATCGTTGTACCTAAAAGAATGCAATATGAAATTATTCGGAAAGCTCATGAGAAAGGACACTTCGGAGTAGAAAAAACTGAAGAACTGATTAACAGAGAATACTACATCGAAAATTTACCTGAGAAGATTAAGAAAGTGATAACGAATTGTGTAGAATGCATCCTTATTTCACACAAAAGAGGCAAAAAGGAGGGTTTACTGCACCCAATCGATAAAGGTGACGTTCCACTTTCGACATACCATATCGATCATCTGGGACCTATGACGTCAACCCACAAGAACTATAAATACATCCTGACCGTTGTAGACGCCTATACCAAATTCACCTGGATTTATCCTGTTAAGACTTTAACCACAGAAGAGACTTTAGACAAATTAAGACTACAGCAGCAGACTTTTGGCTCACCTGAACGTATAATATCAGACCGAAATGCCGCGTTCACTTCAGGTGACTTCCAAAAATATTGTAAAGATGAGAATATTGCACACTATACAATAACTACTGGCCAACCAAGAGGAAATGGCCAAGTCGAAAGGGTTCACCAAATTATGATTGCCGTTCTAAGTAAATTTAGCGCGGATGACCCCACGAAATGGTACCGCTGGGTGCCTAATCTACAGCGCTGCTTGAACGGGACTTACCAACGAAGCATTGGAATGACGCCATTTGAGTTAATGTTTGGCATTAAAATTAGAGACAAAGACGATGACCTACAAAGATTGATAGAACAAGAAAATATAGAAATTTACAATGAAAAACGACAAGAACTTAGAGAGAAGGCAAAAGAATTAATACAAAAAGTACAGGAAGAAAACATAAGAAATTATAACCGAAAGAGAAAAGAAGCTAACTCGTATAAGATGGGCGATCTGGTAGCTATCAAGAAGACGCAGTTTTCACAAGGTGCCAAATTATATCCCAAGTATCTTGGACCTTACGAAGTTGTAAAAAACAAAGGAAACGATAGATACATCGTGAAAAAAGTTGGAAACAGCGAAGGCCCAATTAATACAACTAGTTCAGCCGATTATATGAAACCCTGGATTTCGCCAGAAGACGATTCATCCGGGACAGATGAATGAACAGGACGGCCGTGTCGAATGGTCAAGAATTAATTTTAATTTTGTATTATTTTTTGTTTGTTTTATTTTGTTCCTACTGGCAACACTAAAGACGCCATAATGTTAAACGTCACTGTCAAAGTAGTAGTGAAGTTGTCAAAGATTTATGAATGAGAAACGAAGTTTGTGATTGAAAATAAAAATATAAGAAGAGAAAAGACTTTTGTTCTGGATAGTGCTTCAATATCTACATGTATGTATGTATGTATGTATGTATGTATGTATGTATGTATGTATGTATGTATGTATGTATGTATGTATGTATGTATGTATGTATGTATGTGCATCTGTTCCCACCTAACTTCCAAACTACTTGTCGTAATTTGACAAATGAGGTATCGTCAGAAGCGGCTTAATGGCGCGCTGGTTATAGGCTATGTGACGTCACATAAAATTGCATATGGCGCCCTCTAGAGGACATAATGTCATGAACTAAAAAAAAAACATTTTTTAATGAAACCGTGTGGGGTATCATATGAAAGAGCTTGATGAGCACATTTCAAAAATATATATATTGTTACCTATTACTCCAAAATAATTAAATAAAAAGTAAGTTTAAAAACTAAAACCCGACTACGGAAAAAACGCGCTCTAAAAAGTATGAAACAAGGAAATATTCTCATCTAGAGGATAGCCGTGGTCCGTGTTCATATGCCATTTGGCCCTAAAAGACCTACACGGACCACGGCTATCCTCTAGATGAGAATATTTTCTTGTTTCATACTTTTTAGAGCGCGTTTTTTCCGTAGTCGGGTTTTAGTTTTTTTCAAAAAAATCATCTTTGAGATAGATGCTTCACATACGTATGTCGAGTCAAACATAGTGGCCAAATTGATAGCTAGTTTTTTGCAATTTTCCTTTTTTTTCTGGGACATGTTTGGCGGTCCGAGGTTCGACCTTTCGCGGTCCGCAAACGGACCGCGGTCCGCCTGTTGCCGACCGTTGATCTATAGGTTACGGTAACTGCTTAACATCAGGCGGGCAGTAAGCTTTTCTGCCACCGCAGTCCTATAAAAAAAAATTGGGCATACCAGGAATCTAAGTGGTGTGGGTGACATCTCTCCCAATATCGAAGGATACGATGGCAGAAAAGTGACGGTGGCACCAATTTTATTCAATCCAACTTTGGTGTTTCAAATGTAGAATGTATTAAAAACTTGCACAGACAAATCAAGGGTTTAATTCGTGGTAATCACTCGTAACTTTCTGCGGATTAATTAATAGCAATCGGTTTTGTTCAACTGTCTGCGCGCCGGGAAGCCTATTCAGTAGCAGTACGGAGAAAATGTTATTTAACTTAATTACATTGGATAAAGGTTGAAATTTCTAGGTATTAATAATTCCTACGTTACGTGTCACCAAGTTTCGAAAACAATTATGTAACTATTGTGTACTCAAAGTAAATTTTTTTTTCTATTTATTGGGGCCTATAAATAATCAGCCCCGCATCTAGGGGTGGGGGGGGGAACCCGGACACCTGCCCCGGGCAGTAGTTTTAGGGGGCGCCAAAATTATAGTATAGTGTAATAAAAAATAAAAAACTTGCTACTCAAATCGCCATCGGCTGTGTTTTTTTAAAGTAATTCATCTCAAACGTTGGAGAGGGGCGCCACTGTCAAGTTTCTGCCTCGGTTCGAAAAAATCGTAGAACCGGGGCTGCCTATAATACAAGTATTAGTAATAGACCTTCTCCAAGGTCCTGACTATACAGTGTGTTGAGAAAAGTCCGACCCGAAAAGGCATTGTTGGGTATCGAGATTAGATTTTATTTGTGTAAAAAAGTTTTTTTTTTTGCTTTTTTTTATTATATTTTTTAACATATTAAGTGTCCCACTGCTGGGCAAAGGCCTCCCCTTTTCTTTTGGAAAACAATTACCCCGTTTACATTTTTCATTAAATGACGCCATTACGTACCTACTTTGTGGTCAGAGGTGCCGCCACATGATCTAACATAATTACTGCCGGTGACGGAGTTGTCATATTTTTAAAATTTGCTACATTGTGTGGGAAAAAGGCAAAAAAAAAGTATTTTAAATTTTCATTAATATGTTTACTATCATGAATATTTTTTATTTGGTCATGTGATTGGGAAACCTATAATAAACCGGTTTCGGCTCGGACAGGGTTTTCTTAACATACCTACTGTATGTATACCAAGGTGTCACGTTGGGTTCTGGCTATCTGGTGAAACGTGGGCTTTGAGTTGGCTTAATACCTCCACAATGTGGTGGTGTATGGCCACTCAAGCCTCTGACTACCCCCGAATGGGGATAAAAGTCGTGACGATACACACACATGGTTTCGCGGTTTAGTCGTGAAAACGTAAGAGATAGACAGACAGAGTTACTTTAGCATATCATATTCTTCTTCTTCTTATGGTATGGTTAGTGGCCGACCTGGTGTCAGAGTTGTTCAAGCCGCCCGAAGGCCTCTGACAAGGCTTAACGACTGCTGCCTAGATGACAACAACCGAGACCGATTTTTTACGTGCCCTCCGAAGCACGGAGACGCTCAGTTCAAATGCCATTCAATGGTCACCTTGCCGAGCGTTGCTTAACCTCAGATCGTTTACCGATCAGTGATTGCAGCTGGCTATGTGCGCCTAATATACAGGATGGTGACGACATTACGACAATAAATTTAAACACGATCCCTACTAGTCAATCACAATACTTTAAAATTGCCAATTAGGTTTATATCAAAATTGTTAAATATAAATTTTCACACAAATTAAATGCGGAAATAATCTAAACGTAACACTACATCCTTTATAATCGTCTACTGACCTCATCGACTGACCTGTAGGTACGAGGGTGGCAAAATCGCTTCGGTGTCGGTGTATTTGGCGGTGCATTTGTAGGCATAAACTTAAAATGGTAGAAGTAAAAAAGCCATCCCGTGGCTATACCTTTGAATATATTTTGGTTTTTTTTTTATGTACGAACTACTCGCGTGATAGCCAGTAAGTGGTTTTAGTTATTGTCGTTATGTCGTCACCACTCTGTATATATTAGTAGCACGAACGTAAATACATACTGGACTGTTCACTACTGCACAAAAAACGAGCCGAGCGAGAGGCCCTAGTTGGGACCGTGTCCCTCTCATTTCGAGTTGCCATGCCAAAATAATATTATCGTTGGGTAGTGATTGCTAGTTTTTAAATCAAGCAAATAAATTAATTTAGTATTTATCGTGACTATTGTTAATATGATAAAACAATAGTCACGATATATAATAAATTAATTTATTTGCTTGATTTAAAAACTAACAATCACTACCCAACGATAATATTATTTTGGCATGGCAACTTGAAATGAGAGGGACACGGTCCCAACTAGGGCCTCTCGCTCGGCTCGTTTTTCTGTCTAAGAATTGTCAAGGTATAATAGACCTTAAGGCAGCACAATAAAGTTGAATTTCTTCTTAACCAAAAACTCAACTTGTCTATCCTCTATTAAAAGATCCTTGATTAGTAGCTAAGAACCTATAGATTATCATAGATGACGATCTACTTGTGCATGGGAGAATATACTTTGCTATAGAGATATCACGGCATATTTTCCCATCCAAGTATAATTATATGCTAATACGCCCTATAAATATTAAAAGTGATCTTGTGAACAGATTAACTTTATCTGTAACGGATTAGAATACCAAAGTAGGGTTACGGTTAGAGTTAGGTTCGACTCCCGGGTAGAGGACAGCAACTATGTATGTTAAACAGCTTACAGTTAAGGTAACGTAAGTTTAGAACAACTAAGTTGCTTCAATTAATATTCCACTTTACTAACCCAATAGGTAAATCGCACGGTCGTTAAGGTCAGTTCAGACTGAGCGAAAAAACGCGCGAAAAATTTAGCTCCATTGCTAATAGGACCGTATTTCCATAGCCTAATGTAGAACATTACGATAGCCAAGCTGTAGCCAATTGACTGCAGCTCATAACCGGGCTGACTCGACCGGGGTAGTACCACCCTCTCGCAGAAGATCGGCGTAAAGCAGCTATTACAGCTGCGTTTCGTACGTTGAGTGAGAGAGCCGAAAGCCCAATCCCCCCTCCCCCTCCCTCTATCCCACTCCCCTTCAGGTCGGCAATGTGCGAGCAATGCCGTTGGTATTGTAAGCATCTATAGGCTACGGTAACTGCTTGACATCAGGCGGGTCGTACGCTTTTTTGCCACCGAAGTCCTATAAAAAAAAGAACTACCTAGGATTGACGCGTTCAAAATGGGGTGCTGGCGCAGAATGTTTTTTTTTTAATGTGACAGGTGACAAACAAGCGTACGGCCCGCCTGATGTTAAGCAGTTATCATAGCCTATAGATGCGTGCAATACCAAAAGCATTGCTTGCACGCTGCCTACGAGAAAATTGCTCGCGCATTTTCCCGTTCCATCTGAACTGACCCTTACGGTCGCAGATTAATGAAGTAGGTCGTGGCTTAAAGTCGAATTTCAAATTAGATGTAGCAAATTGACAGCTACCTATTACGTCAATGGGTGCGTCTAAATGTAGCGAGCGGCGCGCCCGAATCAGTTTCGAACTCTGACCGCGTAGTCATTGGTGGTAGAACCAAGATGTAGCCGGACTTCAGCTCATAAATGGGCTGGCTACACCGAGGTACCACCCTCTCACAGAAGATCGGCGTAAAGTAGCTATAACATCTGCGTTTCGTACAACGAGTGAGAGTATCAGAAGCCCTCCCATCTCTGTGTCCCACTACCCATCAAGACGGCAACGTGCAAGCGATGCCTTTGGTGTTGCAAGCATCTATAGGCTACGGTAACTACTTAACATCAGGCAGGCCGTATGCTTGTTTTCCACCTTAGTAACATAAAAAGTAGACAATGTCTCTTTTCGACGCACCCTATAGCTAGGAGTAAGTAAGGCCTGTACTAATACTTTTAACATTTCGTACAAAACAAAAGAATTTCCTCTCTTTGTTTCGCGCTGAGCACATCTGTCTTTTTTATTCGCACCGCCAACCAGATACAGATACTTAAGGATATTTTTAGGGTTCCTTAATACGATTACCCCCAAATTTATAGATATTTAATCCAGTTTATTTATTTGTAATGCTAGTGTAAGTTCATCATAACGTCCTATTTTGTGGGCTACTTTGTGTCCGTTAAGTATTCTATCGTCATATACAGCTTGATATCCAGTGATAGGCATAACCCTAGCCTCTTTCTTCACGCCAGCAAAACAGATTCCTAGATTCATATTAAAATTACTAGTGGCCACCGAGTGGTCGAAATTCGACCATTATTCATTTAAATTGAAGTTTGAAACGTTAGTAAGGTTCTATTGTCAAAGACTAACCTTCGATGTAAAACCTCTTCCATACATCAATCACAAATCAACCCTCCTCCGAAGCCTAAAACCTTTCATAATGTTTGAAAATATACTGGCCTACTTTGAAAAAACAAAGTGACAGTGTCAAAATATCAAAAAGTCTACGTCAGTATATATGTGTGTTTATGTGAATAGGTGAAACGTCAAACTAACGAATTTCCCTGACCGAAGGGTGAAATTATATATAGTGTGAGTAACGTTTTCTTTTAATAATTTAGTGCACTTATAATGCACTTTTTATTAAAATGTAACGTCTCCGCACTCAATCGGCATGTAAACTTTTACTATGCCAAATTTCATACTCCTCCGTCCACGCATCTTCGAAAAATAGGTACCGAACGGATTTGCTTCACGTATTAATACTATGATGATGATGATGATGATGATGATATCTTTACTCTCTAATAAATAAAAGATAGAATAAAGAACTCGCTCTAAAATTATATTCGAGTGTGCTCCGAAAACGTCACAACGAACACATCACAACATTAGAAAGAGACATCTAAAGAACGCACTCTGTTTCGCTCTTAGGCCCGTATTAATAAATCGATCTCAATATTGAGATCGAACTTGAAATGCTGTTTTTGACAGATGTTCCATACATTAAACGTCAAAACTGCATCTTAAGATCGATCTCAACTTTGAGATAGATTTATTAATACGGGCCTTAGGGTTGATATTGGTTTATCAATACCGTCAAACAAAACTAGACAGACAGACTAACAGACTCTAAAAACCTAAAAGTGCATACTGATATTTTTATTTTTATGTTAAACGAACTTCTGCCCGCGACTTCGTCCACGTTGTCTTTACAACGTCCTATAGTTTTTTTTTTTATAATCCTACAGGAACCTAAAATTTTTCCCGGATAAAAAGTAGCCTATAATCCTTCTCCAAGGTCCTGTCTCTATACCAAAATTCATCAAAATTGGTTTAGAAGTTTAGCCGTGAAAACGTAACAGACAGACGGACAGACAGGCAGAATTACTTTCGCATTTATAATATTAAAGTATAGATTATAGTTTCTACGGAACCTTATCTCACGACAATGTTCAATCTTAACGCATTTTATTCCTTTGTCTTCAGCGTGTTTGTCCACTGCGTACTCGGGGTCTCGTTAAAAAGGTTTCCAACTGCGCTTGACACTAGAAATTCTTTTCAAACAATAAAATATTTGTGAAAGTTGAAGTTTTTAATGTTCTGTCACGGTTCAGGGGGGTTACTCCGAAATACGTCGCTGACGGATCGTCCGAAGTACGGATTCGATTTACGCTCAAAACAATGTCAAATCGTGGAGAAAAACGAAAGAAGAAATGTCAAATCACGACAATCCGTCAGCCGAAACGTTAGGTTCGTATTTCGGAGTAGGCCAGCAGATGCGTTGCCTACTACAACAATTAGGACAAAACATGTTATACAGGCTGACTGGTTAAATACTTTACATATTGAAGGACATGATCATTTATGGTAACGTGAAACGTTTAAAAAAATAAAATAAAGAAAATACCAATGAACTACAGAGAAAACCTTCATTAAATTAATGTGCTAAAACTCGGAAATTGTGGACACCGCTATCGCTAGTACGCGTGTTCTGCGCGAACGGAGTTAATGACACTTGATAGGTACGTCAAATAAAGGAGGTACGATCCTGACCACGCTTATTGTTTTGAGTGGATAATTAAAGATAAATTAGGCAAATATTAGGCACCTATTTTTTACATAATTAGAACGAGAATCGAGTACTGAGCACTCTATATCAATATGTAAAGTGTTCAACAAGTCAGCCTGTATAAAACAATTCTTTTTTTGATTGCCAAAGATGGCCCGCTGGCACACGGTCCAATTGAAAAAAAAAATAATAATAATATAACGTCACGACTTTTATCCCCATTCGGGGGTAGTCAGAGGCTTGAGTTGCCATACACCACCACATTGAGGAGGTATTAAGTCAACTCAAAGCCCACGTTTCACCAGATAGACAGAACCCAGCGTGACATGTGGTGAACCTTGTCGCCGTGACGGTCCAATTGATGGTAAGTGGAAGCCGCCGCCCAGGACATCTGAAAATTACGGGGAGCAGACGCGGCGCCGACCTTTTAGAGACCTGTAAACATGACCTATGAAGAACCCCATGTTGTGCAAAGGAAATACTTCGGGAGGGAGATCATTCCACAACTTGCACGTGCGCGGGAGGAATGTTGTGACGTGTCATAACAGTGTCATGTCAAAGTGTAGCGTGTCTTGCCTTGCTTATTTCGGAAGGCAGCACACTGGAGCTATTGTTTACTAAAATACATTGTATTAAAATAAGTAAATGGCGATAAAAAAAAACAATGTAAAATGACAAGCCCGCTGAGTTTCTTGCCGGATCTCAGTCGAGGTCGCGTTTCCGATCCGGCAGTAGAATTTAAGGAAAAAATGTAAAATGACGATTTGTAAGTGCCCCCATAGGCCTAAACAAGATAAACGCTTTGTTTTTGATTTGATTTTGACGCAATAGTCTGCTTTGTCGCTTTGAAGAAGAGTGTGGCCAGTACAAAAGCTATAGGCAAACATCTTATTTTAATTGGCGACCGGTTGGCGCAATGATTTGAGTGTAGGCCGCTCGGCCTACCATATCGGGTGGTTACGGGTTCGATTCCCGCCTGAGGCAAATTTCGGAAACGACCTTTACGTAATTTCTGGGTGTCACTGGGATTGCCCCCAGTTCATTATCCGGTAGCTATTGTACAAGCGATGCTTAGTTTGGGATCAAACATTTGTGTGTTGGTCAGGCGATATTTAATATGATTATTTTCTGCTTTTTTTTTCCTGCTAAAAGATTTGAAATTATTAATGAATTTATTCTAAACAATGGTTGACCAGCCCTATTATTAACTTCACAGTCCCTACACCCTTCCTGAGGGATTAAAAGATAATATATGACACACAAAGTGACATTTAAAAAATTTACGCGCATTTTAAGGGTAGCGAATGCATATTCTTATTTTAATTTACGTTTTTTTAATCCTTGGTGTTTATGTTAATTTATGGTGGAAAATTAAATGACGATTGTTTTGGTAATTTTTAATTTTATTTTTGTTTACTTATTATAGTAGAAACTTTAAAAATAGGTAATAGACTTTGGTATGGTGTGTCAACATGGAGAAAATTATGAATGCTAAAAACTAATAATATACAGTTCTCATAAAAAAAAATCGAAAAAGTACTGCAAGTACTATTCAGGCATTTAAATAAACAAAATGATTGATATCATTAAAAAAATACGCCAATAAATAGCTGGCAGTTTAGTCTACACAATGGTGTACGTAATTCCAAATTTGAATTTAAATTTTAGTATTTTCATCCAATAAATGAATGTAGGTGTTTCGATTTTTTTGATGAGAAGTGTATATTCATTTTGTAGATAAAAAATTACTTTTATAATATAACTTATTTGTTCAAATAAACAAATAATATATCAACAAAATGTGAAAGAAAACAGATGTGCATAAATCAACATAAAATTGTACCCGAGATGTGTTTGTGCTCTGTTAGTTATTTGATTTCAAACTTTTTGTTCTGTGAACCGTAAAATGTATGAACGCGATGTCAATTTTTTTTATAGGGCTGTGGTGGCAAAAAAAGTCCCTACTCCCCCCTCCCTTCTTCCCCAACCTTCGCTCCACTCCCCTTCAGGTCAGTAACGTGCGATCAATGCCTATCTATGGTATTGCAAGCATCTAAATAAATAAATAAATCTGACGAGCCCGTTGGCGTGGTTGGCGTGATGGCGCCTTTCACGCTGCAGGTCGTAGGTTCGATTCCTACCTGGGACATACATTTGTGTGCATGAACATGTCTGTATGTCCCGAGACTGGGTGTATATGTATATTAAGTATGTATATACAAATAAAAAAGTAGTATATGTAGTAATATCAGTTATCTGGTTTCCATAGTACAAGCTCTGCTTAGTTTGGGATCAGGTAGCCGTGTGTAAAAAATGTCCCAGGATATTATTATAGGCTACGGTAACTGTTTAATATCAGACGGGTCGTAGGCTTGTTTGCCATCTCAGTCCTATAAAATAAAATAATTCAAATGATAGAATTGAATCTGCAAGTCGATTGCGTAACTCTGTTGAAACTCAGTATCAATCATTCACTGTTTGAAACTGAAATCGATCTCTATCGACAAATTGTGATTGCGTAACTTCACGGAAAACGAGTTACGTCATCGCTATTTTATAGAAAATAAATGAATCGAATGAATGAATTTATTAAGTAGTGGTAGCCGATTGGTTAAGCACGCGTCTTGCGGGCTTAAGGTCATGGGTTCAAACCCTGGCTCACACCTCTGGATTTTTCGAAATCTATGTGTGAATCATAACTTTAATATGATTATCACTTGCTTACGGTGAAGGAAAACATCGTGAGGAAACCTGCATGTCTTTAGACATGTGAAATCCACCAACCCGCACTGGGCCAGCGTGGTGGATTATGGCCTGAATCCCCCTCGCATTGAGGGGAAGCCCGTGCCCAGCAGTGGGACGTTAAAAGGGCATTTTTTTTTTAAATTATAAATGAATCGATAGATATTTTAAGTATCAAACACGGTTTCAGTTGCAACTCACGTAATTATAAATTTTAGTTGTCAAAGGGTGCATAGGCAATCGCAAAATCGGCGAATTTTATGTGTCAGTCAAAATGCAAGTCATGTTAGACAATTTCCCTGCTGTGCACCGCTACACTGTAAAAGATACCGTGAAAATGTGGGTTCCACTTCACAAAGGCAATTTGCTTTTTCCCATTTCGTCCGAACTAACCCGCGTTTCATTGTAAAATTGTTGAATTCTGACTCGTCGGTGCGCACGGCAAATGCTGTATGTGTTTTTGAGTTTTTGGGCTCTATCTCACCGGGACGCCAGGCGCGATGCCAGCCACCGTCGCCAACTAATTCGTATTGAATTTAACAGGTAATACCAATTGTTTGGATACGTGGCCGGCGACGTCGCCGGCTACCGTCGCCAATCATTCGTATTGAATTATGTCAAAATATGACAGGACTCTACTTGGCGACGGTCGCCAGTCCCGTCGCCAGGTGTGATACAGCCCTTTAGGAGAGACAAAAAACCGTTTCTAAATATATATTTTTAATCTAAATTTCGTTGATGCAAAGTGTTGTTAAATATATTATTCTATCTATTTTAATGTTAAGATCGTAAATAATATAATAATCTGTATTATATTTGTTAGGGAAGAAAAGTGGGCATCAAATTTTCTATCTATCGAGAGCACATATCAGGTTTTAAATGGCACAATATCCGATTTTGCAGAACAAATTATTTGGTGCGTCCAGATGCCTCGCATGCCTCGCCCGAGCAATCATATTATGACATTATGTCTGTGCGTTCCGACGTCAAAACTGAGTGCTCGGGCATACGCCTGATGTAAACGCAGCTATTGGACGACATTGCCCTTAACGAATTTGGCAATTCAGTTTCTGAAGGAAAGCACATGTTTGGTATAGCAGTAGATGAGGCTTTTCATTTCAAACCTATCTAACAAATTAAAAAATAATCTAAAAAAATGCACATATCGGTTTTGCCACACGCACCGCCGCTATGTCAATATAGATAGTACTATCCACAGAGTAAAGACTAAAGACTAAGAGGTGCCCTTATTAGATATATGTATGAAAAAAAACGTGGTCATTGTTTTTTCATTTTCATTGTTCTATCTACCGGTAAATAGTTGACCTACTCGCTTCGTTTTATGTCGATGTTAGTACTAGGCCGACCACTCGGCCGAGTTGCTTAGGGCCAGTCCTCTTAGTAATTGGTCCATGGTACTATCACATGCACTATTGTAGCAATAATATTGGAATGATAAACAATTGGACAAAATTATTTTCAGAATTTCTGAATTGTGGTGAAAAATACAAGTCTGCTGTATGTAACCTACTTAATCAATTTGTATTGTGGTAAGCTTCTAGTCTACCTTGATTTTGCTGATGGCGCTTTTTTCTCTCGATGACGTTGACGATGACGTTGGCAGTCTGGATTGGTCGCCCGAGCACTGACCCCGCCCACTTTCTTTGCGAATGCTGTGCCCGCTACTTCGTACGTGTGGAATTAAACAATTTGTTTTTGTTAATGTTTACTAAAATAAAAGCCTAAAGAGGCGAGCGTGCAATTCGTGTATTTGCACGAGCGTCGTCCAAACCTAGTAGATTCGGTAGATGAGATGATAGGAAGAATACCTACATTGTTCTAGATGTTTCCACTTTCAGCGTATACATGAAACATTTTTTTTTGTATAAAAAGCAATGACATAAAAATACTCAAGCGTGTCAGATATTGATACTTTTCATGCTCCAACATGATAAATTGAAAAAACATAATTACTCGAGCGCGTCAGAATTTGTAAGCATCTATAGGCTACGGTAACTGCTTAAAATCAGGCGGGCCGTACGTTTTTATGCCACCGCAGTCCTTTATTAAAAAAATAAATAATCTGAGGGGGTGAAAAAGTGAAACTTCCAGATGCTCCCATTTCTTAGACTGCCGATCAAATTAGCAAAATTGACACTTTTGACACTTCTTAGCTAGTAATGAATCTCCCTTATCTTAATCTGACGAGTTCGAGTATTTTAAGATGGTCTATTTTTTTTTTGGTTCCGCTGTGCAAACCCACCAATATTAAGGGCTCATAATTTCTTGAGGTTCTTATCAATATGTAAGCTATCTCTCTGATCTTAATCTGACGCGCTCGTGCAAATCCAGAAACCCCTTCTACGGCTCCCCATCTAATACAAACCGTACTGTGTTCTCCGCCGATGCCGGCCAATGCAAGTGGACTCTGTCCAACAACTACAGATGGCGCTGTCCCATTTCTATAGTTTCAATAATTTTAAAGCTCCGACGTAGGTATACTTATAAGATATTTAAAACATATCCATCCGTTGAAAGATCGAGCCATGTTAAGCAAATTATCCACTTCGATATCGCATATACGTTCCTGAATTTCAGCGACGTCAACATCGTTGGTATTTCTAAATTGAAAATCGATACTACGTGCTCGAATTTTTGCAATGCCCACGCGAAAGCCGTGGGCAGTTTATGGCGGTGCAACGGTGCCGATAAATTCCTCACATTTATGACAAGAATGAGTCATACGGGACTTTGTAATACCGCTAAGGGTCAAATCATACCACACGACCAAGCCAATTAGACACTCGGGTATAATTATCAAATGAAAATACGTCCATGAATGAATGTCAATGCGCTCCTTACGAAGTATGTGTGGTGTCACCATTGCTGACCGTATAAGAAATAGTGTGATGGAGGGCCCTAGACGCACCTAGGCATTCGACAAGCCCGCTGAGTTTCTTGCCGGATCTTATCAGTCAGGTCGCATAGTGATCCAGCCCGCCTGATGTTAAGCAGTTACCGTAGCATATAGATGCTTGCAATACCAAATGCATCGCTCCCACTTTGCAGGGGAATAAAGGTTGGCACTCATCTATCAACTTGGCACCCGACCAGCAGCGCCTCGTCGGTCGGCGCCCACTAACTGAACCGGAAATAAGTGGACCACGCGCTGACCACGCGGCGTTCACTCGTTGACCACGCGCGGTCCACTGGTTGATCACGTGACGTTTATGGTGTAAAAGCAGCGTCCGCCCGCGGACCACTTGTCGACAACGAGTGGACGCCGAGCGGCGCGGGCGAGGCGGTGCTGGTCGGGTGCTGAGTTGATAGATGAGTGCCTACCTTTATAAGGTATTTTAATAAGGTATTATAAAAAGTCATGACATTTGATATACATGTCCATTGTACATGACGGTACGATAATTTAGTTTAATTTAATACCTCTAGCTTAACTACATGTTTTTAGGGTTCCGTACCCAAAGGGTATCAACGGGACCCTATTACTAAGCCTACGCTGTCCGTCTGTCTGTTTGTCACCGGGCTATATCTTACGTACCTTTATTACGGTACCTATTGGTAGAGACTTGAAATTTCCACAGAATATATATTTCTGTTGCCGCTACAACAACAAATACTAAAAATAAAATAAAATTAAAAAATAAATGGGGTCCCCATACAAGAAACTTGATATTTTTGGCATTTTTATTCTATGGTGATACAGAACCTTTTATGTGCGAGTCCGCCACGCACTTGGCGGGTTTTATTTTTTTACTTATGCTTAATATAAGTTTTTTTATGTAGCATTTCTCACGCAGTACCATGGAAACAAACTTTTATAACTTTTATACATGGCATGTAGTAGAAGGTGTAATATTTATCGTGTGACGTCACAGCCATACAAATAGACTAGGCATGAATAAAATATCGGCGTACGTCGTGGTTATATTCTAATACTAGTAATATATGTGACCTACTCCGTGGAGGTCGTAATATTGGTATTATAAATACTAGCTTCTGCCCGCGACGTCGTCCGCGTTAACTTTAAAATCCCAGAGGAACCTGACATTTTTCCGGGATAAAAAGTAGCCTATGTTCTGCTCCAAGGTCATATGTATCTCCGTACCAAATTTCATTAAATTTTGTTTAGCGGTTTAGTCGTGAAAGCGTGACAGACAGACAGACAGAGTAACTATCGCATTTATAATATTTATATAGATAGGTACATTACGACACAAGTATGTTGTGTTGGCAGTATACATGGCGTAGTTGGCCAAATATTTGCAATATTTGGCCATCAGCTCTCACTCATCGCACGAACGCAGCTGTAATAGCTACTTTACGCCGATCTTCTGTGAGAGGGTGGTACTACCCCGGTCGAGCCAGCCCATATATGAGCTGCAGTCAATTGGCTACACCTTGGCTCTACCACCAATATTTTAAAATTGGTTTCTTAAAATACTCAACAATTTTATACAATGCAACGACGAACACGAACTATATTGCAATAATAATAATAATTTAGCCCTTTTTTACTACTGGGCACGGGCCTCCCCTCAATGCGAGGGGGATTCAGGCCATAATCCACCACGCTGGCCCAGTGCGGGTTGGTGGATTTCACATGTCTAAAGACATGCAGGTTTCCTCACGATGTTTTCCTTCACCGCAAGCAAATTGCAATGATCCATCATATTTATTGACCAAAATGGGTACCCGTGGAATAAAATTAATTTCGGACCTCATATTCTTTGTTTTACTTTGACTCATGGAATGGGTTTTGGAATAAAAAAATACAAATTGACTTGACAGCGGCAACCAAAACGTATAATTTGCACCCAAAACTCGTGATTCGATTACAAGGGTCCGAGCAAAGACATTACCAAGACAGAGGCGATAAAAAAAAAAAACAATGTAAAAAAGACAAGCCCGCTGAGTTTCTCGCCGGATCTTCTCAGTCGAGGTCGCGTTTCCGATCCGGCAGTAGAATTTAAGGAAAAAATGTAAAATGACAATTTGTAAGTGCCCCCGTAGGCCTAAACAAAATAAACGCTTTGACTTTGACTTTGAGAGGGAGACATATGATGTGACTGTCCAAACAGTTCATCATCATCATCATCTCAGCCGAAAGCCGTCGACTGCTGGACATAGGCCTCCCCCAAGGTTCGCCACAATGACCGGTCTTGTGCTGCCCGCATCCAGCGGATTTCCGCAACCTTCACCAGGTCGTCGGTCCACCTTGTGGGAGGCCTACCCACGCTACGCTTTCCGATGCGCAAAAAAAGTATATAAGTCCTACTAAACGGAGTCTATGTAATATAATGTTGAAAACTTTTCTGTATTGCCAATACGACATCTTCTGAATAACACGCATCAAAATACCTTAAGTTGATTGTCGAATTGCGAGTGCGATAATGGATGTGTATTATTATTAATTTCGCTGCATGTTGTGGTACAAGTATGTAGGGATCGTAGCAAGTTGAAAGAAGTGGTCTCTGCCTACCCCTACGGGAAACAGGCGTGATTATATGTATGTATGTAGTGGTGCGCTGAACGCAAGTCTAGTGATTGCTATGTAAGGAGGTACCGTATCTGCTAAACTAACACATCAATGGGTCCCAGCATCAGATTCGTCCATTATAATCATATTGCTTTCAGAATTGTATTGATTCGATGCTCACACCTGCCCTTTGAGTGGGATGCCCTTTCGTGCCCTATCATACCAAATGTCATAGTTCGTGTTAGGTACCGGGCTTTGAAAACGCGAATTTATAATTCACTAGCTCTGCCCGCGACTTTGCATGCGTTTTTAGTAAAAGGTTACCCGTTATTGTTCGCGGAACCGTAATTATTTTTCTAAAATAAAAGTAGCTTACGGGCCTCCGCAGACTAGCTACTTTTAGCATCGGCGATCGGCGATTTTGATGCTGCGTCTCGCTCGTTCGCGCTCGAAGAAACGCGACGCAGCATCGATACGTCACAAAATCGCCGGTCGCCGATGCTAAAAGTAGCTAGTCTGCGGAGGCCCTAAGTTACTCCTTATAACATAAGTTATCTGCCACTGAAATTCTCGTCAAAATTGGTCCAGCCGTTTCGGAGATTAATCGGAACCAACTTCCAGACAGACAGGGAGACAAAATAATAATCGGACAAGTGCGAGTAGGACTCGCGCCCTGAGGGTTCCGTACAAATTTGATTATGTTTGTGGTCATCCCGAGATTCGAGTCTCGACGATTTTTGCCTGTTTTTAGAACAATAGGTACATATAAGGGTGTAGAGTGTAGGTTGTTGACCAGTAATGTTCGTGTAGGTATGTCGGGTCTATAATACAAAACATCATTGGCTGAAAGCTTGGCTTTGTCGCTTACTTTGGGGCCCTATAAGGGCGGCATGCAAATTGTATTGTTTTTTTTGCCCTAATACGTCAAATTGGCCTTTGTTTCATTATATGCTGTGACGTGAGGTAACTGGCTGCGTCTACATGAGACGCATGCCGCGCTCGAGCACTCAGTTTTGACGTCGGAACTCAAACACACGCATTTATGACATAAATGCTCGGGAGCGGCATAAGAGGCATCTAGACGCGCTAAATCACGAATGAACGAAACAGATGGTCATTTGTAATACCCCTGTATCAATGGATGGGGAGCCTAGCGTGCACTTCGTGGATTTACTCGAGCGTCGTCCAAACCTAGTAGATTCGGTAGATGACATGATAGGAAGAATACATTGTTCTAGATGTTTCCACTTTCAGCGGTGGGGGAAGCGTATACATGATAATATTTTTTATTTTGTATAAAAAGCAATGACATGGAAATACTCAAGCGTGTCAGATATTGATACTTTTCATGCTCCAACATGATAAATTGAAGAAAAAATTACTCGAGCGCGCCAGATTTTGTAAGCATCTAAAGGCTACGGTAACTGCTTAAAATCAGGCGGGCTGTACACTTTTTTGCCGCCGTAGTACTATAAAAAAAATAACTGAGGGGGTGAAAAAGTGAAACTTCCAGATGCCCCCATTTCTTAGACTTACGATCAAATTAGCAAAATTGACACTTTTGACACTTCTTAGCTAGTAATGAATCCCCCTTATCTTAATCTGACGAGTTCGAGAATTTTAAGATGGACAATTTTTTTTTTTTGGTTCTCCTTTGCGTACCCACCAATATTAAGGGCTCATACTGATTGGAGGTTCTTATCAATATGTAGGCTATCTCCCTTATCTTAATCTGACGCGCTCGAGTAAATCCAGAAAATCCTTCTACGACTCCCCATCTACAAGTAATGTACTTACATTCTCTAAAACTTTTTTATCGTCTCTATTGGACTGATTGGACTAGCGGGGCCTCAGATGAACACAGAACAAAAAGCAAAACTTGAAATTGAACTTCGCTCACGATTTTAGCGCCCGCCGTGGATTTGAGAAATTATGGACAGTGCTACTTTGTTTTAGCGGCTGTTTCTTCTGCCTCCATGCAAGCTATGCAGGGCCAGGTGTTCTGTCAGTGCGCCTGTTATAAGACCCACCACGCACCCTCTCACAGATGATCGGCGTAAAACAGATAACCTACCTCCATTCCACTCCCCTTCAGAGGAGGGTTCGAAATTTGGTTGATTTTCTATTCTACTTTTTCTTTAAGTAAGTATGTGGACTAGGAATCTTATATTTAGATGTATGATTTTTGACTATATTATCTTGAGTATCTTTAAATCCAAATCACGATTTGATGAAATTTTCTCGATAAAAAAAATTTATGAATTGAGCTCTAATTATTTACAATTTTCCTTGCTACCACGATGTTTTTACGATTTAGATCACGAAATTATTTCTAAAACATAGCAAATAATGATATCTAAACTACCCTTCAACCATATTTTAATTCATGAAGTAGTTTTTTTTTAATTCAAGTAAATGTGGTTTGGCGCTTACGTTGTTTATTTCCGAGCGCGCGCACAATATCGCCATCTCACATTTTAAGTACTTGAACTAACCATGTCTCTCTCTAACTTTGTATTGTCAGTGTCCGCTCGGACTTTTTCGACGTCGGACCTGTGAAGGATTTTTTAAAAAATATTACGAAAAAATATTACGGTCGTGCCACATTACAGGTACAGTACAGTATTTACAGTCCGCCGACGCCTATGATAAATAAATAAATATCCTTGGAAATTCTTTTACACATGACTACCTGATCCCAAACTAAGCAGAGCTTGTACTATGGAAACCAGATAACTGATATTACTACATATACTACTTTTTGTTTGTAAATACAAACTAAATATACACTTAATTACACCTAGACTCGGGACATGCGGACATGTTCATGCACACAAATGCATGTCCTGGGCAGGAATCGAACCTACGACCTGCACTGCAGCGTGATTTTCGTTTGCTTTTCCTTGTCTTGTGTAATTTCTTTTCATCTCTTGTCATTTTGTGTCATCTCTTGTCATTTTGTGTCATCTCTTGTCATTTCATAGTTATTCGTGTCATTTCTGTAAAAACTCCCTATTTCGCTTACTGTTATATACTTGCAGCATGGTCTTGGGCCGACAGTGGGAATACATTGCTTGTCAAAACAATGGAGTCGCTTTATTGCGTTTGTTGTAGGTATGGATGGGCAAGTAATAAATATATCATACATCAATAAATTATCGTAAAAAATAACATTACAGATATGGATAGGAAAATGTTTGTCCGTCCTATTCAATCTATTATATTATAAACGAAAGTAACTCTGTCTGTTACCTTTTCACGGCTAAACCGCTGAACCAATGTTGATGAATTTTGGTATGGAGATAGACTGGGTCTTGGCGGAGAACATAGGCTACTTTTTAGGGTTCCAAAGGGTGCTAACGGGACCCTATTACTAGGCCTACGCTGTCCGTCTGTCTGTCTGTCCGTCTGTCAGCGCGGGCTGTATCTCACGAACCGTAACAGGTAGAGAGTTGAAATTTTCACTGAATGTGTATTTCTGTTGCCGGTGCAGAACAAATACTAAAAATATAATAACATTTAAAAATAAATATCAAGTCTCAAACTTGATATTTTTGATGTGTTTATTCTACGGTGGTACGGAACCCTTTATGTGCGAGTCCGACGCCTTCAGATCTTATGAATGTTTTCTTGAAATAAATATAGTGTATTTTAAGTAATTAACTGGCCAACCCTCAGGTCCTACCTACCATGTTAGGATCTTTTTCGTTCTAGCGGGTGTAAACCGTGATTTAACGAGTTAATGTGATAATTTTTGTATTTAAATTATTCAATTCAATGTATTTGTTTCAGACATAGTCCAATATTGATTATTAAAATTATTATAATTTCACAATAAATATAAAACAATAAATAAAAGTAAAATTAAATTTAAAAAAAAAAAATATATTTTTATTTTTCATGTTTTATCATTAAAATACAATATAATAATAACATAAATTAAAATAAAATACAATAAAATAAAAACCTACCCCTAATTAAACAAATACCGTCCGCGTGGGATACTGGCTGCATGTCCTCCCTGTATTCAAGCTGTTCCTGTTGTCAAGCGAATTTTTTGAGCAAGGAAAGACCCAGCCCTCTTGTCACCTGTGGCGGTAACCAGTCTAAGGGTGATTTTGATAGATAAAAAAATAAAGATAAAAAGATAAACAAAAAATAAATGCATGGTTAAATCAATAAAATTAATAAAAACTGAAAATTAAATTAAAAAATAAATTAAATATGGTAAAAAAAAATATTATGACACCGCTGATGACTTCATGATCGGAATCGAAGTTAAGTACCAAAGTATTCCTTTGCCTACGAAACATGAAAAAGATACTCTTATCCGGCAGTCAGTCACTGACACAGAGTATGTACATTTTTACCCGACTACGGTGGGCGGAGGGTTATGATTTTGACCGATATGTATGTATGTTCATCTGCTCCCGTATAACGTCCAAACTATTTTTATATCATAATAATTTGACTAATGAGATATCGTTGGACGCGTCTGGATCGTCCGCTGGTTATAGGCTATTATACGATCGAAATATTGTTATACGTATCTATCAGCATATTGTAGGTATCGTTTGTCTTCTTTTGACTTAATTTGTCTTCAGCAATAAAAACAACATAGAAATCCCATATAAAACGAAAAAAATATATTTGAATATTTTCATCCATTTCATCTATTTTAAAAGGTGCACTGGGACATATTATTTTAATTGTACGAATTAAACAATATTGTTCCTTCAAAAAATAACTATACTATAGTCTACTCCATAGCTGTTCTGTCCTAGCTAAGCGAGAGGGATATATCCTTCGGCAGCTCACGCGACGCTAGCCACACCCCGAAACTAAAATTCATTTTTTTCTTGTATCGTCTTCAGGTCGGCAATGTGCGAGCAATGCCTGTGGTAATGCAAGCATCTATAGGCTACAGTAACTGCTTAACATCAGGCGGGCCGTACGCTTTTTTGCCACTGCAGTCCTATAAAAAAAAACACTCTCTCACAGAAGATCGGCGTAAAGCAGCTATTACAGCTGCGTTTCGTACGATGAGTGAGAGAGCTGTAAGACCAACCCCCCGTTCCCCTCCCTCCATCCCAGTCCTCTTCAAGTCAGCAACGTGTGAGTAATGCCTTTGGTATTGCAAGCATCTATCGGCTACGGAAACTGCTTAACATCTGCTGCATCAGCTGCTTAACATCTGCTCAACCCAAATTATGCAGTTCACAAAGATTCCATTGAAAAAAATCAAAATAGATTTATAAAGGTGTTACAGTATAGACAAGACAATAATTCAAATTTCAATTTTGATATTAACAAAATGACTTCGCTTGAGGATCGCCGCACACAGAGGGATATGATATTTATGTATAAGATACTACACAACTTGACCGATTCCACTTACTTGTTAAGTAAAATAGGTTTGCGTTGTCGAAGGCCAACATCTCGCTGTAAAGAGGTATTAGATGTACCATTTGCTCGAACGGTTAATGCCAAAAACAGATACATTATAAGAAGTACCAGCTGCTATAATAAAAGATTTAATAATATAGATATTTTCCATGTATCACTTCCTTGTTTTAAAAGAGAACTGTCAAAATGTTTTTAATCTTAAATTCTTCTTTCTTCAGTTCATATATATGTATACCTACTTAAATTCACTATAATTTCTATCACATACCTATATTTGTTACTACCATATTTAAAATTATTACTATTGCGTACTCTTCTGTCAAAACTATTTTTAATTTGTAATATCTTTATTTTTGGAAACTTGATTGGTTTAAGTTCTAACTATCTAAGTTACCTTATAAGAATTATGTACAACTGTTTGTTTCCTTTACTTAAATAAATAAATAAATAAATAAATCAGGCGGGCCGTGCGCGTGTTTGCCACCTTAGTGCTATAAAAAAAGATGTAAGTGAGATCTACTTAACTGTAATATTGCTCTGGAGAACCGGCGGTTAACTCGTGGAAGTGTGAGTTTAGTCTTTAGTCTTCTAGGTTCATTCATTCATAGTATAGTTATTATTATACTGACCCTAACTTATTATTCCTATTATAATACCTATCCCTCAGGATTAGGTAATAGTCAGTTCCTGTATACACGGCGACAAGGTTCACCACCTGTCACGTTGGGTTCTGACTATCTGGTGAATCGTGGGCTTTGAGTTGGTTAATACCTCCACAATGTGGTGGTGTATGGCCACTCAAGCCTCTGACTGGATGAGGATAAAAAGTCGAGACGTTTTTTTTTTCATTTTTTTATTATACTGAGTGCCGTATCCATTTATCTCTTGGTATTATCCGTGAGTGTAGTGTAGTGTTTTACAGTGATCGACCAGGTCCCAGTGTGGAACGGCAAATTGCTTCACTCGCCACTCGATTCTGTAAGTTTGTTTATTGACCTCGTATATTGTAGATAGATAGATATATGGACACCTTATTGAACACCAACACACATACAATGACCAACAAAACAATAAATAATGAACAGTGTATGGGTGGTCTTATCGAAAGCTGATCTACCGGTCAATAGCAAAACTACTCGCGTTATTCTATGTCGATGTTAGTACGTAGTTTAACTTTTTCACACTAGATGTCACTAAGTGTAGGGTGATAAAAGAGACGTACAGAGGGTCGCCATCTAGTGTCGAATAGAATTATATTTGGGATGCGAACGTTGGCAAGACGTCTGCACAGGACGAACGCCAACAGCACACTGACTTAAGCCACGCCTACTGTGATGACGTCAGTGGCCTAGTTGAGCCATGTGACCGAGTTGCTTAGTCCATGTCCTTTCTAGGTCTGATCCATGAGGTAGCTAAATACCTTCAAGATAAGAATTCACGAAAATAATACGGACCAATGATTTTGAATTGGTTAAAAATGTACAGTGTTAGGTCTCTGGTAGCTTGGTTTTAGAGCCAAGCTGTTGCCAATTGACTGCAGCTCATATACAGGATGGCTCGACCGGGGTAGTACCATCCTCGCACAGAAAATCGGCGTAAAGTAGCTATTACAGCTGCGTTTCGTACGATGAGTGAGAGAGCCGGAAGCGCAACCCCCCTTCCACTCCCTCTGTTCCACTCCCCTTCAGGTCGGCAACATGCGACCGATACCTTTAGTATTAGAAAACTTCTATAGGCTACGATAAGCCACGACGAAGGCCTACCAAAGTTGGACACTAGCTAAAAACCAAGAACGAATTTTAAAATGACCATGAACAGAAATATTCCTTTTATTCATTTCATTAGTCAACTTTCGTGAAAGTTTTCACGAAACGAAATACCTGTCTGCAAGTACGGATACCTAGCTCTCCGACACCGGCCACAATAAGCACTGATTGCACCGACACGAGTGTCGGCGAGTGTCGGCTAGAGCTCTGAAATTCAGCCATCTCCTAAATCCAGCACGTGCTTTAAAATGAAGGAGAAAATAATTTTACGGAGAAAGATCTGAAGTTTTCTGAAGATTTTATAAATGAGTTTTTCACGAGGTGTATTATGGTATATGAAAGAAAGAAAGAAAAAAACTTTATTGCGATAAGCAGAAAAGTTGCAAAGTAAAAAGTAAAAAATTAAATTAAATTAATATAAATAAAATTAAAGTAAAATTAAATTAAAAAGTAGGTAACAAAAACACACACAACTTCTGCTCGCCGCAAACGGACCCAATTCAGCATGTGCTGATCGACAAGGACCAGCGGTGGTATATCGTATACCCGTATCATACCCGATCCGTATCTACGTACAACGTTTATCGTATTTTTACATAAAAATTACTTAACACTTTTTCTTGGTGGTACAGCCAATCTGTAGCCAATTGACTGCAGCTCATATACAGGCTGGCTCGACCAGAGTAGCACCCTCTCAAAGAAGATCGGCGTAAAGCAGCTATTACAGCTTCGTTTCGTACGATGCGTGAGAGAGCCGGAAGCCCAACACCCCCCCTTTTCCCTCCCTCTGTCCCACTCCCCTTCAGGTCGGCAAAGTGCGAAGAATGCCTTTGGTATTGTAAGCATCTATAGGCTACAGTAACTGCTTAACATCAGGCGGGCGTACGCTTATTTGCGACCTCCTATAAAAAAGTACCAAGACAACATAATACTAAAAGAAGTAAAGCAAACTATACGTATTCCACATCCTATTGACACTGTGTCTTGTTTATAGCCCTACGATCCCTATCTAAGGGTCGAAGGGCGATGGATCGCACCACTGAACGATAAAAAGTGTAGTAAAAGTAAATTGAAAATTGGTTCAAACTGTTACCCTAACATTAGGGTTTGGGCATAGAACTATTTCGTTTTTGTTTGGCATAGTACAGTGAATTTATGTACGCCTGGTACATCTGACCGTGAGACAGGGCTTACAATCGGTGATCTGACACCCAACAGAGCGAGACAGAGCTATACGAACAAGACTGTGTCCTCTATTTCGTTGTATAATTCTG
Organism: Drymonia ruficornis; assembly: GCA_947859195.1. Taxonomy (NCBI): domain Eukaryota; kingdom Metazoa; phylum Arthropoda; class Insecta; order Lepidoptera; family Notodontidae; genus Drymonia; species Drymonia ruficornis. The sequence continues at coordinate 7,605,549 of OX401928.1, read as the reverse complement.
TCCCTGTCAGTTGGGCATCAAATTAAATCCATAAAATCTGTGTTGCCGGCCGGGGTTTGAACCTGATACTTACCTTGTTTTCAAAGTGTTTGTAAAAATTATACTCAAGGTAACCTTATAAATCCATTGAACTAGTAGGTCTAGAAGCAAGCAACAAGGGCCTACGTAGATATGGAAAGCGCGGTGGGTGGGTGAGAGAAAATATGTAGAATAGTGCGGCGATAGCGCCGCTCTAGTACGTAGTAATGGTAGCTCAATGGATAAACCCTGCAATTTATAATTGTGATCAATATATCGTCCTCTATTAAGGGTAAATATCACAATAAACAACCATAAAAGTTAATAAATTTTCTTGAAACGAACATTTTTGCGCTAACGATCAGCTATTTTGTGGAAGTCTTGGAACGTAGAAATGTGGAATGGAATATTTAAATACAATTTAATATTTAATTTATTAGCGTGTCTAATTTTAGTTTGGTATGGTTGGTATGATATGGTTTGTATGTATGTATGGTTGGTTGGTATGGTTTGGTATGGTATGGAATATTTTAATACAATTTAATATTAAATTTATTAGCGTGTCTAATTTTAGTTTGGTATGGTTTCCGGATTATATCTGTGTTTATTTAATTAATTTACAACTAAGCCCACCAATAACGATCTATCATTAGGAACTTATATTATTATTTAATTGGTACCTAATTATAAAATCTGAAAACATAATTTAGAAACGATACAATTAAATACTTTTGGATCAAAAAACAAATATCAGTTTAAATTTTTTCTTCTACCTATTTTTCAATTCATTTTCTGCGCTACGTTTTGCTACGGCAACTTGCCTACATTGCTACGCTACGCTACGATTTACTGCGCTGCGTTACGCTAACCATGACTCTATCCTAACTTCTCCATTCCAAGCGTAACGTGTGTAACGTCTAGTAAAAGGTCCAAACCACGCGAATCTAATATTACCAACCTCCGTGCTTACCCCTCATAGAATGGACTCGTCCACTTTTATATTGTTTTACGCGTTTGCGCACGCAATATAAATGGTATTTACAATATTTTCTTGCCTTTCTTAGACCGTAGTCTCCTATTAAATGCCATCGGCTGCTTACTGCGTCACGCGTACGCCGCGTCACAATTTTACTATAGTGACGTCGGCGTCTAAAGGAGACCACAACAGTACATTTCTATAGTAAGCATTGTGACGTTGTAAGCGGCCGATGGCATTTAATAGGAGACTACGGCCTTAGCTTCTATTGCACCCTGCTGTCAATGCTATTCGGTCATTGGCCTAAAAGCGACTGTCGCGTTTATTTAGCTTTTTTATATACGGGTTGGCTCGACCGGGGTAGTACCACCCTCTCACAGAAGATCGGCGTAAAGTAGCTATTACAGCTGCGTTTCGTACGATGAGTGAGAGAACCGGAGAGCATCCTTTGCCATCCCTCTGTCCCACTTCCCTTCAGGACAGCAAAGTGCGAGCGATGCCTTTGGTATTGCAAGCATCTATAGGCGACGGTATCTGCTTAACATCAGGCGGGCCGTACGCTTGTTTGCCACCTTATCACATAAAAAAATGCTCTTAACAATTTATGAAAGTTGCTACAAACGAGCGTATTGTGTCCGAAAATGAGTCCAGCAGATTATTGTCAAGCCATTTTCTCTATAAAAAATGCCGTTAAACAAAACTGAATAAATAAAATTATCATAGCAAGCGCGCCCTTAAATTATCATAGTAAGCACCCCCTTAAATCGGCCGGAAGCGGATCTACCAGAGGGCCTACTCTTTTACAAACGAAAACGAAATTTCGAATTTTACAAACGAAAATTGTTTGACGTCTTCGTCGTCGTCGAATCTAAACGTCAAACAATTTTCGTTCGTAAGAAATGTCGGAATCAATGAGAAACGTAGAAAATTGTTTTACGTTTAGATTCGACGACGACGAAGACTTCAAACAATTTTCTTTCGTAAGAAATGTCGGAATCAATGAGAAACGTAGTAGGAAATACACGAATTTCGTCCGAAATCTCGTTTTCGTTTGTAAGCGAGTGGGCGCTCAGGATCTACCCATCGGCGTAGGCTCGACGTTTTGATTTAGCTGCATAATTTTTGGAATTCATTGCAAGAAATATGATAATAAAGGGCTTTAATACACAAGAGTTCAGAATCGCATATTCCTACTTCCGCTATTCTGTTTTCTGATCGTATGGTTAGAGGCCAATCTGATGTCAGAGTTGTTCAAGCCGCCCGAAGGCCTCTGACAAGGCTTAACGACTGCTGCCTAGATGACAACAACTGGGAGATTTTATGGCCCTCCGAAGCACGGAGACGCTCAGTTCAAATGCCACTAAACAGTCACCCATCTCTGCCTGACCTTGCCAAGCGTTGCTTAACCTCCGTTCGTTATCGATCAGTCATTGCAGCTGGCTATCTGTGGCTATAAATATGATAGTAAAGGGATTTAATACGAGCTTAGTGATGGGATGTTCTCGAGAACATTCTCACCCTCGGAAACTTACTCGTAAGAATTTTTGAGAATCTTATATTTTGGGCGACGTTATCCTAACTTTCAATCTTAAAAACAATTAAAACCACCATACTTGCATGTTTAATGAGGTTCATGCCAAGTTTAACATGCTTCAGAAGATAAATTCTCGAAAATTCTCACGATGGTCCGCCCATTTTCCACTTGACACCGTTGTTCCAAAACTTTTACAGACAAGACCTAAGCACGGAAGGCATCACACCAAAACAATCGTTCTAAATATTCACCTTTTGGTTTGACAGTTAAGTGGGAGTAGGCATGCACAGCTTTCTAGGCTAGTTTTTATTAATTTTTATTTAAATACCTTATTTTCTTTTTTTACTCACACTGTGTTAATGCATTCCTGCTCACATAGCGTTACTGTTTGAAAATGTATACAATTATTCTTTTGAAAAGAGTAACCATTGAGTTTCTTGCCGGCTCTTCTCAATGGAAGCAACATTTCGAACCGGTGGTAACGCTAAAATATTGTTTATATTGACTATTTATAAATGCTCTAATGAGCTTACATGAATAAAAACCTTTTGACTTTTGACTTTGACTTTGACTTTGATTAAGTTTCCGAGGGTAAGAATGTTCTCGAGAACATCCCATCACTCGAGCTTACGAAACACAACAAAAATAGCAACTTTTCGTCGATCTTCTGTGAGAGGGTGGTACTTACTCGATCGAGCCAGCCTGTATAAGAGCTATAAAATCAATTGGTTTCAGCTCTACCATTGTAAAATAAAAAAAATCGCCGAAATCATAAATCAAATTGTATTCCAATGTGTTGCATGAGCACACAGCACACGTAAAAACATTCATCTTGACTGGCTGAGTGACAAGTGGCAAATTGCAATAATACAGAACACATTCCTTTTGTAGTCGGTTAAATAAATCGGTAAAGTCTCTCTGATAGTGACGTTTAATCGTTGGTGACATTAACATTTTTCAGATTTCTAATTTTCGAGATTAGTATTAGGCGTGAGCGTTATTTCACGTCACCGGTTACATTAACTGGTTACGAGCTAATTCACCGAATCACTGTTTACGCGGCGAACGAGTAACTGGTGATTTTTGTAACAGGTTATTTAGCTGTAGCCCGAACTACATCATAGGTACGTCACCGGTCACCCATAGATATCTAAAAGTAACAAATAACAATGTTTGTATTTTTGTATACAAGAAACTTGTAGTGACGAAAACCATAGGGTTACAAGAATAACCAGTTACAAAAATCACCTATTAAATAACCGGTGACGCCCTCGACGTAACCGGTTACGTTACGCGTCGTGAAAATAATGTAACGACACACGTCTAATTAGTATACTTACCAACCATCGATCCATGACGAACTAAATATTAAACAGCACCTTTCATCCACGGTACAGGATCCTCCGATACTTTGGACATGTGTCGCAGCGGTGAGCAGACTCCATTGAAAGATTAGTTGTCTAAGGCAGAGTCGATGGGAAAGGACCTAGAGGACGTAGCCCCATGCGCTGGTCTGATCAAATACGACCACTTACAAGGATCCCACTGAATGAGAGTACGCCAAACGTCGACTCGAGACCTGCTGGCGTACTCCGAAATACGAACCTAACGTTTCGGCTGACGGATTGTCGTGATTTGACATTTCTTCTTTCGTTTTTCTCTACGATTTGACATTGTTTTGATCGTAAATGGAATCCGTACTTCGGACGATCCGTCAGCGACGTTTTTCGGAGTAACCCCCCTGGGGGCCCCCCCAGCTCCCCTAGCCAAGTGGCTTCATCTACAAGCGTTTCTACAAATCGCCACGCTTCATGTATGGAAATGACATAAGTCACGTGATCTACTTATCGACTTGTAAAGTTGTAATGTCAATTCCATACATTTAAGTCACGTGATCTACTTATCGACTTGTAATGTAATTGCCATACATTTAAGCGTAGCGTTTTATAGAAACGCTTGTAGACGAAGCTACTTGTCTAGGGAGGCTGTGGAGACGAGTTGTCAGGAGTGCAATTCGCCAAACTTTGACATGACTACGACTGCTCTGCCAAGAGCATTACGATTGGGAAGAAGATTTTTGAAATTGTGAAATATGTATATTTTTGTTATAAATAAATATAACACATTTTTAAGCCACATCAGCTTATTACAAATTGGCCCAGACCTCCCTTTCCCTTTTTCAGATTACGCGATAATTTCTTTATAAATTATTTTTGCTCTAACTTCAGTATATGTGATTTCACGTAGACATTTTCAGGTAGATGGTGCTATTTTTAGATTTATAGTCTCCACAATCCACTTTGAATGCGGGGTTAAAACACATTTGTGTGTAAAGAAATAAAAAGTTATGATTTATATACAGGCTGTTCAATAAAATCCAGAAATATATACATTACTTTTCTGAAGGACCCAAATAAATATAGCTACGAACATTAATGTCTTGAGCTACGATGCCACAGACCAAGGAATCAATCGCATAATTTTATTTAACTCATCGCATGTCACGTCGTGTTTTGCCTAAGGACAATGTTTTTTTTTCTATAAAATATCACATGCCTTTGTTTTTTTTTCTTCGCTCACTTTTCTCCTCATCGAGGTCGTCGCATTTTTTTCGTCCCATTTGTTGGCATCTTGAATTGGGAACACCCTATGTATTGTTTATGAGTATATTGGAGTGATGATCGTGTATCATATATTATCACGTAAAACTCGTCGGTCTGATATTTATAATACATGCTCGCTTTATATAACATGTCTGAATAATATAAAATAAACGGCCGATACTCGTACGCAACTAAAATTTGAGAGCAGCTTAACTTTGACGCACCATACAAAAAATTACAGTTAACGACGTCTCAAACTGCTAAGTGGGACTTAAATATTTAAGTAGCCTTTGAGTATTCGGCCAAAAGTACCTTACAACGTCCATACAGTCGCTTTTAGAACGATTACTGTGTTACAATTTTACATTTTACAGCGAAACATTTTCACGAGAAAGCGAAAAAGCATCGCATCGGCGTAAAGCAGCTATTACAGCTGCGTTTCGTACGATGAGTGAGAGAGCCGTAAGCCCACCCCCCCTCCCTCCATCCCACTCCCCATCAGGTCGGCAATGTGCGAGCAATGCCTTTGGTATTGTAAGCATCTATAGGCTACGGTAACAGCTTAACATCAGGCCGTACGCTGTTTTGCCACCGCAGACCAATAATAAAAAAAGCGGCAATACCAGAAGTATTGCCGAAGTATGACAAACTTACATCTCACTCGTCAATACGCAGCCAGGTGAAAAGGAAAAAAATATATTGAAATTTGACATTCCGACCGTGGATTCACCCGCGAGATTCATATCTCATGGGTGAATCCGCGAGTGAAATGTCAAATTTAAATTTGCAGTTTTAGAATAGCATTGCTGATCTAAAAAAAGTAGATAGGTACAGTCACAATCGCAATAATACATCATTTGCAATAACGTCCGGCCCTCGAGTGGCCACTTCAGAACTGCTTAATATAGATAGCAACGCGTCCGTGACGAAAATATATGAAATTGCCGAACTGTATCACTGCAAGCAATGATAAGAGATTTAATATTGTTTGACTGTACAGTCAGCAACATAAGTCGCAGAACATTCACAATTACTCACACAATTATTCACACAATTATTCACAGTTACTTGGAGTCCATTGACACTCCCAGCACAATAGCATGTCAATAAGTAGGTATGCACTATGCTGTAATTTTAATCTCATTTATTAATTTTCTATTTTATTTCTATGTTGTGTAACTATACTGTAACCTATAACTTATATGTATATAATTATGTTGGTATAAGTTGGTTAATAAATAAATAAATAAATAAAAAAAAATCAAATCGGTAATCCTTTTTATTTGACACACGTTGGTGAACATTTTTAAAACCAAATCATGTCGTTTAGATGGAGAGAAAGAAAAATAATGGATTTGATGAAAAACAAGAGTGATCTTGTTTTTCATCAAATCCATTATTTTTCTCCATCTAAACGACATAATTGGTTTTAAAAATGTTCACCAACGTGAACCTGACGTGACGTGACGTGACGTATAATTTTTTTTTAATTTCTTGCACGCGCAAGAAATTTAAAAAACGTTGTACCGACTTATGTTGCTGCCGTACTTTCAGTAATTATGTATGTATGTATGTATATGATGCGATGTAGACACGGAATTTGATTCGACGTAGTAGTAGACAACTGGCATTATAACTATAATGGTCAGGCAAAAAAAAATAATGTAATATTCTCCATGGACCAGTTACTAAGGGGACTGGCCCTAAGCAAGTCGGCCGAGTGGTCGGCCTAGTACTAACATCGACATAAAACGAGTAGTTCAACTATTTACCGGTAAATAGTATAATGAAAATGAAAAAACAATGACCACGTTTTGTTTCATACAAATATCTAATAAGGGCACCTCTTTCTTTAGTCTTTACTCTATGAATATTTTCAATGCAGCCAGCTAATTGCTCGCGGATTTTTCCGTTCTGTCTGAACTGACCCTAAGAAAAAGATATATTTAGTGTTGTTAATGAAACAAAATAAAACAAACAAAAATTACTTTTATATTAAGCGGGTAAAGGTGTCCTTTTCAACTGCTTTTCAATCTGTCGCACACTCTTCTTCCTAATGTTAGGCACTTCGAACACCGCGTACACCGCTCCGAACAAGTTTATACCGGCGAATATATAGAACGCGGTGTAAACTCCCATATACGCTTCTATGTACGTGAAGGTGTGTATATGAAACAGTTTGAGTAGTTGTGAGTACGCGTATATTGAGCCTAGGATTGTTGCTCGAATCTGAAATAAATATATAATAACATATAAAAGAAATGAAAGAGAAAATGGGCGGCCTTTACCCAGCAGTGGGACAGTTAATAGGCTATTAAAAAAACATAAAATAAATAAATATCGCCGAACTAACGCACCAATTTGTATAGTCCCAAATTAAAACAACGCTTGTACTATGGCTACCGTAAATGGACTGGGGGTGATCCCAGTGACACCCAGATAAGGGCAATATTATGAAAAGGCTAATTCCGCTAATTCCCAGCGCAGCGGGAATTGAACCCGCAACTATTCAGTGCAGTAAGCATAATGGCCTTTCCTCGAACCATTACCGAGCTAGAGCTAAGCTGTATCCAATTGACTGCAGCTTATATACGGATTGGATCAGCTGGGGTAGTACCACCCTCTCACAGAAGATCGGCGTATAATAGCTATTACAGCTGCGTTTCGTACGATGAGTGAGAGAACTGGAAGCCCAATTCCTCCCCTGCCCCTACTTTTGTCCCACTCTCATTCAGGTCGGCAACGTGCGAGCGATGCCTTTGGTATTGCAAGCATCTATAAGCTACGGTAACTGCTTTCTCACTCATCGTAGGAAACGCAACTGTAATAGCAACTTTACGCCGATCTTCTGTAAGAGGATGGTACTACCCCAGTCAAGCCAGCCCATATATGAGCTGCAGTTGAAGTTGCTACAGCTTGGCTCGACCACCATTGTCCAATCCCATGGTTTTTATCTCAAAACTTACCTCTAAATTTAATATCTCCACCATAATCATGATGGGTAAGCCCCATGTGAGTCCGAAGCCCAGGACTAGTATAGCTAGTGCGACCACAGCCACCTCCTTCGATGACGTCACAGTCAGGTCAGCCTGGGTGTACACTCCCAACACTCCAGTTGCCAACGTCATTGTTGTGTACCCCAGGGTTAAGATATACTGCAAAGAATTTAAAAGAGCTTATTACGGCTCATAACTCTAGCTTTACGAAAAATTGTTGATGAATCCGTTGGGTCATTTGCTTTATAAAGTATACCACATTGAACTTCGGACCGTCAGTTTATGGTTCGGCTTTGGTCTGGTTCATCCAGATCAATAGTTTGGCCGCATCGACCAAATAATCAGTAGACGCCTAATACCTATTCATTGTTAATGCAAACTTTTCAGTCGACTAGCTTAGGCGCGCGGGCGCGCTCATTTGTCCGGACTTGGTCACAACGAATACTGACACACACAGACACAAATCGATCGTTACTCGAATTATACAGAGTGGTGACGACATAGTGACAATAAATTAAAACACGATCCCTGCTATACAACCACAACACATTAAAATTATAAAATTAGGTTTACATCAAAGTCAAAAATTTCAAATTTTTAAACAGATTAAATGCGGAAATAGTCTAAACGAAACACAGCACCCTTTATAAACATCTACCGACCTCATAGACTGACCTGTAAGTACAAGCGTGGAAAAATTGCTTCGGTGTCGGTGTTTTTAGCGGTAACTTTGGAGGCGTAAAGTTAAAATTGTCAAAATAAAAAAGCAATCCCGTGGCAATACCTTTGAATATAATTTAATAATATTTTATGTGCGAACTACTAATGTGATACCCAGTATGTGGTTTCAATTATCGCCATGATGTCTTCACCACCCTGTATCAGATCTGTCTTGCTAATGTGGTATCTGAAAACTCACCCTATACTAGTTGTCTATGGATATGAAGTCTATGTTCAGCCGTATTATAGCAAAAAAAAAATAACAATCTCACCTTGCGATCCACAAACAGAACGAGGACCAAACACAGCAGACTCCCCCCCAGCAAGGAGTAGAGCACCAGGGTGCTGTCCGGGTCTGTCGTGATCTTCAGCTGGAGCAGTGCCTTCTGCTGGTCCAGGAACAGTATGCTACCACACAGTGTTGTGGTTGTGTACAAACATATTCCTATTTTCGTTGCGTCTAGCCACACTTTGTTTCTCCCTGGAAAAAGGTGGTATTGATTCATCATCATCTACTAAGCGCTAACATACACGGACTGCATATTGCAGTTTGGTTGCAGTCGACAGCTCGCGACTGCACACGGACTGCATTTTGCAGTCGGAAGTGACAGCTATATTGCAGTTGGTTGCAGTTGACAGCTCGCGACTGCACACGGACTGCATTTTGCAGTCGGAAGTGACAGCTACATTGCAGTTGGTTGCAGTCGACAGCTCGCGACTGCACACGGACTGCATTTTGCAGTCGGAAGTGACAGCTACATTGCAGTTGGTTGCAGTCGACAGCTCGCGACTGCACACGGACTGCATTTTGCAGTCGGAAGTGACAGCTATATTGCAGTTGGTTGCAGTTGACAGCTCGCGACTGCACACGGACTGCATTTTGCAGTCGGAAGTGACAGCTACATTGCAGTTGGTTGCAGTCGACAGCTCGCGACTGCACACGGACTGCATTTTGCAGTCGGAAGTGACAGCTACATTGCAGTTGGTTGCAGTCGACAGCTCGCGACTGCACACGGACTGCATTTTGCAGTCGGAAGTGACAGCTACATTGCAGTTGGTTGCAGTCGACAGCTCGCGACTGCACACGGACTGCATTTTGCAGTCGGAAGTGACAGCTATATTGCAGTTGGTTGCAGTCGACAGCTCGCGACTGCACACGGACTGCATTTTGCAGTCGGAAGTGACAGCTATATTGCAGTTGGTTGCAGTCGACAGCTCGCGACTACACACGGACTGCTTTTTGCAGTCGCTTCCGACTGCAAAATGCAGTCCGTGTATGGCGGCGCTTAATAAAATTCAAACACATTGATTGACAGATAACGCACAATCAAACCAAAGAAAGCAAGCATAGCCTAGAAGCATGAAATTTTGCACAGGAGTACTTTATAAAGGAAAATGTTTTAACCAGTCTGCAATATAATGTTTACATAAAAATGTCATACTTAGTTAACTTTTACGCAAAATGTTTATGTATAGTGTCGTCGGTCCCCACAAGGTGGACCGACGACCTGGTGAAGGTCGCGGGAATCCGCTGGATGCGGGCAGCGCAAGACCGGTCATTGTGGCGAACCTTGGGGGAGGCCTATGTCCAGCAGTGGACGTCTTTCGGCTGAGATGATGATGATGATGACGTTTTTTTATATTTGTCCTATTTGGTAAGCAAAGATGGCATCCAGCGGGGCGATTGCGTAACTTTTTGTCAATGTTCCAATTGGTTTCGTTCATCCTGTGTCAATTATATACGAAACCAATTTAAACATTGACAAAAAGTTACGCATTTGCTCCGCTGGACGCCATCTTTGCTTATCAAATAGGACAAGTATAAAAAACGTACTATACTTTGAAATATTTGTATGGTTTTCCGCCGACTTATCAGCTGTTCGCGCGCTCGTGGCGATGGTGGTCATTTTACCAATTTGCCGTGATTTGTTTTTTTGTCACTCGGATATAGGAGATTTTTTTTTATTATTTCAAACATACCGAACAATTTATAAAAGTATATAGGTAACATAATATTTAAAAAATTGCGTAGGTACTGGTTAAAAATTGTCCTGTATAGCACGTGAACACTAAGGAAGGATTTTTTTGAAATTAATCAGAAAATTAGGTTTTCCCATTTCAGTGAGACTTCTTCTAAAAGTTACGAGTTACGGTTAAATAAAGGGTAAAAGTGAAAATCCTATCAGGCACAAACAAAAACGCCGCTTCCGAAACGTCTTAGGGACACCGCAGACTTGCTACTTTTTGCATCGGCGATCGACGATTTTACGACTGTATCGATGCTGCATCGCGATTTGGCGACTCTCAGCGTTCGGACGCAGCGACTGCTCCGATGCTTAAAGCGACTAAATCGCCGATCGCCCATGCAAAAAGTAGCGTGTTTGCGGTGGCCCTTAACGGAAATTTACCCTGTAAAAATCCACATCTGACAATCACCGTATGGTCGTCAAAAGTCGCTATCTTATACACTTACAAAGGGTCCGAAAGGATAGTTTTCCATACGACGTAGCCCTGTCACTTTCATCCCTCAGATTAGATATTTCCTTTGACACATGCTGACTGTCCGCCGGCAATCTTTTCAGCTGTGATAACTTCGACCTTGCTGCCTGGAAGAAAGGTTTTTTCAATCAATCAACCGGTCAAATCAATCAATCATAATCTACAATTTTTTTTTATCGTGATATAAGTTACTGTTTGGAGAAATGTGGTGGGTATTTTATTGTTTGAGAACCATAGAATTAAAAAGATGTAGAATTGACATAAACCCACATAGACATACAATATCATAGACCAGTAAGTTATAGACCCCCGCTCGCCTAACATGGCATTACCGCGTTAAGACCGCACCTGATATTTTAGCCTTGAACGGGCCAATCAATCAGCAATCAATCAATCGCCGGTGTTGGGGCTGCTTGTAAGAAAACCCCAACATGTAGTAGTAGAGATAGTTATAATAATATAAGAAAAGAATACAAGTTTTATGTCCCCCTTGATAGATGTCAATTTTAGAAGAAAGTCAGCCAAAGAGAGCCATCAATAAGTTTCCTTAACAGCCGGTATTGTATTTATAAGAACACAATTAACGTCTTGACTTATTGGTCTTTGTACAACATAACTTAATTTAACGGAAGCCTGTATAAACTAGTAGCTTTTGCAAATAAATTAGACAAGACGCCTGGAGAGGAAGTAGGGTAAGGCACGCTGTATTCAGAACACGTACCTAATTTACTCCATTCCGAGCATTTCCTGAATGTAAATAATTAGCAGGTACGTATTGCCATCTTTTTATCTTCAATAGGGCAATTGCCTCGTATTTTTGTTGCACATAACTACTTGTCGTCTATACAAATAAATAAATTGAAAGCATCTGTTTGTAATAGCAACGTAATAGCTTTTTACTAAATTCATATGAAAGTACTTATAACAAAAGAGCAATTTTATAAATTTTTGTCCGTCTGTCCGGATGTTTGTTCCGGATAATCTCCGAAAGGTCTAGACCGATTTCGACGAGACTTTCTCTGGTGATGATCGAGCTGATTTTATAAGAAGTAACTAAGGTTACTTTTATTTTAGAAAAAGATTTAGGTTACTGCGCAAAAAAAAACATTAACATACACGCGGACGAAGTCGCGGGTAATCTTTTTCAAATATGCCTGCGTATTAAATCTCATTATTCGCGTATTGGTAAAAAAATCCTGTATAATCTCTTTGGGTCAACATCAAGTGCACTCACCTCAAACTCTTTCACCATAACCAAATAACATGGTGATTCTACCATCACCATAATAGATAGGAACTGCACCCCAACTAGAGCCACCATGAGATACATCCTCACTTCCAAAGTCATCACTATCTTCATCACATACCCGGCAGTTGTCATCACCATCATCAGGGCAGTACAGAAGCCGTTGGAGCTGGTGATCTCGCGAATGTATATAGGGACGACTGTAAACAGCCCCCCGGATGTTATACCGGCTAGTATGTGGAGGAATATCATACTTATATCGCTAAGTAGAAATAAGGGGATCAGGGATGCCTGAAAAGAAAAATAAATACAAATAAAGACCGACTCCAAAAAAACCTTAGAGTTTTTGGAGTCAGTGTTTTAGTAAATTTATCAATAATACATTTTATTACCACTTCTGGCCACTCCTTTGGGGAACAAAGTGACGGTGTATAATTCTATTGCTTGGAGTCGGTGCCATAAATTGGTACCGACTCCAAAGCCAGAGCATAGCATACTTAAATTTTGACCCACTCTTTAATCACAGTATTGGCATCAACTATACAATTAAGAGTATGACATATACCAAAATTGGTATACGTTCTAAAATCAGAATATGGCATAGGTACTTTAAATTGGCACCGACTCCAAAACCTATTTCCCTAACCTACCACAAGAATTTCCAAATTGTCGTCCAGTACTTAACTGGCAAATAAGTTAATGTTAGTTACTGTACTTGGTACGTACCCCTTGAACCATGCTGACGACGAACAACCCAACTTTCCTCCCGTACCTATCAATGATGTAACAGAATATTGGAGCTGATATCCCAGCTCCAAGCACTAGTGCTGTGGAGCTCCATGGCACTCCCTCAGTTGTAATGAAGTGGCCGGAATGGGTTGACGAAGTCAGGGTTGTGGTCTCCAGCCCATATGTAAAGAACGGTATACTCGCTGTAAATTAAAGTACATAAAATATTAATATCCAATGACATCACTTCACTTAAAAAAAAATGGTTTTGTCTTTATTCGATTTAGTTTAACTTTATAATTACTACCTAAAGATTACCTATTTATTAATATATTGCCAAAAATTTTAAAGCTAAAGTTATCTAACAAGTTTTCGAAAGGCATGTGAAATCCACCAACCCGGATCAGCGTGGTGGATTATGGTCTGAATCCCCCTCGCATTTAGGTGAGGCCCGTGCCCAGAAGTAGGACGATAAAAGAGCTAAATTATTATTTTGATTTTGAAGCCACGAAACAGCCTGAAATTTCATATTTTTTCCTATGACCCTCATAATATCATAACATTGCTTTTAAACCTTAGTTAATTTATGATTAATTTTATTAAAAAATATGTTACCAACCAGTCGATTGATTAACGTTCATTTATGTCGACTGTATTATTTTCAGGTTTATTTTTAATCAACCGATTTCGTTCCAATAATAAAGTTATATTAAATGTTGTAGGGTTATAGTTGAGTATATTTCTTACGATTTCAAAGTGTATACAAATATCCTTTTTAAATATCTACAGTACAATAAAGTAGCCTGTTAAAAGTATTTTCGTGTACCAAAAAGTTTCCAAAAGTGTCTTTTAAAATAATACGCGTTCCAAATAATTCCAATGTTTACGATTCCACATTATTTTCATCGGCTATCTGAAAAACCTTTTAAACCAAACTTTGAAACTTTTACGGTATTTTAAATACCGTGTATGTAGTATCTAGTGTTTATTATCTATTCATAAGATACTAGCTGTGCCCGCGACTTTGTACGCGTGGAATTTAATTATTTTTTTAAAATTAATGTTAATGTTCAAGTCCCGTTAAAATTAGGTCCAGCCGTTTCGGAGATTAGCCGGAACAAACGGATAGACAGACAGACAAAAATAAAATTGCTTGTTCGTTATAAGCACCGCATACTTTAATTATACATTTAGTGAAACGCTGTTATTTTGACATAACACACAGACACTTCAATTTTATTTTATTGTATGGAGAGAAATGTATAGTACGTTTTTTTATACTTGTCCTATTTGGTAAGCAAAGATGGCGTCAAGCGGGGCGATTGCGTAACTTTTTTGTCAATGTTTCAATTGGTTTCGTATATAATTGACACAGGATGAACGAAACCAATTGAAACATTGACAAAAAAGTTACGCAATCGCCCCGCTGGACGCCATCTTTGCTTACCAAATAGGACAAGTATAAAAAAACGTACTATACGTTAGGTTAGTTCAATAGTGAATTTACATTTTTACGATTCGTCTCTACGATGAGGTCATACTGAAATTCACTCTCGCACAGAGAAATAAACACAGTTTTAAAATTTAAATTTTAATATTCCATAAAAGTTAACCTTGTTAACAGATTTTTATAGAGTAGACTCTACTTAATGATAGAGCGACGGTATACTAAACATACCTATGAATTATTATTTTATTACTACTCCGGCAAACAGGCGTACGACCCGCCTTATGTTAAGCAGTTACCGTAGCCTAATGCTTGCAATACCAAAGGCATCACTCGCACGTTGCCGACCTGAAGGGAAGTGGAACAAGGGGAGGGGAAGAGGGTGTATTGGGCTTCCAGCTCGCTCACTCAACGTACGAAACGCAGCTGTAATAGCTGCTTTATGCTGATCTTTTGTGAGAGGGAGCCCATATATGAGTTGCACTCAATTGGCTACAGCTTGACTATAACACCAATAAAAAAAAATGGGACTACGCCCGTCACACTCTCCCACCATTGTTACTCAACTGTGGCCCGATTCACGTAACCAAAACCGTAACGATGTCTCAGCGATATAGTCGTTGATAGCCTTTTTGTATTACGAAAAGGCTATTAACGACTATATCGCTGAGACATCGTTACGGTTTTGGTTACGTGAATCGGGCTACTGGACTCTGCACTCACTGTTACTAGGATTGACAATAGTGTGGAACGATGACGCCGAAGTTTGACCCTCGATGAGTCCCGGGGAAAATCTGAATTGTCTTGGAACCCGCATGAATTTAACGAAACTATTCAGTAAGGGCCTCCGCAGACTTGGTACTTTTAGCATCGGCGACCGGCGATTTTGTGACGTATCGATGCTGCGTCGCGTTACTTCGAGCGCGAACGATGCGAGACGCAGCATCAATATCGCCGATCGCCGATGCTAAAAAGCAAGTCTGCGGTGGCCCTAATATGGTATTCTGATTTCTTTTTTGGGTATTCCAATTATTTGCATTACGCCTGCTCGGCTCACTGCATCGGATGGTTGCGGGTTCGATTCCCGCCAGTAGAAAATTTCGGAAACGGCCTTTTCGTAATTTGCCCTGGGGCCTTACCATGACCACTTTTCGCGATTCAATTATAGGAACGTTTTAACGTTTCAGCGACTTTTGTGCAATGACGGACCTTATTGTCATGACAATAAGAAACGTCATTGCACAAAAAGTCGCTGAAACGTTAAAACAATACTGCTATAAGAGGTGGTGGTAGGGCCCCTGGTCTGGGTGTCACTGGGATCGCCCCCAGTCCATTGTACGGTAGCCATAGTACAAGCGTTGCTTAGTTTGGGACCATACAGTTGGTGTGTAAGTTTGGCGATATTTATATTATTTAATTTCATATTTTTTATAACCTTATCATATATTATTATGGACAAAATAAAATAAGCTTGAGAATGAGAACAATATTGAGTTATCGTGATGTATCATGTATTTTTTCAGGCACCTAAATAAATAACGATTCGTGCAAACCTCTAGAAATAACGATATGTACCTACAAATCGTTATTGGTTTTCGTTATTGTTTTTTCTACAACCGGTTCGGGTCGTGACCTTGACTGAAAAGATCCGGCAGGGATATTTTATCCGAAATGTACTTTGCCAAACTTTGCTATTCTTTGTAAATATATTTTTATTTACTTATAATATATATATATATAACGTCACGACTTTTATCCCCATTCGGGGGGTAGTCAGAGGCTTGAGTGGCCATACACCACCACATTGTGGAGGTATTAAGCCAACTCAAAGCCCACGTTTCACCAGATAGTCAGAACCCAACGTGACAGGTGGTGAACCTTGTCGCCGTATACAGGAACTGACTATTACCTAATCCCGAGGGATAGGTAGGTTTCCTCACGATGTTTTCCCTCACCGTTAGCGAACTGTAAATTATGCACATAGATGAAAATTCATCCATTGGTGCATGCCCCACCGTGGATCGAACCTGGGACCTTCTGATTGAGCCCAACGTGTTCGCCCCTAGGCTACAGTCGTTTCGCTACAGTACTTATAATAATAATATTAATTTACTTTCTTCATCTTCTTATAGTATGGTTTGTGGTCAACCTGGTGTCAGAGTTGTTCAAGCCGCCCGAAGGCAAGGCTTAACGACTGCTGCCTAGATGACAACAACCGGGACCGACTTTTTACGTGCCCTCCAAAGCACGGAGACACTCAGTTTAAATGCCACTAAATGGTCACCCATCTCTGACTGACCTTGCCAAACGTTGCTTAACCTCCGATCGGTGATTGCAACTGGCTATGAGTGCCTCATATACCTTTACTTTCATTAATTTTGTACATTGTAACTGTGGTTTAATAACTTGAACAGTTAGGAGTCTTGTCCATGGTTGGAACAAGTAAATTGTTCTTTAATTGTCCAATACTGGCCCAATTAAGACCAATCGTGGCTAATCATCGGCTAATGCACAGTATTGTTCATAGAGTAAGTAACTGCTGAGGATAATTATTTATTGAGATGGATTTACCGACCCATTTGGTAGTAATTTGTCAAATCAATTTGACTTTACTATTCACTTGTCGTTTTATACTCTCATTACATTATTATTCCTGTTAATATAGAATAATCATAATAGTTAGTTATAGTTTTATTTTAAGTTAGATACGTAGTATAAAATTAATCTATAAGCACCTAATATTATATCAATGATTAGAAATAATTGTGAATTTAAAATATCCTATATCTAAATGGGAGAAGGATGCAGTTGTTATACAGGATGGTCTAAATAGTGACGGCCATAAAAAATAAATAAATATATTTATCATTTCAAAAATTAGTTTGTAAAAAAATTGTCTCATTTTTTTATTTTTAAATTAGTATTAATTTTATAAACAGTAGAGCAAAGCCAAGCGAAGTCGGGGCTAACTAGTTATTATTAAACTAATACGTACCAATGATAGATAATGCTATCTCTTTCCAAACACATCCTTTGTCCACATTTTTCTCGTCACTAACACTTGTTTTCGTAAACGCCATGCTTACTCTACATAGCACAGAACTTGTTCGTCATTACACACTGGGAACGAATCTTGTTTGAACGTGATCTTATATACAATTAAATGTTGTTTATTTAATTCTTATCACAGGCACCAGATGCTAAAGGCTTGTTCAAATATCAAGTTCCGTGAAAATTAAATTGCATCATTGTTTTCAGGTTTCAGTGGGTACTATTAATACTGAAAATGGGGGTTTCAGCATCCGTCCCTTACCATTTATTAATTGTACTAAAAATACAAATTCTTTAACAAAAAAAAAATTAAAATATAGAAGTAATAATGTGAAACCGGATATTAATGAGTAGACATCATTTAATTAGTAGTGATGAGTCCGATAGTACCTCATCGATTTACGAATAGTATGTTTTTATGACTATAGGTTAGAAAAAGAGATGATACTCGTATGGTCTAAAACTTATCACACTTAGATAAGTACTTACTTTTATATAAAAAAATATTAAATTTAAATTAATCACTATGCATACCACCTTATAACACACGAGAACTAATAAAACACACTCTAACACATTAAAATCAAAGTTCAATTTACTATACATCAGAAATCACGGTTTATTGTTACCAGTGATATTAAACAGCAGTTTAATATACGATTAAAATGGTTAAAAACGTGTGTATTCGTGTCTTTAACGCGAAAGACGTGACAGACAACGCGTTGAGAGGTTTGAACTGCGCGAGCGCATTTGGACTGATTAAACGGAGTAAGCAAGTTATTGAGGACAGTAACTTGCTTACTAAACTAACTAGGTACCTACTAACTATCTTGCTTTTATTTAATTTCTCACAAGAGTGAGACAGTGTATTTTAGATAGTTCTTATAAAACAAATGTAATAATGTTAGATGACGACTGCTTGGCGCAGTAGTTTGAACGTTGGCCGCTAGATAAACTGCATCGGGTGGTTCCAGGTTCGATTCCCGTCAGAGGCAAATTTCGGAAACTGCCTTTTCGTTATTTGCCCTGGTCTGGGTGTCACTGGGATCGCCCCCAGTCCATTGTAGAGAAGCCATAGTGCAATCGTTGCTTATTTTGATACCAAACAGTTGGTGTATAAATCTGGCGATATTTATTTATTTCATCTATAAATATCAATTTTTTGTTTGTTTGTTTGAATGATTGTGATAGCTGGGATCGACAGCTTTACTCCTTGAATTTAAATTTACTCACAGAACACAAACTTGCCTCTTCAAATATAATCAAGTGCCACTAAACACAAGCAAGTGATTACCTCAAGTGGACTTGCCCATTCAAACAGGCATCATTGACAATCAGTCTTGTTGTGTGTCAATGCATCGAGCATCCTCTTCTAACACCATAAGAACGGTAGAGACGAGACTATTTCCGTATGTTTCCTAAGTGGATGATAAATGAACGCAATTTTTCATTTTACTCGTACCACCGCTGCGATGAATGGGACTTGTTGACAACGGTCCAAGGCTATACAGGCAGGTACAGCCAAGCTGTAGCCAATAGACTGCAGCTCATATACGGGCTGGCTCGACCGGGGTTGTACCACCCTCTCACAGAAGATCGGCGTAGCTATTAGCTACGTTTCGTTCGTAGGATGAGTGAGAGAGCGGGAAGTCCAACCCCTCCCCCCTTTCCCTACTTCTATCCCACTCCCCTTCAGGTCGGCAACTTGCGAGCAATGCCTTTGGTATTGCAAGCGTCTATAGGCTACGCTACATCTATAGGCGGGCCATACGCTTGTTTGCCATCACAGAACTAAATAAAATGGTCATGTTTGAATCCACGCATCCGTGTGCAGAACTATCAAATTACCTATGTCATATCTATTTCCGTTCAGCAGTTTTTGCCTGACGCGCATTCAGACAGACTCATAATTCAATTGTTGACAATATTTTATTGCATATTTAGGTATATAGAGTACTAGCTTTTCCCCGCGACTTCGTCCGCGTAGCATTTAAATTTTAAAAAATCGGATCACTAATCCCGGATCCCGTTTCCCGTTTTTATCGGATCCCGGATCCCGTTTGCTGGATCCCGTACCCCGGATATCCCGGATCTCGTATCCCGGATCCCGTATCCCGGATATCCCGGATCCCAATATAGCCTATGTTACTCAAGGATATTGTAGCATTCTTATGGTGAAAGAATTTTTGAAATCGTTCCAGTAGTTTTTGAGTTTACTTATTACAAACATACATACAAAAATACAAATATTTCTCTTTATAATATTATTATTAGTAAGCATAGATTTCTGACAGTTATTATTAAAATTATTTAAAAATTGCCGACGATAGAGACATTTAGAGTTTCGAGGAATGGTCTAGTGATATTGTAATCCGTTACTTTGAGCAAATATACATAGCCAATATCTTTTATTTTTTATATCAAAAAACATATTTCACTACTTATACCTATTTAAAAATGGTTTTAATTAAATATACACTAAATTTAATAATAGAAAATATTCCCATTTAATTAATAATTCTTCTACACTATAATAATTATTATTGTTAGTAAAGTGTAGGTACACGTCGAGATGACATTCGGGTTATGAGCTTTTTGCAGAATAAAATCCGAATCAAAATTAGCAGGACCCGCAACGCAACAGAATAATTTAATTTAATAATTTTGTGGGCGATTTTAATTGTTTATCGGGTCCTGCTAATTTTGATTCGGATTTTATTCTGCAAAAAAGCTCATAACCCGAATGTCATCTTGACCTGTCGCGGTCTATACCTAATAATTTCCTCCCCGATTTCACCCATAACTAATAAGAGTGGTTGCCGCGGGAACAGTAACCGCTAAACTACGAAACTTAAATAACTTGGTTGGGAACATTCTGAACTCTATCGATGCATTGTGGCTTCAATAACATAGTTCGAGAATTAACACATTCGCGTTGTTACTTCTAGAAGAGCCTAGTTAATAGTAATATCCTGTGGCCCGATTCACGTAACCAAAACCGTAACGATGTCTCAGCGATATAGTCGTTGATAGCATTTTCGTATTACGAAAAGGCTATCAACGACTATATCGCTGAGACATCGTTACGGTTTTGATTACGTGAATCGGGCTACTGGGACATACTTTTTACACACGGCTACAGGCGGGGCGATTGCGTAACTTTTTGATCATTGTTTCAATTGGTTTCGTTCATCCTGTGTTGCTTTATCAATTGAAATTTATTGAAATCGGGAAGAGTGAACTTCAGACTCATCCGGATTTCAATTAATTTCAACTGAAAATGCAACACGAGATGAATGAAACCAATTGAAACATTGACGAAAATGTTACGCAATCACCCTGCTGATCCCAAACTAAACAGAGCTTGTACTATGGAAACCAGATAACTGATATTACTTCATAGGTACCTATACTACTTTTTGTTTGTAAATACATACGTAAATATACATAATTACACCCAGACTCGCGACATGCAGACATCTTCATGCACACAAATGCATGTCCCGGGTAGGAATCGAACCTACGACCTGCAGCGTGATAGGCGGAATCTAAACCAACCACGCCAACGGGCCCGTCGAAGTTCTATTCAATTTTGAGTAAGCCTACTAATATATAGAAAGAAGAGTAAAGTTCAAGTCCCATAACCACAATTGCACAGAATCTAATGAAAGTTGTACAATTTTGACGGATTTCTAAATTTACTGTCTATCAATGACAACAACAAATTGCTAATTGCCAACCACTTTTAACTTTCGTAAAATTCGTAGTCCCATAGTTATGACATTAGGTTTATGCGTTGTGACGTCAAAACTGAGTGCTCGGGCGCGGCATGCGTCTGTTGTAGACGCAGCCATTAAAATATTATGTAAACTGGTGGAATATAAGAACAGACTTGTCGTTTCCATTTCCATTGTATCTATTTCCGTCTCCAAGATAACTAGAATATTACGTAGCACGACATAACTGTCACACTATGGTGGAAACATACGGGAGTGTTGAACGGACGGGCCCGTGCGGCTAGCTGAAAGAACGAAGTCAAATAGTAGTTAGGGAAAGAGTGTGATTTGTACCCTTATAAAAACCCAACATTCACAAAGCTCTTAATTTAAAAGTGCACAATAATTTACATGGCCCCTCAGTAAATGTTAAAGACTATCCACCAAATTAAAAGAGATTTTTAGCCAGTTTACAATGGTTTTACAAAGCATTTCTAGGAACAAAAGTGATTTGTAATGCAGTGTAAGGGCATAACTTACTGTAAATTTAGGGGATATGTATTTACCACAAAAACATAATTATTGTTTGATTTTTTCTTAATAAATGGTGGTAATGGAATTTACTGTGATATACTCTGTCTCGTACTTTTAACAAAGAAAATTGAATATCACCAGACAAACGGTTTTGACGGTGGTTTTGACGGGCCTGTTAGCGTGTTTGGCGCGGAGGCGCCTTTCACGCTGCAGGTCGTAGGTTCGATTCCTACCCGGGACATGCATTTGTGTGCATGAACATGTCTGTATGTCCCGAGTCTGGGTGTATATGTATATTCAGTATGTATTTACAAATAAAAAAGTAGTATATTATGTAGTAATATCAGCTATCTGGTTTCCATAGTACAAGCTCTGCTTAGTTTGGGATCAGGTAGCCGTGTGTAAAAAGTGTCCCAGGATATATATATTATATTAAACACACTGACAACAACAAACTGGGGAACTGAGTGATAATCAGACAAAGGCAAATTACTAAAAGATTTCTCAAAAATCGCCCAACGGAAACTAGCGGGCTCGCCTCAATCATACTCCCGTATATCCCAACTCTTAAGTAGTTAACGCGTCCGGAATACAGAGTAGATGTAAATCATTCATCGCGATCCAAGCTTGAGTGTTGGTTAACTTGCTTTAACCGCTGCTAAGAAGACGAACGATCGGCGCTTTGATGTAATAAGGTCTTCTGTTTGTGTTAGCACGGACAACTTAACGATATGAGTTTGTTTTAAACGCAGATTTAACTAGTTTTATTAGTAGGTAGATAAAAGTTAGGGTTTTTAGTAAGGAGATGATCCTGCAATAAACGTACTGAACTGGTTAAGCAATTTTTAGTTGGAACGGTGTATTTGAAGTACAGTGATAAGCCGTGATGCTAAGTCCTGCCATGAAAATTAAATTAAATATTACATTACATAACGTAGCGTTGCGTTACATTGCGTTGCGTTGCGTTGGGGCGAGGCCCCACTAGCGCGTTACGCTGCGTCGTCGCAACGGATCAAAGGGTCGACGGGTGAGAGACGAAGCGGGGGAGGGTGATGCGCCAGTACAAAATCTTGCGACGACGCAACGCAACGCGCTAATGGGGCCCGGCCCTTGCGTTGCATTGCACTGCGCCACGTTGCATTAAGTTGCCTTGTGAAAATTATATTGCATTACGTTACGTTGCCGTGCGTTGCGTTGCCGTGCGTTGCGTTGCGTTGCGTTGCGTTGCGTTGCGTTGCGTTGCGTTGCGTTGCGTTGCGTTGCGTTGCGTTGCGTTGCGTTGCGTTGCGTTGCGTTGCGTTGCGTTGCGTTGCGTTGCGTTGCGTTGCGTTGCGTTGCGTTGCGTTGCGTTGCGTTGCGTTGCGTTGCGTTGCGTTGCGTTGCGTTGCGTTGCGTTGCGTTGCGTTGCGTTGCGTTGCGTTGCGTTGCGTTGCGTTGCGTTGCGTTGCGTTGCGTTGCGTTGCGTTGCTTGCGTTGCGTTGTATTGCGTTGCGTTGCGTTGCGTTGATTTGCGTTGCGTTGCGTTGCGTTGCGTAGCGTTGCGTTGCGTTGCGTTGCGTTGCGTTGCGTTGCGTTGCGTTGCGTCGCGTTGCGTCGCGTTGCGTTGCATTGCGTTGTATTGCGTTACATTACGTTACCTGTCTGCTATAGCCTGTTCTTTAGCCCTACCATGTTTTTTAATGAATCGATATCGTTTGTCTTAAAATTAAATATTTATATAAATAACAAATCACCAACCATTCGATGCAGTGAGCCGAGCAGCCTACCCCCAAACCCAAAGTCAAAGACCCCCCCGGTCCCTGTGACACAGATTAGTACAAGTAGTTTACTAATTGCTTTTGAAAGAGGCGTTCAAATCATGTGCCTGGTTTATTTAGTAGTATAGTTATTTTGATTGGTGGTAGAGCCAAGCTAGCCAATTGACTGCAGCTTATATAGGGTGGCTCGACCGGGGCAGTACCACCCTCTCACAGAAGATCGGCGTAAAGTAGCTATTACAGCTGCGTTTCGTGTGATGAGTGAGAGAGCCGGAAGCAACTCGAGAACTTCTTAATAACTTTGACGCGCCATACGAAAATGGAAATTAAACATTGTGTGATTAAAAAACACAGGGTGGGGGAGTTGGATTCTTGGTTATATGAAGGTGGAAGTCCAAAGCAAGGAACTTATTCTTCTTATCGAATGGTTAGTGGCCAACCTGGTGCCAGAGTTGTTCAAGCCGCCCGAAGGCCTCTGTTGTCATAGGCCTTCGGGCGGCTTAACTGCTGCTTAGATATCAACAACCGGGATCAACTTTTTACGTGCCCGCCGAAGCACGGAGACGTTCAGTTCAAATGCCACTAAATGGTCACCCATCTCTGACTGACCTTGCCGAGCGTTGCTTAACCTCCGATCGTTTACCGATCAGTGATTGCAGCTGGCTATGAGTGACTCCAAAAAGGGAACGTCTGTACTAGATCTAAAATACAAAGACGTAAGCAAATGTAAATAGAGCTGACTAACATATCCTAGCCGAAACAACTAAGGACAAACTTAACACCAGCATCCAAAGATATTACTAAAAAAGAGGGAGATATGTGACTGTACAAAATAGTTTGCCCTACTAAATGGGGATGGATGCAGCATGGCGCAGTCCCTTGTTGAAAATAATGTTGAGCGCGCCCGAGCCAAATGCTCGCCCTGCGTCACCCGAGCGCTGTCATTTGCCTTGCCTAGTTTGGCCCCCGCAAACATGCTACTTTTAGCATCGACAATCAACGATTTAGTCGCTCTTTAGAAGCTAAATGCAGCGACCAGTCGCAAAATCGCGCGATTTAGATACCGCGATCGAAGGCAAAGAGTCGCCAAAACGCAATGCAGTCACAAAATCGCCGATCGCTGATGCAAAAAGTAGCATATCTGCGGTGGCCCTTAAACGATAATGTAACTGAATACTCGGCTATATCCTTATCTGTCTAGAGTGTAGGTTGACTCGCCCGTTGGTTCACCCGAGTGACTGAGGCTGCCACGTGTGCTGCGCGTGGCATGTAAGCGCATAACCTTGCGCGGCATGCACCTCGTATTGACGCAGCCACTGAGTGCTCGGCAGCAGCATGCGCCTCGTAGACGCAGCCATAACGATGTAAGGAGGTACCATATCTTCTCAAATATTTTATCAATGCCACTATCTCTGCCTACCCGTGTTTACTCACGTATAATACTAAAGCGTGTTTAAACAAATGAGTAATTTCGGCGTCGCGTCTGTTTAAATAAACACGCCACGGAAATGAGGCTGGGTTAATAGATGTTTACTTTCTGGATGATGACTTTAAATTAGTTTTTGATGTTTCATCTTGAACTACAGCTTAAGCCATTACAGTAAAGGTAATTTTCCCTTGACAATACTTAGGTTTAAAGCTAAGGATTGCAATATGTATCTGAGAGTGGAACTCCCGGCCGGCATCTGTATTTCCGAGTGCATACAACCCAGATCTTTGCAAATGTATGGTGAACAGGCATCTTCTGGGTGCGCTCGCTCCACCGTCGACCTTATCTTTGCCCCTGCGGCATGATTGAGGTCAAGAGCAAGCCCATTTTTAATAAAAAAAATAAAAATCTGGACGGTTCAAGCAATAAAGTCCCTCTGTACTTGGGATTGCGGAGTACGAAGAGTCTTAAGTCTGAAAATTTGTTAATAATATAGTTCCCAGTTTTCAGTAGTCTCACCAATAAGCTCTCAGAATAGCAACGTAACAATATCATTAGGTAAAGTCAACAAAAAGTTACCGTAGCCTATACAATATGTTAAGAAAACCCTGTCCGACCCGAAAACGTATTGTTGGGTATCGAGATTAGATTCTATTTTTGTAAAAAAATAAAAAAAAAAAATAAAAAAAAAAACAATAGTAAGTGTCCCACTGCTGGACAAAGGCCTCCCATATTTTTTTGTAAAATATATTAATAAATAAAATGAAGGGGGTGGGATAGAGGGAAGGAAATAGAGAGGAGGGGGAGGTTGGGCTTCCGGCTCTCATTCATTGTAATGCAACTCATATAGCTACTTTACGCCGATCTTCTATGAGAGGGTGGTACTACCCCGGTAGAGCGAGCCTGTATATGAGCTGCATTATATGTTAAGAAATATACCCACTTATAGAAACTTATGTTGGACTAACACTGACATTAAAAATCACTTTTGTTCCTAGAAATAATAATAATAATATCCTGGGACATTTTTGTACACACGGCTACCTGATCCCAAACTAAGCAGAGCTTGTACTATGGAAACCAGATAACTGATATTACTACATATACTACTTTTTGATTTGTAAATACATACTTAATATGCATATACACCCAGACTCCGGACATACAGACATATTCATGCACATAAATGCATGTCCCGGGTAGGATTCGAACCTACGATCTGCAGCGTAAAAGGCGCCTCCGCGCCAACCACGCTAACGGGCCCGTCAAATGTTTTGTAACACCATTGTAATATGGCTAAAACTCTCTTTAAATTTGGCGTATTTCATATAAGCATTACGTGAATTGAATGCGGGATTTACACGGGTCGATTTCCGCCGCACGACTAGGAACAAAAACAAACCGACTTCAAAAAAACCTGGATCACTAAAAAGCCTGAAATAATATTTCTATTACCACCTCTGCCTACCCCTTCGGGAAAACCAGACGTGATGGTGTGTTATCGACTATTTGGAGTCGGTGCCAATCTATCTTCTTACTTTTGTAGTAGGTAGACTTGGCATACCAAGATTGTCACCGACTCCAAATACTCGATAACACACCAGCTCCTACGATTTTCGAAGGTTCCCCTCGATTTCTCTGGGATGCCATCATCATATCCTGGTTTCCTTATCATGGTACCACTGCTGGGATATCTCCTTTCCAACAAAAAAAGAATCATCAAAATCGGTTCATAAACGACGAAGTTATCCGCGAACACACATAAAAAAAAATATATATATACGGTCGAATTGAGAAACCTCCTCCTTTTTGAAGTCGGTTTAAAAAACGAATAAAATCTAGGCTAAAATCGACCCGTCTAATCGCGCATAATATAATAGAAGCCTAAACTAAATATCTCCTAAAAACCCGCTAAGAGTTTGCATAAAAAATACTAACCCATTTTGAACCTAGAATCTTTCAACTTCAACAAAATGTGCAGCAAATTCAGCGCTGCAAAGCAAAAGGATTATTTGGCCTTCCCGTCATTAATTCACGCCAAAATATAAAATGTTCGCTTCAGCGCTGCTTTGTATGCTGACTGGGTAAACTACGGTCATGCTGAAAATGCTTGTTTTGAATAATGCACACTATGTAAGATTTTGAAATAGGAACACTGTTTTGAAGCTCAAAAAAATTTAAAAATTTCTGAAATGTGTAAAAAATATGTGAAGTCACACAGGGAGAGGGGTGTCTCGCAAATGTGACCAGCTGTGACAAGGGGGGGAGGGGTCTAAAAATCATGAAATTCGTGTGACGTAATTAATGGATGGCCCCTTTGCGATATCATGTCTATCAAATATTTGATAGATTTTCAGTCGTGTCTATGCGCTCATAGTCAGCTGCAATCACTGATCAGTAAACGATCGGAGGTTAAGCAACACTTGATAAGGTCAGACAGAGATGGGTGACCATTTAGTTGCATTTGAACGGAGCGTCTCCGTGCTTCGGAGGGCATGTAAAAAGTCGGACCCGGTTGTTATCTAGGCAGCAGTCGTTAAGCCTTGTCAGAGGCCTTCGGGCGGCTTGAACAACTCTGACACCAGGTTGGCCACTAACCATACGATAAGAAGAAGTCTCGTCAAATTTGGAGCCAACAAAATAAGCAACATTGTCTAGTTCATGGACCAATTACTAAGGGGACTGGCCCTAAGCAACTCGGCCGAGTGGTCGGCCTAGTACTAACATCGACATAAAACGAAGCGAGTACGCCAACTATTTACCGGTAGATAGAACAATGAAAATGAAAAAACAATGACCACGTTTTTTTTCATACATATATCTAATAAGGGCACCTCTTTCTTTAGTCTTTACTCTGTGGTCTAGTTTTAGTTGTGTTTTGTTTGTATTTTCTGCAGCTTTCGTGGTATCTCAGTGAAGTACGGCTGTGAATGTGGCCGGTGTGGCCACGATTCATCTCTCTCTAGGGATTCACATTTACAACGTAATACCCGGTGGACCTTTCTAAGTTTTAAAATGTTACTTTAAGGGACATTGCAGACTTGCTACTTTTAGCATCGGCGACCGGCGATTTTGTGACGTATCGATGCTGCGTCGCGTTTTTTTGAGCGCGAACGAGCGAGACGCAGCATCAAAATCGCCGATCGCCGATGCTAAAAGTAGCTAGTCTGCGGAGGCCCTAAGCCCTAAGATTAGACCATTCGTCCACGGCGCTACTTGAAAGAAACAGTCGGGCTACTCCGAAATACAAAACGAAACGTTTCAGATAAAGGATGGTACATTTTCCCACTCTGAAAGTGTGTCGGAAGGGTTCCGTGTTCTTTCGGAGTAGGGTCCACGAAAGAAGAAACGTCAAATCACGACTATCGAATCCGAACTTCGGATCCGAAATACTTTCGGAGTGTAGGAAAGCGTACCATCCGTCAGCCGAAACCACAGAGTAAAGACTAAAGAAAGAGGTGCCCTTATTAGATATTTGTATGAAACAAAACGTGGTCATTGTTTTTTCATTTTAATTTTACTATTAACCGGTAAATAGTTGAACTACTCGCGTCGTTTTATGTCGATGTTAGTACTAGGCCGACCACTCGGCCGACTTGCTTAGGGCCAGTCCCCTTAGTAACTGGTCCATGGCCGAAACGTTTTAATTCGTATTTCGGTTTCTATGATTTGCCAAAATGTGATAGTATTAATATTTCTATGGTGGTTTGTATACGAAACTCAAATGAACTACAAACTACTAACATTAAAAAGTCTGCTAATAGTAAAAAGTAGACGAACGCTTGGCACAGTGGTTCGAGCGTAGGCCACTCGGCTCACTGCATCGTGTGGTTGCGGGTTCGACAGAGGCAAATTTCGGAAACGGCCTTTTCGTAATTTGCCCTGGTCTGGGTGTCACTGGGATCGCCCCCAGTCCATTGTACGGTAGCCATAGTAGGTACAACATTATGATTGAAGTAGAACAGGGGCCCTACCATCACCTCTTATAGCAGTATTGTTTTAACGTTTCAGCGACTTTTTGTGCAATGACGTTTCTTATTGTCATGACAATAAGGTACGTCATTGCACAAAAAGTCGCTGAAACGTTAAAACTTTCCTATAATTGAATCGCGATAAGAGGTCGTGGTAAGCCCCCAGGCGTTGCTTAGTTTGGAACCATACAGTTGGTATGTATAGTACGTTTTTTTATACTTGTCCTATTTGGTAAGCAAAGATGGCGTCCAGCAACCTTGAAACATTGACAAAAAAGTTACGCAATCGCCCCGCTGGACGTCATCTTTGCTTACCAAATAGGACAAGTATAAAAAAACGTACGATAAGTCTGGCGATATTTATTTGTAAGTAATTTTATTTTCGTATCGCTTCTCGTTGGCAAGATTATAGTCTCGTTACTCTTACGCCGTCAAAAAGTGTCAGTTTTCAAGCAAATAAATAATCCTATATACCTTTAAGGCTTTAAGATAAAAAGACTTAGAAAATATGATGGATTACAACATTGACAGCTTTTTAATTCAATATTTTGACAGCATTTTAAACCCTTTCAATACATAATAAGTTTCAGTTTGAAAATAAATTCTTGTGATCATTTTTCAAACACTATTGGCGCTCAACCTGGGACTTTCAGAAGCTGCTGATTCATATTTGAATTCGACTGACTAGGGTTTAAACTTCCTTTTTATTAATGTTGAAGTAAGGGCCTCCGCCCTCCGCAGACTAGCTACTTTTAGCATCGGCGACCGGCGATTTTGTGACGTATCGATGCTGCGTCGCGTTTCTTCGAGCGAGACGCAGCATCAAAATCGCCGATCGCCGATGCTAAAAGTAGCAAGTCTGCGGAGACCCTTAGGGGTTGATATATTAAAATGTCTATTTCATTTACTTGCAATAGCACAAGGGTTGTTTAATAATAGTCAGTACAATTTTCCTAAAAGGTTTTTTCTTTCATAAAATGGTTTTAAAATTCAATGTTGTGTGTTGGTAACTTAGAAAGAAACTTTGGTAGTATAAAAAAACCGGCCCAGTGCGAGTCGGACTCGCGCACGAAGGGTTCCGTACCATTCTATAAAAACGGCAATCATGTCTGTTGTATGGGAACCCCACTTAAATATTTTTTTATTCTGTTTTAGTATTTGTTGTTACAGCGGCAACAGAAATACAAATTTTATTCTGACTTTTCGGATAGTTTTGATAAAATCTATTGCTCAATTCGAAATTGTATCCATAAAGGGCTATGGTAACTAAAGAGTGCACAGTATGTGCCAGCATTCAAGTCAATATTGATAAACACATTATCTATTTGAGTATAACCCGTTGTGGTAACAACACGAGGAAGTTTTGAATTTAAACCAATATGGTCAAAATATTTTTTTAAAGGTGCATTCTCATTAGATTCCAGTAAGTCTACATTAAAATCCCCGCACACTATAGTCGGAGGCAACGGGAGTATTCTGCCATCAAATATGACACTATGAAAGCAATACAACAATTTCCAATCGATCGAAACCTAGAGATAACGCAAAACTTGTCAATAGCAGGCGAATTTTGGTCGTGACTATATTGCGATCTGAAAAACGAAACCATAGCGCGATCTAGGAGCTCATCTAGCGTCATCTAGTGGTGCGTAGCGGTACTATTATTTTATATATTATGAGGTTCTTATTTTATATTATCTATGTTATAGCAACAATTATTTACTCTTTGCCACCTCACTCCCATAAAAAAAAACTGCTCAACATCAGGCGGGCTGTACGCTTTTTTGCCACCTCAGTCCCATAATTGTTAGTACACACCTGCAATAATAGGTACATAAAGTACACAAATAAATAAATACACATTCTGTGAAAAACTATTACAACGCCATCTATAGTTCTAATACTCTGTGCTTGAAACTCTGAATGCATTTGAAACTTGATTTACAAATATGTTTACGTACGTAAACAATGTATTTGCACAAATCAGTTTAGTGTTAACATTATTTTAATTTAAGCTGTGGGTGACAAAAAAAATGCGAATTACTCAAAAAAAAAAACAACTCATAGTAAGATTCGAACCTAATACCCACATACACGTGGACTAACGCCTTAACCATATGGCTAAGATGATCTCTAGTATTGCACTCGAATTATTATACTACTTATGACACTGTAATGCCAATGATATCATAACAATGTTAGATGGCGCTACTTTGACTGGTACTATTAATTTAAAACTTATTTATGGGTCAAAAATGTAGTTTTACATTTCTTTTTTTTGTCAACAATTTATCTAAAATATGTCATAATGATCACTTATGGTTAAAATGTTAGTTTTCTCTTTATATATTGTTTAATTTATGAGTTATCAATAAAAACGCCAAAAATATCGAGTTTATTGTATGGGGACCCCCTTTATTTTTAAGTTTTATTTTATTTTTAGTATTTGTTGTTGTAGCGGCAACAGAAATACACATTCTGTGAAAATTTCATGTCTCTAGCTATTACCGTTTGTTAGATACAGCCCGCTGACAGACAGACGGACAGACAGACAGACAGACAGACAGACAGACAGACGGACAGCGTAGGCTTAGTAATAGGGTCCCGTTGGCACCCTTTGGGTACGGAACCCTAAAAATATCTCCAGACTTGCACACCAACTGTGTGGTCCCAAACTTAGCAATGCTTGTACTATGGCTATCGTGAATGGACTGGGAGCGATCCTAGTGACATCTAAACAAGGGCAAATTAGGAAATTTGCCTCTGGCGGGAAATGAACCCGCAACCATCCGATGCAATGAACCAAGCGGCATTCAAATGCAAATGTAAAGAATTTTTTATTTTATAAGATAATAGTGACCGAGGTAGACCCAAAAAACGGTGGCGCGATGACCTCGACGCTCATCTAGATAAGACCGCGATGGATGGAAGAAGTTGGGCGAGACCTTTGCCCAGCAGTGGGAAACAATAGGTAAAATAAATGTTTTTTAAAAAACTACGTAGCCTTTTGACGGGCCCGTTAGCGTGGTTGGCGCGGAGGCGCCTTTCACGCTGCAGGTCGTAGGTTCGATTCCTACCCGGGACATGTATTTGTGTGCATGAACATGTCTGTATGTCCGGTGTCTGGGTGTATATGTATATTAAGTATGTATTTACAACAACAAAAAAGTAGTATATGTAGTAATATCAGTTATCTGGTTTCCATAGTACAAGCTCTGCTTAGTTTGGGATCAGGTAACCGTGTGTACAAAAATGTCCCAGCATTTTATTATTATTATTATTATAAACTAGAGGCATAGATAGACTATGGCCTAATCCCTCCTCCAACTAAAACATCACGTCCTATTGAAACAATATTTCAAAATATAATCAAAAACTTTTGCAGATAACCCCATTCATCATAATCAAGTGCAGGTATAATACTGTCAAAAAATTATGGCGCCCAGCGAGGGACTTATCGACAGTTAAAATTATACTGTTCGAAATGAGACATCGGCCGCAGTTTTATGATTATTACAGAGCAAGCGATTGCCTATGAAGCCAATCATTCATTTAATTTCATTCATTTTTTTGACAGGCCCGTTGGCGTGGTTGGTAAGATTCCGCCTTTCACGCTGCAGGTCGTAGGTTCGATTCCTACCCGGGACATGCATTTGTGCGAATGAACATGTCTGCATGTCCCGAGTCTGGGTGTATTATGTATATTAAGTATGTATTTACAATCAAAAAGTAGTACCTATATGTAGTACTATCAGTTATCTGGTTTCCATAGTATACAAGCTCTGCTTAGTTTGGGATCAGGTAGCCGTGTGCAAATAATGTCCCAGGATATATATTTTTTTATCATCATCATTTCATTTTAAATCGCCTCGCATGCCTCGCGATGCATGTATTAGGAGCCTCGCATGCCTCGCGCGAGCACTCGTGCTATTACATTATGCCTATGCGTTCTGACGTCAAAACAGAGTGCTCGGGTGTCGCATGCGCCTGAGTTAGACATTCCTTTGAAGTATTATTAGTTTTGAAAGCATCTATAGGAAACGGTGACTGTTTAAAATCAGGCGAGCCGTACGTTTATTTCGTAGATATACTCGTATATCCGTACGTAAATTCCAAAATATTTAAAAATGCTCAACGTTAATGTTCAAGTTTTCACTTCTGTCGGCACTCCCGGAGTGCAACCTGGCCGTTTTTTTTAACTCGCTAAGTCTGTACAAGCCATTACATACTATATCTAGTCGATAAAATACTCTAGAGGCTATCAAATGAATGAGTTTCTTTCGACGAAATTTTCTTCTAAAGTAATTGGAAAATTGCGAATTGGACAATAAATACCTAATGCATTGTGAGTGTAATACAATAAGTAGTAGATGGACGGTCACTATCTGATTTATTGGACAATTTGTACGATGGTTGAAGGATGGATTCAATTTTATTTACTTTTTTACGTTGAAAAAATGGGTATTATTTTCTAATAATAATAATAATAATAATAATATAACGTCACGACTTTCATCCCCATTCGGGGGTAGTCAGAGGCTTGAGTGGCCATACACCACCACATTGTGGAGGTATTAACCAACTCAAAGCCCACGTTTCACAAGATAGTCAGTTGTAGTTGGTAGTTGTAGTTGGTATTATTTTCTGTTCAATAAAGTTTGTTGTATACTGTCTGGAGATATTACATTTTTTTATGTTACTAAGATGGCAACCAAGCGTACGGCGCTCCTGATGTTAAGCAGTTACCGTAGCCTATAGATGTTTGCAATACCAAAGGCATCGCTCGCACATTTCCGACCTGAAAAGGAGTGGGACTGTGAGAGGCAGGGGAAAGGGGGTGTTAAGCTTCCTGCTCTCTCTACAACGCAGCTATAATAGCTGTATTACGCTGATCTGCTGTGAGAGGGTGGTACTACCCCGAGCTAACCCATACACGAGCTGCAGTCAATTGGCTACAGCTTGACTCTACCACCAATGAGTAAAAATATTTTTCATCACTCATACGCGGAAAGTAGGTCGAAAGGTGCCTGAAGAGCCGACAGAAGGTGATACTTTTCTGATCGGGCATAATCGTTGACAGAACGGGCTCAATCGTATATCCAGCAAACGATTGGGCCCGATCTGTCAAAGATTCTGTCAAATTATAAAAAAAATACGAGTTCCTATTTAACCATGTTCCAACCAAAGAGAATGTAATAATTCCAACCTTTTTACAGCCACTCAATTACAACGCGATGTAAAATTGAAATAACATAAAGTTAAGTATTAATTAAAGAATATATTTTTTAAAATGACTTTATTATAATTTACTTTCAACTATTTCTTTAAAATAATATAGATTTGGGTTTTTTTTTACAATTTTTCCCTAAATCAATCACAAATCGTTCCTGCTGGCCTACTCCGAAATACGAACCTAACGTTTCGGCTGACGGATTGTCGTGATTTGACATTTCTTCTTTCGTTTTTCTCTACGATTTGACATTGTTTTGATCGTAAATCGAATCCGTACTTCGGACGATCCGTCAGCGACGTATTTCGGAGTAACCCCCCTGCTCCGAATCTATAATCACAGACTTAAACCTTTTATAATGTTTGTAAAAGTACTGGCCTCTAAAAAAAACAAAGTGACAGTGTCAAAATATCAAAAAGCAAAATACGCAATCTACGTCAGTATACATGTGTGTGTATGTGTAAATGTTCCCTATTTTATTCTTTAGCTATTAAATTATTTTATTATTACTTTCCTTGTACACGTGATGAAAAGCACAGTGTTTCCCTGGGGTTAAAGTAACTTATTATTGGTCCCTCGAACTATTAGCGCCCTCGCTACGCTCGGGCGCCAAACCCCGTCTCGGGACCAATTAATAAGTTACTTTGCCCCCGGATAACAATGTACTATTTTTAAGTTATTTTTTATGACTTATGTCATTAATTCTAATCGGATAGTGTTCATTATCACCCCAACTGAACCTTTCATTGGAATTACGAGATTACGGTCCTAAACTAACAGTTGACCAGGTGTGGCGGTCAATATTTGAATTTCTCTAATGAATTCCCACTGACCACGTCTATGAGGTAAAGTTTATGTCCACTCTACATTCTGTTTAGAAATTCAATTTGCTTTTAATTTTCGCAGCTTATACGTCAGACGGCATACTCAAAGGCTACTTAAATGTTTAGGAGTTTGAGACGTCGTCAACTGTCACTTTTTGTATGGCGCGTCAAAGTTAAGCTCTCAAATTTGAGATGCGTACGAGTATTCGACGGAGAGATAGCCCAATGGATAAGCACGCGTCTTGCGGGTGCGAGGGACCAGAGGGCCTACTCTTTTACAAACGAAAACGAAATTTCGTACGAAATTCGCGTATTTCCTACTACGTTTCTCATTGATTCCGACATTTCTTACGAACGAAAATTGTTTGATGTTTAGATTCGACGACGACGAAGACGTCAAACAATTTTCGTTCGTAAGAAATGTCGGAATCAATGAGAAACGTAGTAGGAAATACGCGAGTTTCGTCCGAAATTTCGTTTTCGTTTGTAAAAGAGTAGGCCCTCTGGGTTCAACCCTCGCTTGAACCTCAGGACTTTTCGAAATTCATTATAATTATAATTATCGAGCTCTAAATTTATGATCATGCCTGTACAAGTTGCTTAGTTTGGGACCATACAGTTGGTGTGTGTCTGGCGATTTTGACGGGCCCGTTAGCGTGGTTGGCGTGATGGCGCCTTTCACGCTGCAGGTCGTAGGTTCGATTCCTACCCGGGACATGCATTTGTGTGCATGAACATGTCTGTATGTCCCGAGTCTGGTTGTATATGTATATTAAGAGGAGGGTTCGAAATTTGGTTGATTTTCTATTCTACTTTTTCTTTAAGTAAGTATGTGGACTAGGAATCTTATATTAAGATGTATGATTTTTGACTATATTATCTTGAGTATCTTTAAATCCAAATCACGACTTGATGAAATTTTCTCGATAAAAAAAATTTATGAAATGAGCTCTAATTATTTACAATTTTCCTTGCTACCACGATGTTTTTACGATTTAGATCACGAAATTATTTCTAAAACATAGCAAATAATGATATCTAAACTACCCTTCAACCATATTTTAATTCATGAAGTAGTTTTTTTTTAATTCAAGTAAATGTGGTTTGGCGCTTACGTTGTTTATTTCCGAGCGCGCGCACAATATCGCCATCTCACATTTTAAGTACTTGAACTAACCATGTCTCTCTCTAACTTTGTATTGTCAGTGTCCGCTCGGACTTGTTCGACGTCGGACCTGTGAAGGATTTTTTAAAAAATATTACGAAAAAATATTACGGTCGTGCCACATTACAGGTACAGTACAGTATTTACAGTCCGCCGACGCCTATGATAAATAAATAAATATCCTTGGAAATTCTTTTACACATGACTACCTGATCCCAAACTAAGCAGAGCTTGTACTATGGAAACCAGATAACTGATATTACTACATATACTACTTTTTGTTTGTAAATACAAACTAAATATACACTTAATTACACCTAGACTCGGGACATGCGGACATGTTCATGCACACAAATGCATGTCCTGGGCAGGAATCGAACCTACGACCTGCACTGCAGCGTGATTTTCATTTGCTTTTCCTTGTCTTGTGTAATTTCTTTTCATCTCTTGTCATTTTGTGTCATCTCTTGTCATTTCATAGTTATTCGTGTCATTTCTGTAAAAACTCCCTATTTCGCT
Organism: Drymonia ruficornis; assembly: GCA_947859195.1. Lineage (NCBI taxonomy): Eukaryota > Metazoa > Arthropoda > Insecta > Lepidoptera > Notodontidae > Drymonia > Drymonia ruficornis. Next base: position 7,568,585 of record OX401928.1, on the reverse strand, counting down.
TACTGTTATATACTTGCAGCATGGTCTTGGGCCGACAGTGGGAATACATTGCTTGTCAAAACAATGGAGTCGCTTTATTGCGTTTGTTGTAGGTATGGATGGGCAAGTAATAAATATATCATACATCAATAAATTATCGTAAAAAATAACATTACAGATATGGATAGGAAAATGTTTGTCCGTCCTATTCAATCTATTATATTATAAACGAAAGTAACTCTGTCTGTTACCTTTTCACGGCTAAACCGCTGAACCAATGTTGATGAATTTTGGTATGGAGATAGACTGGGTCTTGGCGGAGAACATAGGCTACTTTTTAGGGTTCCAAAGGGTGCTAACGGGACCCTATTACTAGGCCTACGCTGTCCGTCTGTCAGCGCGGGCTGTATCTCACGAACCGTAACAGGTAGAGAGTTGAAATTTTCACTGAATGTGTATTTCTGTTGCCGGTGCAGAACAAATACTAAAAATATAATAATATTTAAAAATAAATATCAAGTCTCAAACTTGATATTTTTGATGTGTTTATTCTACGGTGGTACGGAACCCTTTATGTGCGAGTCCGACGCCTTCAGATCTTATGAATGTTTTCTTGAAATAAATATAGTGTATTTTAAGTAATTAACTGGCCAACCCTCAGGTCCTACCTACCATGTTAGGATCTTTTTCGTTCTAGCGGGTGTAAACCGTGATTTAACGAGTTAATGTGATAATTTTTGTATTTAAATTATTCAATTCAATGTATTTGTTTCAGACATAGTCCAATATTGATTATTAAAATTATTATAATTTCACAATAAATATAAAACAATAAATAAAAGTAAAATTAAATAAAAAAAAATAAAAAAATATTTTTTATTTTTCATGTTTTATCATTAAAATACAATATAATATAACATAAATTAAAATAAAATACAATAAAATAAAAACCTACCCCTAATTAAACAAATACCGTCCGCGTGGGATACTGGCTGCATGTCCTCCCTGTATTCAAGCTGTTCCTGTTGTCAAGCGAATTTTTTGAGCAAGGAAAGAGCCAGCCCTCTTGTCACCTGTGGCGGTAACCAGTCTAAGGGTGATTTTGATAGATAAAAAAATAAACATAAAAAGATAAACAATAAATAAATGCATGGTTAAATCAATAAAATTAATAAAAACTGAAAATTAAATTAAAAAATAAATTAAATATGGTAAAAATAAATATTATGACACCGCTGATGACTTCATGATCGGCATCGAAGTTAAGTACCAAAGTATTCCTTTGCCTACGAAACATGAAAAAGATACTCATATCCGGCATTCAGTCACTGACACAGAGTATGTACATTTTTACCCGACTACGGTGGGCGGAGGGTTATGATTTTGACCGATATGTATCTATGTTCATCTGCTCCCGTATAACGTCCAAACTATTTTTATCATAATAATTTGACTAATGAGATATCTTTGGACGCGTCTGGATCGTCCGCTGGTTATAGGCTATTATACGATCGAAATATTGTTATACGTATCTATCAGCATATTGTAGGTATCGTTTGTCTTCTTTTGACTTACTTTGTCTTCAGCAATAAAAACAACATAGAAATTAAATTATTTTTTTCAAATACACTCGACATAAAAATCCCATATAAAACGAAAAAAATATATTTGAATATTTTCATCCATTTCATCTATTTTAAAAGGTGCACTGGGACATATTATTTTAATTGTACGAATTAAACAATATTGTTCCTTCAAAAAATAACTATACTATAGTCTACTCCATAGCTGTTCTGTCCTAGCTAAGCGAGAGGGATATATCCTTCGGCAGCTCACGCGACGCTAGCCACACCCCGAAACTAAAATTCATTTTTTTCTTGTATCGTCTTAAGTAAGTATTTACAAATAAAGTAATATAAAAGTAGTATAAGTAGTAATATCAGTTATCTGGTTTCTATAGTACAAGCTCTGCTTAGTTTGGGATCAGGTAGCCGTGTGTAAAAAATGTCCCAGGATATTATTATTATTATTATATTAATACTCCTTTCTCCTCCTTCCTTATTTTCTATCACTCAAGAGGAAGCTCGCGAGGACAATAAATTGTAACAGCTTGTAATGACACTCCAACATCCATTATTACATCGTTCTATAGGCGAGTACATCCGCGAAGTTCACTAATGAAAAGACGGAAGCAATATGTTTTTCTGTTTTTTCTTTGTTGATAATGTCGTTTACAAAAGTATCAAAGCAATAAATAACTGAAAACCAAGGTATTTTTTAATAGATCTTTAAAGAAATGAAAATAGATAAATTATTTAAATAATTTTACGAAGTTAAATAGACAAATTACTGGGTGCTTCTACATTAGGCGCATGCCGCGCCCGTGGTCATAGAATTTATGTCATAACATGAGTGCTCGGGCGAGGCATGCGAGGCATCAGGACGCACCCACAAACTAAAAAACAATGTAAAAAAAGACAAGCCCGCTGAGTTTCTTGCTGGATCTTCTCAGTCAAGGTCGCGTTTCCGATCCGGCGGTAGAATTTAAGAAAAAATGTAAAATGACAATTTGTAAGTGCCCCCGTAGGCCTAAACAAAATAAACGATTTGAATTGAAGTATTTTTTTACCGTTTCTTATAGCAACGAAAATAGATAAACTATTTATGAACACTGATGAAAAATATTGTTTAAAAAAAAACTAAAAATAGGTCGCATAAATTTTTTAATGCTAGTAACTCAAATAATAACTTAAGCTTTAGAAACTTACGTAAGTCATGTATGTAATGCTTTGTGTAAAGCGAAATTATAATTATTTTTAATTTCATAGCTCATTAAAATATATTCAAATTTATTTTTCAACTTTAATTTGTTTAACAATTCTTTGTTACGATCTCTTCTAACCCTTTAACGTTGTCAATAAAATGTAGCCTTTATTTTATAGCTCGCTTTTAAGACCTTTAAAACAGTTCTTCATAAAATATAAAGTCCGCAGTAGGTACAGTCGAGTGCTGAGTCAATATAGCGACGTGCAAACGAACAACGACTCAAGTGCCCCTGTAACGAAACGACGACGCTCCGAGAAACTGCAAAACTAAAATAACGAAGCTAGTTATTTGTGATTCCTCGCGGGATTTCAGCGGCTTTGGGCTTATTGCCCGTTAGCGTGGTTGGCGTGGAGGCGCCTTTCACGCTGCAGGTCGTAGGTTCGATTCCTACCCGGGACATGCATTTGTGTGCATGAACATGTCTGTATGTCCGGAGTCTGGGTGTATATGTATATTAAGTATGTATTTACAAATAAAAAAATAGTATATGTAGTAATATCAGTTATCTGGTTTCCATAGTACAAGCTCTGCTTAGTTTGGGATCAGGTAACCGTGTGTACAAAAATGTCCCAGGATATTATTATTATTATTATTTATTATTATTTTTATATTGGTGGTTGATAGAATAAAGGTTGGCACTCATCTATCAACTCGGCACCCGACCAGCACCGCCTCGCCGCTCGGCGTCCACTCGTTGTCAACAGGTGGTCAGCGGGCGGACGTTGCTTTTACACCATAAACGTCACGTGATCAACCAGTGGACCGCGCGTGGTCAACGAGTGAACGCCGCATGGTCAGCGCGTGGTCCACTTATTTCCGGTTCAGTTAGTGGATGCCAACTGACGAGGCGGTGCTGGTCGGGTGCCGAGTTGATATATGAGTGCCAACCTTTAAACTTCGTAACGTAGACATCTAATAGGATAAATTTATAAGCTAGCTGTGCCCCGCGGTTTCGCCTGCGTTGAAATTGATGTGTAAGCCTATGTCTTGTCCAGAGCCTACACTATAGTTTCAATAGCCAATTCACTGCAGCTCATGTATAGGCTGGCTCGGCCAGAGTAATACCACCCTCTCAAAGCAGGTCGGCGTACAGTCACCAGTACAGCTGCTCCCTTTCACCCACTCCCATTCAGTGGGGAACGTGCGAGCGATGCAATTAGTATTACAAGTAGCTATAGGCTATGGTAAGGGGGCGTCCATAAATTACGTGAGGTGATTTTTGAGATTTTTCGACCCCCCCTCCCCCCATGGTGAGATTTCGTGAGATTTGGCTTGACCCCCTCCCTCTCCCTCTAATCACACGTGAGATTTTTCAAAAGCCATATCTTAGTGGAGAAACATGTTTTACTTAATTTAACCCATTTTAGAAGCTTTTATTTATTTCTCGCAATTTTACACTGTTTCTTGCGGTATAAAAAGTTAAGTGAGATTTGCCGAGGCCCTCTCCCTCACGTGAGTTTAGGTGAGATTTTGCTCGACCCCCTCCCCCTCTAAATACCTCGCGTAATTTATGGACGCCCCCTAAATACTTAACATCACATGATGTGCTATGGTAGACCGTCCGCCCGTGTTCTTTCCTGGACTATAAAAAGTAGCTTATTTGTATTTTACGACAAGCTTTTAAAAGCGACCGGCAATCTGCATTTCGAGAACCGTCCCCCTAAAGCCGGAAACCCACCGCGGCGTACGGAGAGGCACCGCGCGTAGGTCAAGCTTCGCATTGCATGAAAATTTATGCAATCGTGTCCACCGCGGCGCACGGAGAGGCTACGCACGAAATGATGTCAAGCATACATTTTCTTGCAAAACGTGGCCGTGGTCGTGTGGGTGGCCTCTCAATGCGCCGCGGTGGGTTTCCGCCTTTAATCAAATGACGGCCTCCCTCGAGGGTGGCGTTGCTCACCTCTCGGATCGCTGCCTTGGATAAACGGGCTTTGATTAAAAACCAATAACTTTCGCCCGAGAGGCATTTACCTATAATTCAGTGCAGGCAGGGTTGACTCGAGATTTTTTAAATACAATGATATAATAAGAAAAAAAGGTAGATCGGTTACAAGACAAAAAGTGGTTACAAATGGTATTTTTTTATAGGACTGCGGTGGCAAAAAAGCGTACGGCCCGCCTGATGTTAAGCAGTTACCGTAGCTTATAGATACTTGTACTACTTGTACGGTACTTGTATGATATGAGTGAGCTCTTAAGACTTTGTAGTTAACTAGCGCCGACCCTGTGATCAATCAGAAACCTGAAAAAATCTGCCGAAAATGATCTTAGTCAACGCTATTGAGCACGAAATTCGCGTAATATTTGTCACCCCTAAATGCAATTGAATTACAGTTATTACTGAAACATTGCTTTAAGGCTTTCGCTAAACGAATTCTGACATCAATTAGTTCTTGGAAGGTCGATTCCCGAGGTGTGAGAGGATCTTTTGCTTTCAATTTGTGTCTTTAGATGATAGATATTCAGAATGTACTTACCTATTTGTGATATTCCTGTAGTTAAACGTTTTAATACGTCTTTTATTTTCAGCTATTTACAGAGTCTATCGGAAAGGGATTTTTAAAAAATTTTGTCCGTCTGTTTGTCCCGGCTAATCACCGAAACGCCTGGAACGATTTTGACGGAACTTTCACTGACAGATAGCTGATCTTATAAGGAGTAACTAAGGAAAATTTTATTAAAGCAAATCTTAAAAATGTAATTGTTAAAATTCACGCATACGAAGTCGACCCGCTAGTTTAAAATATACTGGGTGAAATCGAAATCGTGGGCAATATTTTAAACGGTGATTCTACACATGATTCAGAATATTAAGGGAATATATATTAATCAACAAATCAATTGATAAAAATTTATTACCCAGGTAAGGTGTAACAGTTAAATGGTTTGCTTATTTGCTTACCCAAGCAATATTTTTTATCAATAGATTTTTTTATTTATTTTCCCAAAATATTCTGAATCATGTGTAGAGTCTTATTTTAAAATATTACCCACGATTTCGATTTCACCCAGTAGAGTTATATGTACCCGCAACCTTGTAGAAGAACTATCCGCTATTCTGCGCACTTTATTTTCATTGCGCGACTGTAGCCTAGGGGTAAACACCACCTCTTATAGCAGTTTTGTTTCAACGTTTCAGCGGCCATTTCTGCAATGACGTTTCTTATTGTCATGACAATAAGGTACGTCATTGCACAAAAAGATGCTGAATCGTTAAAACGTTCCTGTAATTGAATCGCAATAAGAGTTCGTGGTAAGCCCCCAGGTTGGGCTAGCAATCACAAGGTCCCAGGTTCGATCCCCGGTGGGGTATGCACCAATTGATGAATTTTCATCTATGTGCATAATTTACAGTACGCTGACGGTGAGGGAAAACATCGTGAGGAAACCTACCTATCCCTCGGGATTAGGTAATAGTCAGTTCCTGTATACACGGCGACAAGGTTCACCACCTGTCACGTTGGGTTCTGACTATCAGGTGAAACGTGGGCTTTGAGTTGGTTAATACCTCCACAATGTGGTGGTGTATGGCCACTCAAGCCTCTGACTACCCCCGAATGGGGATAAAAGTCGTGACGTTATATTTATTTTATTTATTTATTTATTTTCATTGCAATTCCTAGTTTTAGCTCACAAGAAAACATGAATGATAATGAACTTTCAAAGTTCGGTTAATCGATACCCACAAACATGAATAAATCATCGCTAGGTATCCCCTCCGCCGAAGACAGCGTGAATATTTTAGCGTCCCATCAAAGGCTTCAAATTGCCGACACAGATATTTACAAACGTTATACAATTAGTTTCGAAAATTTAATTCTAAGTGGTTTTGACTTCAAGCGTTGTAAAGTTTTAGTACGAAATTTAACTTGCCTATAAGTAATATCTATTTGTTGTAAAATTGTTTAGGCAGATGAGATTTACAAGGTCTTAGAAATAATTAAATTGGAATTTAGAATGAAATTAATTAAACTAAATGCCAAAGATTAATATAGAATCTTGTTTAGTTTATTTATTATCTTAGAAACTGGTTACTGGTTTAGGTACTTATAGTCTGCGAAAGGTCGAGATGGCAATCGGGGTATGAGCTGAGGCGCGGGGGAGGTGACACCCCGCATACCCGCGCATCGCCCGCGCCATCCTAGTCATAGCGCTGCACGAGTCCGCATTATCGCTATCGATAGTAGATGGGGAGGCCAGCGTGCAATTCGTGGATTTGCACGAGCGTCGTCCAAACCTAGTAGATTCGGTAGATGAGATGATAGGAAGAATACATTGTTCTAGATGTTTCCACTTTCAGCGGTGGGGGAAGTGTATACATGTTTTTTTTATATAAAAAGCAATGACATAAAAATACTCAAGCGTGTCAGATATTCATACATTTCATGCTCCAACATGATATTTTGAAAAAAATAATTACTCGAGCGCGCCACATTTTGTAAGCATCTATAGGCTACGGTAACTGCTTGACATCAGGCGGGCCGTACGCTTTTTTGCCACCGCAGTCGTATATTAAAAAAATAACTGAGGGGGTGAAAAAGTGAAACTTCCAGATGCTCCCATTTCTTAGACTTACGATCAAATTAGCAAAATTGACACTTTTGACACTTCTTAGCTAGTAATGAATCCCCCTTATCTTAATCTGACGAGTTCGAGTATTTTAAGATGGTCTATTTTTTTTTTGGTTCCCTTGAGCGAACCCACCAATATTAAGGGCTCATAATTGTTTGAGGTTCTTATCAATATGTAAGCTATCTCCCTTATCTTAATCTAACGCGCTCGTGTAAATCCAGAAACCCCTTCTACGGCTCCCCACCTATAGTTATCGATTTCGATCTCGCTCACATTGTTCTTTGTTGTTGTGAATTAATATAACTTCAGTCGCTTCCTCGTCACGTGTTAAAACAATAAAACCAATAATTCATTCTCAAGCACGAGAACTAGCCAGAAAAGTATTAGAAAAATTTGACAGTGAACGTAAAAATAATTATTAAATTAAAAGTAAATATGAATAAAATATTATTATTAAATACTAATTTTCATTTAATTAATTTTAATATTATTTGGTTGCGTTGAAAAAAGACAATATAAACTACCAGGGGGCTTACCACGACCTCTTATCGCGATTCAATTATAGGAACGTTTTAACGATTCAGCGACTTTTTGTGCAATGACGTACCTTATTGTCATGACAATAAGAAACGTCATTGCACAAATGGCCGCTGAAACGTTGAAACAAAACTGATGATATAAGAGGTGGTGGTAAGGCCCCTGGTATGTGATGCCACATCACTATAAAATCGCCATCTCGATCTGTCGCGGACTATACCTAACCTGTAATCGGCAAATAATTAATATACATCTTTGTTTGATAAGCTGTTGAATATCCGTATAAATGGAACGAATAAATATAAGTTGCAAACTAAAAACTCTGTGTGGACAACACAAGCTTGCTCTCACAAAGTTTTCCTCACCTAGAATTGCGGCGATCGTTGCAGAAGAGAATAAAAATTGAATACGAGTGCACTGAAACTTTCAGTAACTGCAAAAATAGAGACAGAAAACCGTTTGAAATGAAACTTATTTCAGACTCTACCCCTCGCAGTGAAAGGAGGTGCTTTTAGTACATAGGTAGAGTTCTGCATTGCATTGTCTGCTACGGGAACAAATTGGAGTGAAAATATTGAATTGATATATAAGAAAGAAAAGAAAGAAAGAAAAAACTTTATTGCGATAAGCAGAAAAGTTGCAAAGTAAAAAGTAAAAAAAAAAAAAAAAAAATATAAATAAAATTAAAGTAAAATATCTTCAGATATATCTTAAGATATCTTTGTATCAAAGTCGTTATACAATTATTAATTGGCAGAATACCGGTAATGCGGTGTTCATAATATAACAGCATTATCCTGAATAATGGCTTCATGAAAGCACACAATTATGAGTTATTTATGAATGGTTTCTGTATGAAATGGCTTTCTTCTGACTATATGACGGAACCATGAACCTAATACTAAAGAAGGACTGGGTCTAAGCACCTCGGCCGCGTTACTTAGACATCGCACAACTCGGCCGCTGACGTCATCACAGTAGGCGTGGCTTAAGTCAGTGTGCTGTTGGCGTTCGTCCTGTGCAGACGTCTTGCCAACGTTCGAATCCCAAATATAATTCTATTTGACACAAGATGGCGTCCCTTTGTACGTCATTTTTCATCATCCTACACTTAGTGACATCTAGTGCAAAAAGTTAAACTACATACTAACATCGACATAAAACGAAGCGAGTAGTTCTGCTATTTATCGGTAGATAGATGCCACGCATTTCTTAACCCTCACCACCCGCGCCATCCCGCGCAAATTTCCACGCGTTGTTTCAAAGAGGTATCTACTAAGAACACCTCTTTCTTTAGTATTTACTCTATGGACGGAACTGCGATTTAATCCACGAAATAGGTTAAGTTATAAAACGTGTGCGTGAGGTTTCGAACCCGAATAGACCTTAATCGAAAAGACGTTGCTTCTACCACTGAGCTGCTTAATCGAATAATCAGTTAAACGAAAATTGGCTTCGCTAGCTGCTTGAGCGACGGAGGTACTAATGACATCTACTGACATGTAAACCTAACTCTCAAATTGTATTAAGCCAATGTTCTAAGCAGTGACGTGTTTAGGAAGACTCCGCGCATGCCAAGAAATATAGCTCCTTGAATGCGGCCATCTCAATATTGTAATGTGAGTAACTATTTGCGTCAACGCACACAAGCATGAGTAAATAGTGTGGTCAACTTCTAAACTTTTACCCCATGAATCAAAGACTACCAAACTTAAGTGGAGATGGGCAGGCAATAGAATAGAATGGATCCTGACAAGTGGGCTAAAATTTCAAGCGAGTGGGTTCCGGAAGATGGAAAACGGCGTTGCGGCAGGCCTAGAAAGAGATGGTGCGATGATCTTGACGCCTTAGAGAAGGACTGACAAAGAGTCGTTGAGGACAGAGATAGGTGGAGGAGGATGGGAGAGACCTATGCCCAGCAGTGGGACGAAATAGGTAAATAAAACATGGGAAACTTTTTTTATACAGTCTACTAGTAAGTACTTAGTTGCTGTTTTGATGTAAGTAGCTTATAAAATACATAAGTGAACAGTCAAATGTAATGTATATGAAGGTAGAGATAAAAATGTACGCCCCTCCACTAAACCTGATTATTTAAATGTGGGAAAATAAATATTTTCATATACAGTCATTCACCATTTGACATTTATTTGACTGTTCACTTATGTATAAGCTACTTACATCAAAACAGCAACTAAGTACTTACTAGTAGACTGTATATAAAAAAAGTTTCCCATGTTTTATTTACCTATTTCGTCCCACTGCTGGGCATAGGTCTCTCCCATCCTCCTCCACCTATCTCTGTCCTCAACGACCCCTTCACCCGCGCAAATTGTCACGCGTTGTTTCATAGGTAAATCTAATAAGACGTTGACATTGGCAGAATCACATTGGGTCCGAATGGAAAGAGGCCATTAATTAAAAAATAAAAGTTTTTAAAAAAGAACAACTCTTCCCTCTATGTTCTCTATGATACCTACCACAAAAAAAAAATGTTGGGTTCCTTTGACTGAATCACTCGTTACCAAATAATTTTTAAAGCTAATAACCAGCTGAAACAACCGATCGAAAATATTTATACCATGCGATTATTTTTTATGGCAGGGTGAATACATCATCTTCAGCATTTAGTAAGGTGCCTTGCAAAATATCTATTTATAAATTACGACCTTATATAAAAATAATTATTTATTTGCAGAAAAATAAAAATCGCAACCTTGGGGCAATTAAGTTTTATTACGCGGTATCACTGAACGGTGTAATTTATATTCTTTGACATTTTAATTGTTGGTGTTATTTTTCGTTGAAATTAGGATATTATGCAATACTTACTGATGGTATGTGATCCCAGTGCCTTTCTTATTGTTTGATTGATTGTTTCTGCATAATTTTACGGCGCAGGCCGGCATTTTACTATCTAAATATAATTAAAGAAAAATGTCAACACGGCAGCTCAGTGTGACAGAGTGGTTGCTACGAGATTACGTCAAGTTGGACTCGTATGCTCATTTATATGAGCATTATTCGTTGCCGCATTTTACAACTACACCGAATCCATCTAGCCAATATATATCTATGGTTCTAAGTTACAGCTGGCCTACTCCGAAATACGAACCTAACGTTTCGGCTGACGGATTGTCGTGATTTGACATTTCTTCTTTCGTTTTTCTCTACGATTTGACATTGTTTTGATCGTAAATCGAATCCGTACTTCGGACGATCCGTCAGCGACGTATTTCGGAGTAACCCCCCTGATCCATGTGGCGGGGCTAGAAGGATCGCAGAGAAAGGAAATGCTCCAAGATTTTTTTTCGTTCTAATTTTATACAGCTGTTAACGTTTTTACTGTAAAGCTAATCGTTCCGAGTTACGGTAATTACTGGTCAGGCTTTTGTTTCTAATGAGGAAACAAATTTCGTAAACTTCGCCGGAAATTTGAGGAAATTTTCTAAAGAAAGAAACGGGAATGAGTTAGCAAAACAATTGTTTAATGAAGCGAAAACGTTTCACAATTTTTGTATTTACATAATTAACCATGGATTAGTAAATACTGACAAAACACAACAATAATTACAATATTATACTGATGGTAGAGCCAAGCTGTAGCCGATCAATTACAGCTCATATATGGGCTGACTCGACTGGGGTAGTACCGCCCTATCACAGAAGATCGGCGTAAAATATCTATTACATTATCTATTATTAGTAAGAGATCTGGAAGCCCAACACCCCCTTCCCCTCTCTCTGTCCCACTCCCTTTTGTTGTCATCCAATCAGTCGCTAAGCCATGTCAGAGGCCTTCAGGCGGCTTAAGCAACTCTGACAACAGGTTAGCCACTAACCATACGATAAGAGGAAGAAGAAGATTTTCATATTGTATGGAAAATCTGTCGTAAAAAGATTGTGAGACAGGCTTTCGCTTACGGCCTGGCCACGACTTCGCGCGACGGCGACGGGCGACAGCGTTTTTTGCTAAAATGTTGCATCACGCCACGAGCTGCCGCAGTCAGCGGCAACGCGCGCGATGCAACATTTTAGCAAAAAACGCTGCCGCCCGTCGCCGTCGCTCGAAGTCGTGGCCGGGCTGTTAGAATTTACTTAAGAAAAAGTAATCACTTGTCTATAGATACAAGAGTAAGTACATCCCTACAAAACTTACACAATCCTAGTTTAATATCCTATTTAAGAATAAGATTTTCAATTCCCTTGCGGTTTCAAAGAAAATCTAATCAGTATAAGCAGACTAGATAAGGGAGTCTCAATTACCTGCTGGCCTCGGGTTTATAACCGGATTTTGAACGTAACAGCATTATCCGGGGAACTACGACCCGGATGTATTTCGAGTGGAAAATGTAGAAAATGTTATTGGGATTTTCTAATACCGAAGGTTTGTAACAGTGTTATAATAGTTAAATCTTACGACAGCAAAGACCTACCATGGTAGGTATCTAGACCATACCTCTATTAGCACCTCTATCTGCACCCAAAAAGTACCTTTTTTGCACCTCAAAAGTACCTCTATCTGCCCCCAATAGTACCTTTATTTGCACCCCAAAAGTACCTCTATCTGCACCCAAAAATAACTTTAATTTGCACCCAAAAAGTACCTCTGTCTGCACCCAAGAAATATCTCTCTTTGCACCCAAAAAGTGACTCGATCTGGGCCAAAAAAGTACCTCTATTTGCAGCAAAAAAGCACCACTGTATCAGTACACCCAAAATGCTCTAATTTTGTAACCATTCGTCTATTTTAATTGCCTCTTGGTAAGCCAAGATCTATTACATCCTAGTTACCAAGCGGCACCCAAGATGTGTAAGGATATCCGGATATAAATAGTCTCAGCAATGTATGTTGATCCCTAAGTGTTAGGTGTGAAGATATACGCCGCAGTTTGCGAGCGTCCGCTCCCACGGGAGAAAATGGACCGGGTACCCGGGTATACATTGTAGGGTAGTTGCATAGAGTTATTAAACTTTCGCGACGCTTTTACTGGATAATGAAAACTCGGACACCACAGTTAGCCACAATCCCAAAACAAATTTTAAAGAGGCTAAAAAAAAGTAAATTTTAATATACTTACCTGTCATTATCAGGCATATAATGATTGGTATTTTTAATTAATTATCATTTTTTTTTTCTGAAACTGCTATTAACATTGGTCTCCCATACAAAATTCCATCCCCTATTTCACCCCTGCAAGTTTTATTTTCGCAACAAAATGTAGCCTATGTCTTTCTCCAAGGTCCTGTCTATCTCTATACCAAAATTCATCAAAACTGGTTTTACGCTTTAGTCGTGAAAACGTAACAGATAGATATTAGAATAGATTTTTTATTATAATAATAATAATAATTTAGCCCTTTTAACGTCCCACTGCTGGGCACGGGCCTCCCCTCAATGGGAGGGGGATTCAGGCCATAATCCACCACGCTGGCCCAGTGCGGGTTGGTGGATTTCACATGTCTAAAGACATGCAGGTTTCCTCACGATGTTTTTCCTTCACCGTAAGCAAGTGATAATCATATTAAAGTTATGATTCACACATAGATTTCGAAAAATCCAGAGGTGTGAGCCAGGGTTTGAACCCATGACCTTAAGCCCGCAAGACGCGTGCTTAACCAATCGGCTACCACTGCTTATTGCACTGATTTTTTATTATTATAATAATTATGCTACCTATGAAATGTGCCATCTCTAGTCCAGCCCGTATTAATAAATGCATTTCAAAGTTGATATCGATCTTAAGATGCAGTTTTGACGTTTATATAACGTCACGACTTTTTATCCCCATTCGGGGGTAGTCAGAAGCTTGAGTGACCATACACCACCACATTGTGGAGGTAATAATGTAATGTAACGTCACGACTTTTATCCCCATTCGGGGGTAGTCAGAGGCTTGAGTGGCCATACACCACAACATTGTGGAGGTATTAAGTCAACTCAAAGCCCGTTTCACCAGATAGTCAGAACCCAACGTGACAGGTGGTGAACCTTGTCGCCGTGTATACAGGAACTGACTATTACCTAATCCCGAGGGATAGGTAGGTTTCCTCACGATGTTTTCCCTCACCGTAAGCGAACTGTAAATTATGCACATAGATGAAAATATTCTTTGAGGCCAACTGAAATTTGAGTACAGAAACATGTCACAAGACCGGGTTTACACGCAGGCACCTTGTGCAGCGGGCATAACTTAACCGTATAACTTACAGTAGTTTCTGTACTCAAACTTCAGTTGGCCACAAAGAGACTTTTGATCACAGTAAGAAATAGGATCGTTTGGCGACAATAGTTATTTGTGTTATATGGGACCAAAGTGATATTTTGTTCCGCGAGGGCGTTAGTTGAATTCAGAGGAAAGCGAAGGATTCTTAAGTAGAATCCTGAGCTTTGCGAGGAATTCAATATACGCCGCCCGAGGACAAAATATTTTGGTCCCGAATGATACATACTATTTTTCATCACTACCTATGAGAAAAATAAAAAGCTACGTGTACCTCTACCTACTCAAAACTCTCATAATATTATGTAGTATCCAAACAAATAATATATCATCACATCATTACTCGAACTCATTTTTCATTATTATTTGCAATAACTTAAACTTACTAAACCGAGACAAAAGAAATTAAAAGAAAAATGTACATGACAATTTTATTCAGCTCGCGTTGCCATTACATTCTCTTTGGTTACCGCGTAATCCTAACCGGCCAGTAACTTCTTGATACATTTAGCGTTCGATTTTTTTCACATTCAATTCACAAGCACGAACGCTGACCAGTCAGGAAGGAGAAACAAAAATTCCCGTGGGAGCAAAATGGAATTTTGCTCCCGCTAGCCTTGAAAGGCAATTGACGTTTTTCGAATGGGTGTGATGAAAAAAATATTTCGAGTTATCTAATCGTTTTTCAGTACAAAATGTATGGGAATAATTTTTGGCGATTTCTGTCATTTCTAGTACTCAAACCTTGAATGGTCCCATAGTCTTTTGATCCCTACATGAAATAGGATCGATGGGAATAAAAAAGAATATTTTGATATTTTAGCATTTTTCTCGCTGACTGTAATTTTTTTCCAAAATCTGTGAATGCAGTTCAGAATATCTCAAAAAGTTAGGGAAGGTCTCCTAAGAACGTTTCGTGTAACTAAAACGGTTCAAGTAGCTGCCCTTACTGCCCCGTCTCAAAAATCCACCCTGTATACAGTGCGGGCGAGAGTTTCTCCTTGAAGGTAGGATAACAAACTTAACCGTGTACCACCACACCTGCGTTGGTTATGTAATTACCACAAGATACCGTACATAATGAGTTCTTATAGTACAATGTAATTGGACTTATGGTTATGACTCGGCTTGTATATTAAAACTCGGCTAACGGCTTGTGTAAAGTTTTCCTTGTCTTTCTCTACAAGGGAATAAAATGAAATTGTAAAGAATACTTTGTATTAAATTATTATGGTGTTACAAAACAGTTAAACAAGTGTTAACACGATTATTCCTTGTAAAATTTGACATAACTCGGGTTTATCATGTGTCTAACTCTTTTGTATTAACCCTTTAGATGCGCCTCACCGCGGTTATTTTGGTAACATGAATTCAAGGTAACTACCCGACATCCACTTAGTCACGTGCCACCCAGCGTCGCGTCTGCACGCGCGCGGGGCCTATTATTATGTAGCTATACTCTCTATAATGTATATTCATCTATTTCTAACAACAGCGGGGCGATTGCGTAACTTTTTTGTCAATGTTTCAATTGGTTTCGTTCATCCTGTGTTGCTTTATCAATTGAAATTTATTGAAATCGGGAAGAGTGAACTCCAGACTGATCCAGATTTCAATTAATTTCAACTGAAAATGCAATACGAGATGAACGAAACCAATTGAAACATTGACGATAAAGTTACGCAATCGCCCCTAAGGTCTTGTATATATGGCTTGTATTCATTTATGTAAATGTAGTTTAATGTGCTGTTTTTAATTAAAACTTCGTTGATTTAATTTTAAAGTTTTCGGTGTTAATACACAAAAGTTAAGCACTAGATAAACACGAATTATGTCAAAATGTACAGGGGAAATTCATCTAGATACGCATTTAAAATGAGTTTTTTTACTTTTTTTAACAATACTCTTTTTGTTACTTTACAGACAGACTCATCAACGCAGGCCGAAACTACTAAAGTTATAATATATACTTGACTAAGCACACGAAATTTTGAGATATTTTTATATTTTTTAAATAGACATTACCAAGAAGAGACACGTGACTTTCAACGGCGTAGAAACCAGTGTCAACTGCATTTGAAATAGAAATAGTTCGTGAAAATTTTGCATAGTTTTTGAAATTATTGTTTTTCTAAATTGGCGAGAAAATAGGTAACATTTGAAAAAAATGAGCATATTTTTTTCTATACCTATTTGGGATACGAAATACACAAACACACTACACGGTCACGAAAGGTATCGAGTATTTTTCCGTGTCCCTAAGTGCGATATCGCACGAGGAAACCAAGGTTGCACTTGTTTCGATAGCTGACACCGAATTGGTTGCGCTACCAAGCGGAAACCGGATGCGATACCCTCTATACACCTCTATACATTTTGTTGGTGGAGCGACTGGTTGCGCTCACACTGGTGTCCTCCCTCGGGCGCTATAGCACTAATACCTACCATTTAATTCTATTCCCGATACTCATCAAAACCCCCAACAATTATTTCGCACTTTTGAAATACCCGTATATTTTAGCGATTCAATTTAGGTTTTGTGGTGGTAGTGGTGGTCAAGAGGTGATGGTTACGATCTTACAGTGCAGTTGTAAACAAAGCAATCCTTTTAAAAGGATTTCCGTAATAGGGGTAATAGGATGCCCCTAATGCGAGGGCACCATAATATTTTGATGTTGATTCCTTTATTGCACCATTTCATGGGTCTCATGGAATAAGGCGTCGTTCAGACGAGATCGCCGCTAACTTTAATCCCTTACCTTACTTTCTAAGACTTAAAACACTTATGGCCGGCGCACATAGAGCACGGCATGGCATGGCATATTACTTTTTATCAATCGAATTTAATACTTATCCAATCGAAATAAGGTGCTCCAGCGGGTGCACCGAGAAAATGCTCCGCGATGCTCCGAGTCGATCACCGAGCATTGAAATATATACCTTATTTCGATTGGATAAGTATTAAATTCGATTGATAAAAAATAAAATGCCATGCCGTGCTCTATGTGCGCCGGCCATTAGAATCTAAGTGTTCACCTATGTTAAAATTCCATGCCTTTCTAGACCCACTGATTGAGGCTGTGCGTTGTCTGTTAGTGTTTGAAGACCGCTTAGTCGGTAGGCCGATGGACTCACTGCATCGGGTGGTTGCAGGTTCGATTCCAGATGCAAATACGGAAACGGCCTTTTCGCAATTGCCCTGGTCTGGCTGTTACTGGGATCGCCCCAATCCATTGTATGGTAGCAATAGAACAACCGCTGCTTAGTTTGGGACCATACAGTTGGTGTAGTCTGGTTATATTATGAAGTAGAATATACAACATTTGGCAAGTACTTTTATGCGCGTCTGTATCGATGCATACACTTCTCCATTGTCGTTTAGCGTTTAAAACCCCTGCGCCATAGTAGAAAGATGGGTAGTAGGTTATCTTCATACAACGAATCGCGCGCGGCTTGTACGTGTGCGCCATGCGTATCTATGCGTCGCGCACGCACACTCAAACAAAATCTCGACCCGATTCGCTGTGCGAAACAATGCATGTGATGTTTGAGTGTGCGTGCGCGACGCGTAGATACGCATGGCGCACACATACAAGCCGCGCGCGGTGCATTTTATGAAGATAACCTACTACCCATCTTTCTACTATGCGCACTTCTGTTGCTGATAGCGACAAGGTCGTGGCCGGGCCGTTAGGTACTTGTAAAATAAAACGCCCCATGTGAACAGATCTTAACAGAGCGGTCAACGGTGTCTCCCCATTTATCTAACTGCTCCCATTTTGTATTCGGTCCATTTTCAATAAAGGTTCCTTTGAAACGATTTTGAAGCCGTTCGATCCATTTGAACGATATCGAACGGCCCTTTGTTAGGGCTCCATACCGAAATAGAATTGGAACCTAGAAAGGGACCTCAATAACCTTGATGGGGTATCGGTGTCTGGGAATATGTTTTCATTCATTGATGTTGTATTTTAGTGGATATGTTACCTGCTTACATTGCATTCACAAGCTTGTGCTCAGCGTACGGCTTTGTGCTGCGACATTCACATTTGTTATCGCACTCGCAATTTGACAATTAACTAAAGAAATTACGAAAAAGAGGGAGACAGACATGTGAATGTACAAAATATATTATGCTATATTCAACGGAGTCCATAGACACAGTATGAATCAGTCGTTCGCAGAAAATAATGTTGAAATCATTTCGATATTGCTAATTTGGCTCATCTTCTGGTGAATAATACGCATCAAAATGCCTTTAAGTTGATTGTCAAATTGCAAATGCGATAACAGATGTGTGTATTTCGATGCATGTAGTGGTGCGCTGAGTACAGTATCTAGTGACTGCAATGTTAGGAGGTGCCATATCTACTAATATAATATATCAATGACCTAGCCCTTCGGGATAAAAGTATGATAATAATAATATGAGGACTAAGTAGTACCTAAAGCTTTTAAACAAACATAATTAATTTGCCCGAAAACAAGCACAAATAAGGTGAATGTAAGCAGAAAGGGTCGCGTTCTCTATAACATATTCATACAATATGGCAGATAAGGATAACACCACATTTCCTCATACAAAGGAAAGGGATAGCGATCTTTAGGAGTATTGTTTCAGGGTGTCATAGAGTAAGGTATAAGCGGTAGCGACTTTATAAAAAGTAGGTACCTTTTTTTAATAGGACTGCGGTGGCAATAAAGCGTACGGCCCGCCTGATGTTAAGCAGTTACCGTAGCCTATAGATGCTTACAATACCAAAAGCATTGCTCGCACATTGCATTGCACCTATTCCTATTGTTTAGAGTGTGTGCAAAAGAAGCTAGTAGCGGGCCCGAGCAATCATGAGCCGCGTCCAATCTCACATGCTGCGCGAGGCAGCTTTGCTTCGCTTAGTTTGATAGGTCGCCCGAGCCAAGTACTCGCCTTGCCTCACCCGAGCGCTGTCATTTGCCTCGTCTAGTTTGACCTAGTCATGAGACAGAACGGTAATGTTGATAATGTCGGCTATACCCTTCTCTGTCTAGTGTGTAGTTCGCTAACCTGAGCTCGCCCGAGCACGTGACTGGGGTGTAGCGCGTGCCGCGCGCGGCCTGTGACCAAGCAGCCTCGCGAGGCATGCGCCTGATATAGACACAGTTATTCGGCTACCTTTGAGTACCTTAATTATTATATAGGACTTTTTAGACACCTTTAGAAATTACCGTCGCGTCGTATTAAGGGCCTCCGCAGACTAGCTACTTTTAGCACCGGCGATCGGTGATTTTGATACTGCGTCTCGCTCGTTCGCGCTCGAAGAAACGCGACGCAGCATCGATACGTCACAAAATCGCCGGTCGCCGATGCTAAAAGTAGCTAGTCTGCGGAGGCCCTAAAATCGCTTTACCGTTGCGCTTCAGGCCTCGGGAGGCCTTAGCAACCAGCCAACCACTAGTGTAGATATTAATTTAATAACCTTACTTTACGCTCGAACTAATATAATTAAATTAAACTATTTTCATTAGACGCTTGATTGCTGATCCTCGCAAATTTCGGATTACACTTAAAATACACAAAGTATTTCTATCAATCAACTCGTATCAAGTATCATTGGTGTGTTCCGTTTGTGACTTCGAATTAATTCCTTTTGGGTCGAATTTCAACCTATATAGACAGGCGGCTAGTCCGCTGGACTGACGTGTGCGCGTGAAGTCAGCGTGGACTGGGTTGAAACTAGTTTCACACGAGCCTAGTTACAGAACTTACAGGTCAGCGCTGGACTGCGTTACCGGACTGTCGCGCCACTGGCATAATGTAAACTCGGCAGTAGCGAAAAACAAATTATTTAAATAAAGTTCGGTACCTATCCCTCATTTTTGGATTAGGTGTTTTTATTAGTGGCTAGCAAAAGTAAAAAAGAAATTGTTATCCACTTTCAATGGCTTTACTCAGATTTTTCAGACTAAAATGCTTCGTAATGCCTTTGTTGTTATTGTTGTTTATTAATATTTAGGGCCAAGCGTTTGTAATAATAACGTTCCAAGAAAGTAAATAAAATACGGGCTCGCTCTTCGGGAGATACATCAAAATATTACATACTATTATTCACAAACTAAATCATGAATTTCAGACACTGAGGGCTTGTTTCGGAATCATGAGATAAATTGTAGCCACTAAATTAATAGGTAGGTTTTTAACAGAGACTATGGAAAACTGTCAAAATGCCGTATTCATTTGGTGAATAAAAGTGATCTGACAATTCTGAAACAGCTAGGCTATTCTGTAACGACAAACTCACTTCGCATGCGTGAATTTGCAGGTGATATGTCAAATTTTGTATTGAAATTTGACATTTCACTAGAAAATTCACGCGTGCGAATTAAGTATGACGTTACAAAATAGCCTAGCTGGTCTTAAATTCAAAAATAGAAGAAAATATAAATTCAACGGTGTGCCAAAATTTACTATTGGATCCAAAAGGAACAAGCCAAAATATTTGACTGAGTAACTTCACAGAAACTGTTCAATGTGTGCGAATCAGTGGACTTTAAACAGTTCGTAGATTGCAGTGCACAGTCACAGTTCACACACTGCTGGTAAATTTATTAGCTACGTCCAGAAGTGTCACATGCCGCGCGAGGAAAATTTTCCTCGCGGTGTTTGACTTGCCTCACGTGAGGCAAATGCGCGCCCTGCCTCACCTGAGCACTCACATTTGCGTCGCCTAGTTTGGCAGTCGTGAGACAGAACGATGTCAAACGTGTCAAACTGATTGATCGGGTATACCTTTCCCTGTCTAGAGTGTCAGTTGCCTCGCCATTTGCCTCGCGCGGCATGCGACTGAGGCAAACGTCGTGCTTCGCGAGGCATGTGGGTGAGCAGCCTCGCGCGGCATGTGACACTTCTGGACGTAGCTATTTACTTTTATAATATCAAATATTGTATTTTAATTAAGATCTTTTACATTTAGAACATTTTGTTTGAGTTGTCTATTATAGTTAAATTTCGAAGATTAGTAGCAGCGTTTTCACTTAGTTTTAAGTTATCTCCGTTTCCCTCCCGCTGTCCCACTCCCCTTCAGGTCGGCAACGTGCGTGACTACAGGCGTCTATAGGCTACGGTAACTGCTTAACATCAGCATACCGTACCCTTGTTTACTACCTTAGTTACATTAAAAAAACATATTTTTAGATAATTGATGGAATCAGGCGTAACTTTGCGGAAATCCATTGTTAAACAATTATAGAGAGGGACCTACCACTCATCCTCGGAATTGTCAACCTCCAATATTAT
This sequence comes from Drymonia ruficornis, assembly GCA_947859195.1. Classification (NCBI taxonomy): domain Eukaryota; kingdom Metazoa; phylum Arthropoda; class Insecta; order Lepidoptera; family Notodontidae; genus Drymonia; species Drymonia ruficornis. The sequence goes on along the minus strand of OX401928.1, from coordinate 7,547,171 downwards.
AAACCAAATGAATTGATCGATAATAGAAGAAGCCAACAAGACCTAACTCCCTGTCAGTCGAGAGTATGTCTGTCATGAGTCATGGACCCTAAAAATTAGCAATTCTCCGCAGACAAAGCGAATCCTAAATAAATTCGACACGTGTTTCGCCTTTAAACGAGGCATCCTCAGGAAAGCTGGACTGCGACTGACTGATATTTTTAGAGCATTGTAATAATTTGATTCTATATTTTCGATTTTATGAATCATGAAACATTTCCTGGTCGACTAGCGATGTGTAATCAATAGAACCCCTCTAGGCGATTACGGGTCGCACAATGTCCCATCTCTATTCTGACATTGACGGAATAAAGGTTGGCACTCATCTATCAACTCGGCACCGGATCAGCACCGCCTCGCCGCTCGGCGTCCACTCGTTGTCGACAGGTGGTCCGCGGGCGGACGCTGCTTTTACACCATAAACGTCACGTGATCAACCAGTGGACCGCGCGTGGTCAACAAGTGAACGCCGCGTGGTCAGCGCTTGGTCCACTTATTTTTTGTTCAGTTAGTGGATGCCGACCGACGAGGTGGTGCTGATCCGGTGCCGAGTTGATAGATGAGTGCCAACCTTAAGATAGAGGCTGCCGGCGGTTTTGGCGTCCGGTACAAATACATTGTTTTTAACTTTGATAAATCCTACTTCCTACTATCCCATTTAATACTAGCTTTTCCCCGCGACTTCGTCCGCGTAGAATTTTAATAAAAAAACGGATCTCTGATCCCGGATCCTCGACCCCGTCGATTTTGCATCCCGTTTGCCGGATCCCGTATATTTTGTACACCTTGGGTTACATTATTGAAGTTTTAGTAGGGATCCCTATTTTTTTCTAGTAATAAATATAGCCTATGTTACTCAGGGATAATGTAGCATTCTAATGGTGAAAGAATTTTTGAAAACGGTCCAGTAGTTTTTGTGTTTACTCAACACAAACATCCATACAAACATACATACAAATCTTTTCTCTTTATAATATTAGTGTAGATTATAAATGCGAAAGTGTGTGTGTGTGAATATTTGTTACCACGTATCTCCATAACTACTAAGCCGATTTTAATGACATTTTAAAGGTAAATAGTGTAGCTTCTGGAATAAGACATAAGCTAATCTTACACATCAATTACCACGCGGGCGAAGCCGCGGGGCACAGCTAGTATGAAATAATAATTGAATTAAATACCACCACTTGACTCACTGCATCAATTGGTTGCGGATTCGATTCCCTCCTGAGGTAAATTGCGTAATTTGCCCTAGTTGGGGTCACTGGGATCGTCCCCTGTCAATTGTATGATACCCATAGTACAAGCTTTACTTAGTTTAAGACCATACAGTTGGTGTACTTGATTCGCCATATTTATTTATACAGGGTTATTGGTAAAACACTAACAACCTTCAGGGGCGTATTACTGACATCAAAAACAACAACTTTGAATATGAAACAAGAAAATATGCTCATCTAGAGAATAGCCGTGGTACGTTTAGGTACTTTAGGGCAAAGTGAAATACAACCACGTACCATGACTTGCCTCTAGATGAGAAAACAAAAAATAAACATACATTTTCGAAAGTGATTTTTTGTTAATTTTTTATTGTTTTGTAAAAAGTCATAGAACAATAGTTGTTGTTTTGATGTCAGTAATACGCCCCTGCAAGGTTGTTAGTGTATTACCAATAACCCTGTATATGTCCATCAATCAAACAGCAAGTAGCTACTTATTTAAATTTCATATTTAATGTAAAATAGAATAGAATCTTGCCGAACGGGACAGAGGGAGAAAAAGGAGAGGGGTTGCAGCTCTCTCACTCATCGTACGAAGTCATAGTCACTTTACGCCGTTATTTTGTGAGTGGGTAGTACTACCCCTGTCGAGCTAGCCTCCATAAATAAGCTGCACCTTAAATCTACCACCTTTAATATGACGTAAAGCAAATTAGTAGGCTGAAGTGGCAGTGGGCGGGGCATATATATCGAAGAGCAGGCCGATGGGGCAGAAAGGTTCTTGAGTGGCGACCATGTACCAATAGACGCAGCGTGGGTAGACCCCCCACTGGACTGACGACCCAGTTAAGGTCGCGAGAAACCGCTGGATGCAAGCAGCACAGGACCAGTCGTTGTGGAAAACATTAGAGGAGGCCTATGTCCAACAGTGGACGTCTTTTGGCTGACTTGATGATGATGAAGGGAAATTTAAACCAAAAACAGTAAAATTAAATATCTACTTTATTCGTTAGTCTTTAGCTTTCCACTTATGTCCGTGCACAGTGGAGTGTATCCACGTGCTGATGTTGGTATGCGCGACCAGTGTGCCGAAGCTAGGCCCGGCCAGGTCGTTTTCGCAGCTCGCTGGCCTCCACGAGGACACTATGGCCCAGAGCACGCCGTTTAGCACCACTGGGGCCCCGACATCCCTCTGAAATACAAGTTACAGTGGTATATTCTTCTTTTTTTCAACCACTTTCCTCTCCTGTATCATTCCCCCCTCCCCTCCTTCTCTCCCTTCCTCTTTTTCCTTCCCTCCTACCTCCTCTGCCAAACCTCCCTTATTCAACTTCTTAAAATCTAATACTCAAATTATTTGTGATCTCCCCAGAGAGTCTGGACTCTCTTGGTGATCCAATGTAAAAAATGTAAAAAGAATTTTGTTTATGTGCCCCCGGAGGCCTAAACAAAATAAACGCTTTAACTTGACTTGAATGAGTATTCATAGACTCCCCGGTGGGTTAAAATATGGGGTTTCAAGAGGAATAAACAAAAAAATATGCGGGTCGAATTGAGAACCCATTCCTTTTTTGAAGTTGTTCCAAAAATATAAAACTACCACCAAGCCGATGGCAGTTTGAACCAAATGATGTTCCCAAATTATCCTCATCCTCCACAAGTTTTGTAAACTGGATAACAACTCAGGATAGACTGGGTACAAACTCAAAGGTTTATCCATAGAGTAAAGACTAAAGATAGAGGTGCCCTTATTAGATTTCCCTATGAAACAACGCGTGGAAATTTTGCGCGGGGTGGCGCGGGTGGTGGGGATTAAAAACTGGGAGGGCAATTTACAAGCTCCGCCCCCCGATCTACCGGTAAATAGCATAACTACTGGGTTCGTTTTATTTCGATGTTAGAACGTAGTTTAACTTTTTCACACTAGATGTCACTAAGTGTAGGTTCACATAAAAAACGTACCGAGGGTCGCCATCTAGTGTCGAATAGAATTATATTTGGGATGCGAACGTTGGCAAGACGTCTGCACAGGACGAACGCCAACAGCACACTGACTTAAGCCACGCCTACTGTGATGACGTCACCGGCCGAGCTGTGCGATGTAATAGCAATGCGGCCTGGTAGCTTAGACCCAGTCCTTTATATGGTTCGTCTATGGGTTTATCTCACCATACAAGGATCCATCATGACTCCAGTGTCCAGACATATGACACTGTCGGTGCTGTTTATGCCAATGCTCTCCAGTTCCTCAATGCAGTCCTCCTGGTCAGTAGGGTGGAGATGCGTCAGTGATAATATCCGACGTCTTTTGATTATCTCCATAGATGTCAAATGGCCCTCTTCTTCAGAGTAGAACTGGAATTTATTTTTATTGATCATTAGCCACGTCCAGATGTCGCACATGCCGCGATGCCGCGTGAGGCAGCTCACCCACATGCCTCGCGAAGCACGACGCTTGCCTCAATAGATGTGTCCATATGGCGCGCATGCCTCAACCGAGCACTCATATTATGACATTACGTCTATGCGTTCCGACGTCAAAACTGAGTGCTCGCGCGAGGCATGCGCCTGATGAAGACGCCGCCAATAGATGTGTCCATATGGCGCGCATGCCTCACCCGAGCACTCATATTATGACATTACGTATATGCGTTCCGACGTCAAAAGTGAGTGCTCGCGCGAGGCATGCGCCTGATGAAGACACCGCCAATCGCAAGTCGCGCGAGGCAAACGCCGAGGCAACTGACTGACACTAGACAGAGAAGGGTATAAATACCCGAGCAATCAGTTTGACATTATCGTTCTGTCTCATGACTATGCCGAACTAGGCGAGGCAAATGTGAGTGATCAGGTGGGGCAGCGCGCATTTGCCTCGCGTGAGGTAAGTCAAACTTCGTGAGGCAATTTGCCTCGCGCGGCATGTGCGACATATGGACGTGGCTATTATTATTATTTGTATCCTGTTTATCTTACCCTATCCTTTCTCCCCATCTATATCGTCGTTATAATTCCTTCCCTATCCTACGCTATCCTATATCCCATTCTATCCTTTTAAAAGAAAATACTTGAGTTCCCAATCGGTTAATTCACGCTGCCTGTTCGTTCCGTTGAATCTCCGAAACGGCTGGACTGATTTTGACGGGACTTTCACTGGCAGATAGCTGATGTTATATGGAGTGACTTAGATCTAACGCTAACATTTTTTTTTATAAATTCTGCACTTGGTAATCGCGGACACAGCTATGGTCATACAATAAGAAGATGAAGTGCACTAAGAAATAACGTACCGTTGGTAAAGTCCAAGAGGTCACGATAAAATGGGTGGTATCAGTCTCCTTCACTGACTTCTGCCATTTTATAGCTTTCATATTAAGTGTGAACCTGACAGACTCCGCCAGCCTGATCAAGGCGAGATCAAAAATAGGCTTTTTGTCATCGAAATAAGGATGGATTTCGAAGTACTTGATGGGCAGGAGCAGACCGCCTTTCTTGTAATTGATGCTTCCAAGCCTCACTCGAATAATTCTTGCGGATTCTCGGATTCTGTAAAGAAAAGTCAATTTGTTATTACTAATTACGAAGCGAGAAAGATAAGTAACCTCCAAAATATTAATTAGTAATAGTAGTAGTAATCAATTTACAATGATTTCACAAAAAAAATGAGAATTAAGGTTGGCACTCATTTATCAACTCGGCACCTGACCAGCGGGGTTACTCCGAAATACGTCGCTGACGGATCGTCCGAAGTACGGATTCGATTTACGATCAAAACAATGTCAAATCGTAGTGAAAAACTAAAGAAGAAATGTCATATCACGACAATCCGTCAGCCGAAACGTTAGGTTCGTATTTCGGAGTAGGCCAGCAGCACCGCCTCGTCGATCTGCATCCGCTAAATGAACCAGAAATAAGTGGACCACGCGCTGACCACGCGGCGTTCACTCGTTGACCACGCGCGGTCCACTGGTTGATCACGTGACGTTTATGGTGTAAAAGCAGCGTCCGCCAGCGGACCACCTGCGGACAACGAGTGGACACCGGGCGGCGAGGCGGTGCTGGTCGGGTGCCGAGTTGATAGATGAGTGCCAACCTTTAAACTGCTTTGTAGCATTTTAAATCGATTATAAACATACCTAAATGTTATTTTAACATGTTTTTCATACCTCTAGTCCCACAGGTGCCGTAGTGCTGTGTATAATATTAGAAGTAAATAAATAACTCAGGTAAAATTTCTAGTAAAATAAATAATTTATTCCCAAAGGATCTTGTGTAGATGAACACATGAGTTCGATATTACAAAACTAATTTAGGTTAAAAGTAAAGTACACAGAGTAAAGACTAAAGAAAGAGGTGCCCTTATAAGATATATCATTGTTCTATCTACCGGTAAATAGTTGAACTACTCGCTTCGTTTTATATCGATGTTAGTACTAGGCCGACCACTCGACTGAGTTGCTTAGGGCCAGTCCCCTTAGTAATTGGTCCATGGTAAAGTAGCAAGGATAGGGTTGCCAACCTTACATTTCTTAGTTATGTACAATATTTGGATATTCCAAAGATATAACCACGAGATAGGGAGTCACGTGACTGTACAAAATAATGTGTCCTACTAAAAGGAGTCCGTGGACATAGTACTACTCAGACGCTCATGGAAAATAATGTTGAAATCATGACGGTACTGATACGGCTCATCTCCTGGTCCATAATGCCTTCTTATGTGTATTTAAAAGTTAATTTTCGAATTGCGAGTGAGATAACAGATGTGTGACACCAACTGTATGGTCCCAAACTAAGCAACGCGTGTACTATAACTGCCATACAATGGACTGGGAGCGATCCCAGTGGCAACCAGACCAGCAGGGCTATTACGTACGTCAGTTGACAACTGGCTTCGGTTGTTCACCGAACTTTGATGGTAAATTAGAATGACATAACATTGGTATTACGTATTTCTTGCAGGGCTAACCTAACCTACACTCACTGTACCTTGATATCCATTCACCGAAATACGTAATACCAATGTTATGGCATTCCATCAAAGTTCGGTGAACAACCGACGCCAGTTGTCAACTGAGATACGTAATAGCCCTGCTGGGCAAATTACAAAAAGGCCGTTTCCGAAATTTGCCACTGGCGGGTATTAAACCATCCGAATCAGTGAGCTGAGTGGCCAATCCTTGCGCCAAGCGGTCGTCAGGTTAGTAATATAACTGCTTAACGCCCTGATTGCTCAGCAACCAGATGTCGACATATTTTTATCCAAACATAACTCAGTTATTAAGTCTTGTATTCGGTTCCTAAGTTAGCAGAATGTGTACAAATAAAGTGGCTCACTGCGCGCGTTGGTGTGAACTGTAAGTGCTGCGATACACGCGACTGCTTGTAGCTGCCCATCTCGACCGCTTGAAGCAGACGCTGCACGGCGAACAGCAGTTTCAGTACAAAATTGCCATTTACCATACACGGACTGCTCAAGCAGTCGGCGAGCGGTCGATGCGTATTTCCAAAATATAACTTATGGCTTTTGCCCGCGACTTCGTCCGCGTAGAATTTCAATTTAAAAGAATGGATCCCGGATCCCGGACCCCATTTCCCGGATCCCGTCTTCCTGATCCCGTATTCCGGAAATCCCGTATCATGGTTCCCGGATACCGTAACTCGTTTTCAGGCTCCTGGGTCCCGTATCCCGACTCCCGTATCCCGGACCCCCCCGTATCTCTGATCTCAGATCTCGTATACCTTATCCCGGATCCCGGAACCCGTATCTCGGATTCCGTTTCCTGCATCCCGTATGGCTAATCCCGAATCCATTTCCCGCATCCCGTATCCTGACTGCCGTATACCTGATCCTAGATCCCGTTAGGTTAGGGCTAGGTTCGAAGGTTACGACGTGGGTTACGTGTTAGGTTACTGGTGACCCTAAATGCACGGGGCTCCGTCGACCTTGTGATGGAGTAATATGGCTGACAAGTGAATGTACCTACTTATTCTGTGTTGACTTGTTGGCTTACTCCAACCTGTAACCGATCATAACTTTATGGAGCGCTGACATTATAATTTGTAAATACGCCGCTCTCTGACAGGTCGTTTCCACGAACGTAAATGAATTCTGGACAGCTTACTGCAGCACAAAAAACGAGCCGAGTGAGAGGGGCCCATAGTGGTACAGTGTCCCTCTACTAGGGTGTCCACGCAATAATACAATTTTAACGTACTTATTGTATTATATAGGTACATGAGTAACGCACATGATTGATATTTTATAACTCTAACGGAGGTTTCTCCATGCCTGTCGAAAATATAAAAGAAAGTACCTTATTACTATGTTTCATCTTCGCGTTGGTAGCCACTCTACAAGTAAAATAAACATTTCAAACAATGGATAAATAAATAAATATCTCCAGACAATACATCAACTATTAGGTCCCAAACTAAGCAACGCTTGTACCTACTATAAATACCATCCAATGGACTGGAAGCTATCCCAGACCAGAGCAAATTACGAAAAGGCTATTTCCAAAATTTTCCCCGACGGGAATCGAACCCTCAACCAATCGGTGCAATGAGCCCAGCGGCCTATGGTCAAACCACTGCGGCAAACGGATGACAAAGTCATGTGGTTTTATGGCCACCCTAGCTGAGCATTATTACCAATGTTACCATCTAAAGATAAAAAAAATCCGATCTTTTACAAAATATAAATAATATTCAATATTACTTGCTATAAAAAATATATGACTACAAATTAAAAATAATCATTATGAATCCAACATGTTTCGACGAAACAATAGTCACGACACGATACATAATAAATTAATTTATTTGGTTGATTTAAAAACTACCAATCACTACCCAACGATAATATTATTTTGGCATGGCAACTAGAAGTGAGAGGGACACGGTCCCAACTGGGGCCTCTCGCTCGGTTCGTTTATCTGTCTAAGAATTGTCATAATATACCTTAAGGCAGGAGAATAAAGTTGAATTTCTTAATTTCTTCTTAACCAAAAACTCAAGTCATCAATCCTTCATTATACATCCGTGGTCGCTTCAGATCAAATCCCCAATGTTGCCAGATGACCATGTGAATTTTCCCAACTTTTTTCGAAATCACTCCAAAGATTCGTTTTTTGAAAAAAAAAATAATTTTATTGGTTTTGATCATTTAGGAGAAATACAAAATCAAAAATACTCTTAATTTTTATATAAGTTCAACTACATATTTATAAACAAACATTTTTATATTCCATTTTATTTTACCTGTTTCATTTAGCATATAATTTGTTACATGTCATGTTTTCAGTGTTAAACATTTATCACATTTTCGATGTAGGAACAAAATTGAACGGGTGGACCGATTAAGATTTAGTTTTTAGGGGTCCGTACCTCAAAAGGTAATTGGTAAAGGTATTGTAATATGGTATTCACCCACATACTACGACGTTTTCTACGCCTTCGCTTGCGCAATAATAGCAAAAGAAGTAGTGTTTCTTCGTCAGAATCCATGTTGCAACCGAATGAATAGCGGTCAAAGTCAACGGTAACGTCGGTAACCATGGTTGTAGTTGTAATCATGAAATATAATCGTCCTATGTCTATGGTTAACACTATGGTAATTTGCTTTTATTCAAGTCCGCATTCTTAGTAACGAGGAACCGTACTAGATGTCGCTAAGCCGCTAGGGCAGAGATTCCCAAACTATTTTGGCAAGACGCCCCTTTTCCTAAATGAACTCAACAAAAAAACTGTGTGATTCAGTCATTCTTATAACAAGTTGGTATACGTAATAGTTACAACTTATACGGTATCTTGAAAGTTTCAAATAAGAACTTGTGTTAATTAATAGGGGTCGATTTTTAGACGTCGTCGACCCCCAAAATCAGTTTTCGTTTATGTCGATATGTAACCAATATCGACCACTTTGGGAATCCCTACGCTAGGGCAACTAAATATGATTGTTTAGATTGGGTTACCCCTAAAAATATAACGCCCCTAAAAAAATCCCATCCCACTTATTTACCCCCTAAATTTGACTCCTTTAAAATTAGTAAAAACTATTTAGGAGGTTTTTTTTCTAAAAGTGAATTTTCGGGGGAGTTCGAATAAAATTGGTGGGAAATTCACATGGTCATCAGCTGGCCACAACGGTATTATATAGAATGCAACGCGCAGGCGCGCGGACCGCTACAAGCAGTTCGTGTATGGTAAATGGAAATTATGTATTGAAACTGCTACTCGCCGTGCAGCGACCGCTTCTAGCGGTCGAGATGAACTGCTACAAGCAGTCCGTGTATCGCCGCGCTAAGTGCATTGAGCAATTGTAAATAAATAAATAAATAAATAACTATTCCACGTGGTAGCCCTGCGAGAAAAAAAGTTGGAACTCACAAGAACAAAGAATCAGCGGCTGTCAGGACCCAGTTCTCATCAATCAACGCTCCAGCACTTATGTACGTAGACTTCTTCAAAATGGCCGCCATGTAAGGAAACACGCCCGGCTCGGTCACGAGCGTGTGTTCATCCAACTCGTTGTATTTAATCTCGTTTTCTTTGTCTGCTTGACTGCTTGCGTGTTTGAACAAGAATAGCAGGAGTATTGGTTTGAACGTCATTTTGTATCGGTAGTTTCGTTTGCAATGGAGGAGGTTTGGTTGTTCGTAGAGGCTCGTTTGGTTAAGGTGTGGTCAGATTGGTTGGAAAATTTTTGGTCTCGATTTTTTGCAATGACTTTACGTTAATAAGCGACTGTAGCCTAGGGGTGAACAGGTTGGGCAGCAATCAGAAGGTCCCAGGTTCGATCCCCGGTGGGGCATGCACCAATGGATTAATTTTCATCCATGAGCATAATTTACAGTTCGCTGACGATGAGGGAAAACATCGTGAGGAAAGCTACCTATCCCTCGGGATTAGGTAATAGTCAGTTCCTGTATACACGGCGACAAGGTTCACCGCCTGTCACGTTGGGTTCTGACTATCTGGTGAAACGTGGGCTTTGAGTTGGTTAATACCTCCACAATGTGGTGGTGTATGGCCACTCAAGCCTCTGACTACCCCCGAATGGGGATAAAAGTCGTGACGTTAAATTTTTTTTTACTATACGTTGTTGACTGATGTGGCCTTTACAACTTCACTGGGCAGAGGGCGAACGTAAAGTGCGCTCCAGCTAGAGGGGCAGGGAGACAGCTGGCACAAGGGCGCCACGTAGGGCATGACCTCAGCTTGGGCTGTTGCCACACTACACGACTTTACTGACAAAATCCGGCAAGAATCTCAAAGGGCATGTCGAATGCCTAGGTGCCTCTCTAGACGCCCCTATTAGCGGAAGTGGGGATACGTCGACCTCGCCGGCGAGGTCTGTGACTGGTAAGGAAGTAATAGGTAATCCTCAAACTTACGCTTTTATACGACGACTTGACTCAGTGGGTCAAGCGTAGGCTGCTCGGCTCATCGCAGTGCATGCTAGGGCGATCCCGTGGCGCCCTTCCAAAATCAGAAGATTGAACACCACTGGTCCTTAATGCGGTATACCAGCACTCTGCCGGTGACTCCGACATAACCCTCCCGCCTCCTCCAAGGCGGAAGGGCACCCATAAAGGATTTTCCAAAAAAGGCCACTCGGCTAACTGCATTGGTTCGTTACGGCTCCATTCCAGCCAGAGATAAATGTCGGAAACGGCCTTATTGTAAATTTCCCTGGTCTGGGTGTGACTGGGATTGCTCCTTGTCCAATTTACGGTACCCAGTACAAGAGTTGCTTAGTTTGGGATCATGCAGTTGGTGTGTAAGTCTGGCGATATTCTAGTATGAACGTTGCCTAAGCGGAAACATGCGATAAGAATCCATAACACAGTGTAATCTGCGGCCAATGTTTACTAACCCATTCACGTGAGTGGGGGTCCTTATCCCACACTTGTAACGGTTAACTACCAGATTACTTGCTGTCTTCAGTCTTCCCAGTTCTAGTTTCTACCTTCCCTTTCTTCCCTCCCTCCTTTCTTCCCTTTTCTACTCCGCTTCAGGTCAGCAACGTGCGAGCGATGCTTTTGCTACTACAAGCATCTATAGTCTACCGCACGCTTGTTCACCGCGTTAGTTATTATTAAAAAATATGTAAAGGTGTCCAATAACTTATCACCTTATAGTTCTCGTTTACAAGAAGCAACATATTGCCCGTATACGTCAGTTACTATCCCTCAAATTTATTTCAGCAAAGAAAAATGGCCACACAAATATGCAACATTTTTTAACAAACAAACGCGAAGAACCTTTATCCAACAGGTAATATATTCTGTGGAAACAAATTGTACGTATTATGTAGTCTTGAAGCTACAAATGTTGGTAATCCTTTTGGCCATTCAGATGCTCATTGGGAAGGCAGCGCCACGGACCGACCAGCCTTTAGAATCCGCACAGTTACTTTGATAATATTGAGTTACCGTATTTTGTTGTTTTGTTATTTACTGCCTGCTAACATGAATAAAAAAAATACTTTTACTTTGACTTTGCACTCTAGAATAAAAGATATCAAAACACTTAAATAAGCTTAATAAGGTGTAAGTATTTTGTATTTATTAAAGGTACAAGAAGCAAACAGCTACAACACTAAACATAAGATAGTAAGCACTTTAACTAGTGAAGCTTTTTTTTCTTTTTTTTTATAGGACTGCGGTGGCAAAAAAGCGCACGGCCCGCCTGATGTTAAGCAGTTACCGTAGCCTATAGATGCTTACAATACCAAAGGTATTTCTCGCACATTGCCGACCTGAAGGGGAGTAAAATGGAGGCAAGGGGAGGGGGGGTGGGCTTACGGCTCTCTCACTCATCGTGCGAAACGCAGCTAAGCTAAGCTAAGCTTCTAAAGATAAGATAGTAACAAATTAAAATTAGTCTTGACAGTGGAATAGTGTATGAGATTTCAGCATCATTATGAGCCTGTATCAGTCCACTGCTGGACCTATGTCCAGCAGTGATGATCTTCAGTTTTAGAAAGAAAAAGAAAGAAAGAAAGAAAGAAAACATTTATTCGACACACTCGCAACACATAGACAGAGGAAACAGAAAAAAAAAGGGGTCAGCGCGAACTGTGCCGAAAAGGTATTTGGCTCAGCATGTGCTGGGGGGTACGAGACTCCACCAGCGCTGATTTTCAGCCAAACCCAAGAGAAAAGGCTACTGGCTACCCAAGAGAAAAGGACTAATAAAAATATACATATATCTACTTAATAAAATCAATAAAATAGTAAAAAGACATAGGTACGTGCGAAGAATATATTAAGTAAGTATATAATAAATAAAATACATTATGTTACTTATATTTAATATAATAGAATTAAGAACAGTATAAAATAAAGCACAATGCAGCGGCTAATGTTTCGTCGCTCGCATACCTAGTCGCCCGCGCACGCTACGACGCTGTAGGTACCTACGTCGGTAAATATTGAAGGTGTTGATGGTGTACCGATGCGCTTTATAAAATAAAATATTACGGTCATTAAGATATGCCATCTCGCTCATCACAGCCACCAGCCGCCGCGAGCGCGCGCGCCGCCGCCTCGCAGAGATAACGGAATTCCAGCCACTGAGCAATCTATTATTACAAGTTTTAATATTTCAAAATAGCAGATCTAACGGAATGTACTAGATATTTAATTAATGATATATTTAAGTCAAAGTGCTGGTTAATGTATGTGAATGTGTTATGTACAGACTGGAGAAAATTTAAATTGATGCAAGTGCTATCGTTCATAAAACAATGAAACAAGACCGCCATGGACGCCATTAGCAACATGATAAAATGAAATGAAACCGCCGCCGCCGACACTTTTAAACTGGAATACCTAAACTAGGAAGCAGGAACAGCATTAGCATGGTGAGTGGCAAATTCAATAAATAATTATCAAGAAATATAATATTAAAGTAATAATAAAATAAATAAATTAAGTATACGACTACAATATAATTACTTATTAATTATTTATCTACAGGTTAACTGCGTAGGAAATTAACATCAGACTGTACCCCTGCACTAGACCTCACATGGCTCAAGAAATAGGCCAACAAGCCTGAACGCTAGTGGACTAAGCCCATGGAGTAAGTACATGTACCTGTATGTCAAGAAGTAGGCAGATCTAGAATTAATATTTTATACATAAATATACATAATATTTTATTTTTATTTCTAGGTCCCGACTAGCAGGCGGGCTACTATTACTTTAAGCACATTCGCACAGACTGGCTGGTCACGGAGGTATGCTATTATAACATTGATATATATAGTATGTGATAAGATATAATTCATATAATAGATATGTCTATGTTTATGTCATTATATTGCCGCTGCACCTCGACCATATGCTTTTTGAGCTTAACCTTAAACATATTTACAGATTCCAGTTTCCTGATCGGCGGCGGCAGGTTATTCCAGCACTTGGTGGCGGCGTACCTAAAACTACCCCGAAACGCGGCCGAGCTGTGCTGCTCGATGGAAAGTTGTTGGGAGCACTGCCTGCGCACACATTCTCTTCTGGCTGCTACCCACGTGAGCTTCTCGTACAAGTAGGATGGGATTTTATATTTAAGAACACCAAAGAGAAGACATGCTAGATGTAATTTACGACGAGACTTCATTTTAAGGCAGTAATGTTTATTTAAAAACGGAGTAATATGACTTCTCGGTGGCACAGCGAAGCAGAATCGTACACAGGCATTTTGAACCCTCTGGATCACCCGTTGCGTACGCGCGAGCAGCCTGGGCCCATACACCGTATCTGCGTAATTGAGCTTCGACAGAACAAGCGACTCGACAAGTTGTATCCGTAGTTCTTCAGAAAGATAAGGTCTTATTTTGTACAGTAACTTCAGTCTGTAGAAACAGTTTTGTGCGCAATCAGCTATATGCTTCTCAAAACGTAAGGCGGCGTCCATAACCAAACCCAAATTGCGGGTTTCGTACGAGCGCTCAATAAGCTCACCCTTAAGACGTATTTCTATGGGAGAACGCAGGCCGGCCAGCTGCTGTTTAGTTCCGCATAACATGTACTTGGTCTTGGTTGGGTTCAGCACGAGGCTATGCCTTTCAGACCATGCTGCTATCTTAGTAAGGTCTTCATTCAGAGCTTTAATAGCTGATTCCAAGTCACCTGGGCGGAACGATAAGTACACTTGCAAATCGTCAGCATATATATGATATTTGCTGTTTTTTATACAGTTAGTAATGTCAGCCGTGTAAAGTATAAATAGTATTGGGCCAAGGATAGAACCCTGGGGCACGCCCCTGTGCACTCCCGTAAGCCTTGAACGTGTTGGTATACCGCCTGAGCGCAATTCTACATATTGGTGTCGATTACTAAGGTAGCTATTGAACCAATTTATTGTGGCTGAGTCAAATCCATAATAGCTAAGCTTCGATAGCAATAAGGTAGTATTTATCGCATCAAATGCCCTAGAGAAGTCTAGTAGCACAAGCAGCGTACACATACCTTTATCTTGAGCATGTAAAATGTTATCTGATACGTCTAATAATGCTGTGGCTGTACTACGGCATTTTCTAAAGCCAGATTGATGCTCCGGTAGAATATTGCTTTTTTCAAGATAGGTAGTAAGCTGCTGGCAAACAACCTTCTCCAGTATCTTGGACATACATGGCAGGATGCTGATAGGTCTAAGGTCTTTGACTACTAATGGATTAGGTATTTTAGGCAACGGTCGCACTATAGCAATCTTCCATAAATCGGGGAATATTGACGTCATAATGGACTTGTTAACTATGGCCGTTATTGCAACGAGTGAGCGAGGGCATGTCATAAGCAACATAGACAAGTTTAACTGGTCAATTCCCTCGGCATTCGATTTTAGTTGCTTTAAAACATTAACTATAGTGTCGCTAGTGACAGTATTAAGGTTGAAGGTGTTTTCACCAAAAACCTGGTATTCGTAGTACGTGAGTAGTGAGATGCTAATTTCTGAAGTTCCAGGCACCGTAAGAAAATGTGAATTTATTTTCTCCACGTCATAGAGATGGGGCGGTATGTCTGGGTCTTTTTTAGTGGGAAGAATGTTTGATTTTAAATTTTTCCATAGATTTTTGGGATCTTTAATTTTATTATTAATGTTGTATTTGAAATATGCGGCCTTTTCATAATAAATTGATTTATTAGCTAAAGAATTTAAGCTCTTAAAATATTCCTTTTTAACTTCCGATTTTGTTTTCCTGTAACTTTCCAACGCTTCCCTTCTGAGTCGGAGCAACAATTTTACATTTGCTGTGAACCATGGGTAGGTTCGGTCCTTTATTTGACACGTTTTTAACGGTGCATGAACCTCAAAAACGGAAATAACACAACAATTAAAGTTTCTCACAATGTCATTCACGTCAGGTAGTTCTGCGATCAGATCCCATCTAATTTTGTTAATATCCTGAGTGAAGACATCAGGATCAATATCTTTAATTGGGCGATAGGTTATTGTCTGCGGAGTTAATTTATCTCGCTTGATGTTCAACTCGCACAAGACAAAAGAATGCCCGCATAGTGTCCCCGCGGACTCCACAGAGACCCGACGAACCCGCTGGTCGGTGATAATAAGGTCTATTAATGTCTCAGACGTCCCCGTAAAATGCGTCGGCGATGTTACCATCTGAGATAAGCTCAGGCAGTCAAGTAGGGTGATTAGTTTCCGTGTACAGCTGTTATTTTTGTCAAGCAAATTAATATTAAAGTCTCCCAAAATAATCACGCCATCGCAGGCTGACGTGGAATTAATGCTATCCGACAATGCATCCAGAAACAAGTCCACATCAAGCCACGGTGGGCGGTATGCAGTACCTATAGCCAGTTTTTTCCCATTAACGTTGAGCGTCAACCACATTTGCTCCACCGACGTATGGCGGGGATCAACGGGGTGCGTATAAGTACGCACGTTGACTCCCCGCCTAATATAAAAGCCCACCCCTCCGCCGCGGCCCCCGCGCACCTCCGCCGGCCGCGGTATATGCCGTAGCCGGTATCCGGGCACGATAGGCGCGCGACCCTCCTCCCCGGGTCTTAGCCAGGTCTCATTAATTGCCATTATGTCACAATTAAAATTTTCCACTGCATCGATAAAAATGTCTTGATTGGTCCCTAATGATCCCGCATTATAAAAACCAACGTTGAAGATTCCTTTAGACACCATTTTTACTTATATGTGTATGAAAAAAATAAAATATGAAACAGACAGTAGGGAACATAATATTATAAGTTAGAAGATTAGTAGGCGGGTATATTGGATTTGAATGGTTGTATTGAACTAAAACAACGGATATATACAGATTAGGATTGTTTAGGAAATTTAACGGGTAGTGTAGACTATACAGCTTAGATGTATAAACATTAAATAATAATAAAAATAAATAATAGGCAGCCAGAATGCGAGCGTTGGAGGGGTCATGATAATGACAAAGAGTGAATATAGTTTGGTTGCCAGCAAGTAACATTAAAAATTGATTACCTTCGACACAGTTGACACAGAAACAGACATAGGACACAATAACACAGAATGAGTAATATAAAATAAATAGAGAAAGTAAGATTACACAACATTTTTACTCCTCCAGTCACTCCCAGCTTTCCTGCGTACATCACTCCACATAGTTACAGCGCGCCTGACTCTACGTTTGTCTAGTCCAGTTTCCACTCATGAACAAAAAATTGTGCAAGATCTTGAATAGACCAATCACAATGCGTTGCCTCCGCTCCCAACCAATCACAATGGCGGTGCCTCCGCTCTTGCCCCGCAACTATTTTTGGAATTATTTTGATGCAAGTTATTCCTTGTACGGAGTCCAAACCGTGGTTGTTCCGTGAGCGCAGTGGAACAGTTGACCGGGATGCTGCCAGGGCGAGGAATCAAACTAATCTATTATATTGGCGATGTGGGTTTGCTTTGGCATTTACGAAAAAATATGTCTAGTATGTTTTTTTATACACACCTACTGTATGGTCCCAAACCAAGCAACGTTTGTCTATGGCTACCATACAATGGATTTGGGCGATTCCAGTCCAAGACTAGGATAAATTACGGAATGGCCGTTTCCGGAATTTGCCTCTGGCGGGAATTGAACCCGCAGTCAGTCGATGCAGTTAGCCGATCGGCCTACGCTCGAACCACTGTGCCAAGCGGCCGTCATTGCCTATTTAGTTTTTTTTTTATTATGGTGATTGAATAATTACAAAAAACCTCGGATAAAAAATATAAGTAGGTCATATAGGTACGCCAGACTAGTATACTTAATAGGTGAACATGTATGATATGTAAATTAAATTCCTACATATATTACACATAATATTAAAATAGGATGACCAAGCCTACCTTCTGTAGAATTAGGACATTATTACAGCTCTGTTCACTACAGGCTATAAGCCTCCTATCGTTCACGTAAATAGAGAATATGCAATGGAGTCAATGACTAGAAAGTCAATCGGTTTTATTACATCCAATTTGATCAAGTAGTTTTTAAATTATTACATTAATGAGTAACTATGATCAATTTTAAAATTTTCTAATAAAATATTTGCCTCTGGCGGGAATTGAACCTGCAACCGCCTGATGCAGTGAGCCGGGCGGCCTACGCTCGAACAGCTGCGCTAAGGGGTCATCAATGCGTCAATTATTTTATAATTTTCCATTAGGTACATATGTCATATGTATTCCGTACTTTGTCTACAGAATTACAACTGCACGGTTCCCCTATCAGACAGTAAGTAAAGAAATATATCGAGATGTTTAATACTAATTCGATACCGAGGACGACATTCGATTTATTTTATTACAGAGCCGAAATTGGGCTGACATACTGATTCTTAATCTATGTATATTGAAGGCGGGATTAAAAAAAAAATACTTAAAAGGAATCGCGACTTAAATGTATCACAGTAGCATTCGAATACGATTTCTTCTAGTGAATAAAACGCATCAAAATGTCCCAGGATATTATTATTAAAATGCCCTGTAAGTGCCGCCATACACCTGACTGCTTGTCGACAGCTCTAGAGCAGTTGGTTGCAGTCGACCGCAGTTTCAATACAAAATTTACATTCACCATACACGGACCGCAAGCAGTCGGCGGGCGGTCGATGCGGTCCGTGTATGGTGAATGTCAATTAGTATTGAAACTGTGGTCGACTGCAACCAACTGCTTTAGAGCTGTCGACAAGCAGTCAGGTGTATGGCGGCACTAAGTCAGAGATGTGTGACCATTTAGTGGGATTTGAACAGAGCGTCTTCGTGCTTCGGCACGTGAAAAGTCGGTCCCGGTTGTTGTCATCTAGGCAGAAGTCGTTAAGCCTTGTCAGAGGCCTTCAGACGGCTTGAACAACTCTGACACCAGGTTGGCCACTAACCATACGATAAGAAGTTGACTGTCGAATTGCGAGTGCGTTAACAGATGTGTGAATTTCGCTGCATGTAGTGGTGTGCTGAGCACAAGTCTAGTGATGTTAGGAGGTAGGTAGGTTTTGAAGGTGGTAGCTGTAGCCAATTGACTGCAGCTCATATACTGGCTGGCTCGACCGGGATACTCTCTCACAGAAGATCGGCGTAAAGCAGCTATTACAGCAGCGTTTCGTACGATGAGTGAGAGTGCCGGACACCCAACACCCCTTCCCTTCCCCTCCCTCCTTCCCACTCCCCTTCAGGTCGGCAAAGTGCGAGCAATGCCTTTGGTATTGCAAGCATCTATAGGCTACGGTAACTGCTTCACATCAGGCGGGCCGTCATGTCATGCTTGTTTGCCACTTCAGTCCTATAAAAAAACGCAACTATTTTTCTTGGTATAAAGTTGTAGTTACGAATTGGAATATTTACCAAACGGGACTAAACCGGAATTTTGTGCTCGTATGTGACATAAAAAGCAATATTCGATCTCTACATCTCTACGGAGATCAATCGTCTTAATATGCGAACATCAAAGAATATTTATTAAATAGCTTATTACACTTGGCTAAATTTAGAAGCCTAAATTCAGAAGCTTCCAAATATTTAAACCATTCTAGCTTCTGAATAGCTTGCTGAATACGATTACACTTGCCTAAATTCAGTAACGACTAAATTAAGTAGCCTAAATTTAGTTAAGTGTAATAACCCCTTATGTCACCTTCTATACATGAAAAGCTTTCTTTATAAATAAACCCAATTTGTCACTCTTGTCCCCAAATCCTGGAACAGTACGTTTAAGACCATTCATCGCCATCGTTATTTGTAAAAAACAAAATTTGGAGTGTATAACATTAGTACTTCAAAGTTAATCTAAGTTAACAAACGTATGGCACGTTGAATGTTAAGCAGTTACCGTAACCTATAAATGCTTGCAATACCAAAGGCATCGCTCGCACATTGCCGACCTGAAGGGGAGTGGGACAGAGGGAGAGGAACGGGGTTTGGGCTTCCGACTCCCTCAGTCATCGTACGAAACGCAGCTGTAATAGCTACTTTACGCCGATCTTCTGTGAGAGGGTGGTACTACCCCAGTCGAGCCAGCCCGTTTATGAGCTGTGGTCAATTGGCTACAGCTTGGCTTTACCACCAGTAAATTATGTGACTATAATATGGCAAACAAGCGTGCGTTCTGATGAACCCTTAGGCCGCGCTCACGGATGCGTTTTCATCCGAATTTTACTCGTGCGTACAAGTACGAACACGCAGAATGATCCCGACCTTCCAAGTACTACGGGAGTGCGCACACTGGGTGCGAGTTGGTCGTACGTCGTACGTCGGTCGTACGTCGAGAAACACTTATTAGACTTGCAACGAATATTCGGTTACTATTCGGTATTCGGCCTTTTCGGCTACTTTTATGCTATTCGGCCGAATACCGAATATCTACATACTATCCGGCCGAATACTTAAGAATATATTGTTTTACTAGCTGTGCCCGCGACTCCGTCCGCGTCCAGTCGGTGAAGCCCTTAAATATAATTTTGTCTATCGTCTAATCTGTATTACGTCAGTCTGCATCAGTCTGAGTTCGTATGTCCGTGGCTGTCTATCTGTACCAGTCTATACCAGTAAGGTGGTAGAGTCTGACCAGTAAGTTGGAGATCGGCATTCAAGTAGCTAATTTACCTTCGTTTTGTATGATGAGGGAGAGAGCCGAAAGCGCAATCCAGCCACCTATCCGTTAGAGTCTATTAGAGTCCGGAGTTTATCGTCTAAGTCAATAGTCAAAGCGTTTATTTTGTTTAGGCCTAGGGGGGCACTTACAAATAGTAATGTTACATGTTTTCCTTAAATTCTACCGCCGGATGGGAAACGCGACCTCGCCTGAGAAGTTTCTACTTGATACCCACATTGCTAATTCAAAGTTAGCAGATCCTCCAGATTTATGGTTTAAGCAGGCAGTTACCCAGCAGCATCATTCCTGAGGGGTTGGAGTTCAGAGTCTATGTTTCTATTACTACTTAATTCAAAATTAGCAGGTCCTCTAGACTTAGTTCTTAGGTAGGTAGCTTCCCTACGGCATTAGTACTGTGGAGATGAATTCCAGAGTTAACGTCTAAGATTCCGCGTGATACAAAGACCCGCTTAATGTTTTTTTATACGTAATTAGGAATAAAAAAAATGAATGAACTGAATTTCTTGAAGCAAGGAAGATATTAAATTTTGCCATGTGGTGCAAGGCAGGCATTGTCTAATTTTAAGTATAGCGACATCTAGTTAAGAAAAACTAAACGTAAGATTGTAGAACGTAGCAATAAAATATTTATTATTATTATTAAAATTAAGATTATCTAGTCCAAATAGTGTCGGATCACACACAACGTAGGGCTCCGTAGGGCTCCGCTCTAAATAGACGTATTTCAATAACTTAAACTTATTTTTGGCTAGAATTTCTGTGTGGTCATAAAAATTTACAACCTAATATTTTAGAAAAAAATATCCTTGATGTTAAGTTGGACTATTAGTCATATCCATGCCAAATTTCATTGAAATCAATCCATTGGATTCGAAGTTGTGCGTGTTCGAATATTTAGGTAGATTTTGAATGTTTTGTGGCAACCCTAAACTTTACCGAAAAAAAAAATGCTAGATGTTAAGTTAGACTATTAGTCATATCCATGTCAAATTTCATTGAAATCAATCCATTGGATTCGAAGTTGTGCGCGTTCGAATATTTAGGTCGTTTTTTTAATGTTTTGAATGTTCTGTGGCAGCCCTAACCATTCTCGAAAACAAAAATATCCAAGATGTTAAGTTGAATTATTATTGATATGCACGCCAAATTTCATTGAAATCAATCTGGTGGATTCGAAGTTGGTCGCGTTCGAATATTTAGAATATTTAGATAGTTTTTTAAATTTTCTGTGACAACCCTAAAATTCTAAAACGTGTTAATGTCTTTTGTTTGAATAAGCTATGTAACAGAAAACTAAGTAATTTTTAATATTTAGTTTTGCAAATGTTCTATGGCAACCCTAAACATTTTCCAAAAAATAAATATCCTAGATGTTAAGTTGGACTATAAGCCATATCCATACCAAATTTCATTGAAATTAATCCGGTGGATTCAAAGTTGTGCTCTTTCAAACATTTAGAATTTTTAAGTAGTTTTTTGAATTTTCTGTGGCAACCCTAAACATTTTCGAAAAAAAAAGTATCCTAGATGTTAAGTTAGACTATTAGTCATATCCATGCCAAATTTCATTGAAATCCATCCGGTGGATTCGAAGTTGTGCTCTTTCGAAAATCTGAGCAAACATACAAACATACAAACATACACACAGACAAAAATTCTAAAAATGATAAAAATGAATTCTGCTGGTCCATCTAAGTCCCCCCCACTATTTTTTTTCCAAATATTTCGAATGTACAGACGCGACCAATTTTACATTCTTATTATATGTATAGATTGAGATAAATGGTACAATGAAAGAAAATATTTATTTATTTTTATATTTCTCTGGAGGGATGGATGGAAGCGGCGTCTAATAGAGACATGTGGGGTGTATTGGGGAGACCTTTGCCCAGCAGTGGGATAATGTAGGTTAAAAATATACTATTCGTTGCAAGTTTATTATTTAGTTAAGTCGTTTTCTTAATTTTGTGAGTAGCAAAAAAGTACTTACTAAGCAATGATCCAGCCAGATTTTCTTCGCGCGTGCACAAAAATCTTAATTTCACGGTTCGTATACACCATAGCAGGACCATTATTATAGTCTAGACTGGGTCGTTAAGCCCTTATCACTATGGAACTGTTCCTATTGGGTAAACAAGGTGCTTTGAACTTGCATCAAAAGACACTTGGTACAAAGATAAACAGGTCACAGGTCATTTGTTTGCCGCGTTAGGGCTATATCGCACGAGGACACCAGTGGACACCAGTCGCTCCACCAACAAAATGTATAGAGCTGTATGGAGGGTATCGCACCTGGTGTCCGCTTGGTAGCGCAACCAATTCGGTGTCGGCTACCGAAACACCCACTGGTGGCGCCACCATGGTTGCCTCGTGCATCGCGCTTAGTTATATATGAGACTGTAACTACTCTTTAAAGAAAAACCGCCAAATTTATAGAGACTTTTTGCCTGTTTACAAAGGGCTTACAAAGCATTTCTAGGAACAACGTGATTTGTATTGCCAGTGCAAGTATTCCGCTTGTTTCCTATAAATGCTTTGTAAACTTTCTGTAAATTTGGGGGAAAAAATAAAAGTACGGACCTAAAAACAACACAAATATACAAGTTTTAGAAAACAAATATTTTTAGACTTACTTAGTAGGTACACTTGCGCCCTCTGTTCAGCAATCGAAATAAAATTCAGCTCAGTTCAGTTGAATACGCCAAACTACGCCATCTAGCGGGCTTTTCCAAAACTACTGTACCGGTAGATTATTTGTGCAAGTTTGCACTGCGAGGTTGCCGGAAACCCACCGCGGCGTACAGAGAGGCCACGCACACGGCCACGGCTACGTTTTGCAAGAAAATGTATGGATGACGTCATTTCGTGCGTAGCCTCTCCGTGCGCCGCGGTGGACACGGTGACATACATTTTCGTGCAAAGCGAAGCTTGACCCACGTGCGTAGCGTGTGCGTGGCCTCTCCGTGCACCGCGGTCGCGGCTTTACGCCTTCCTCGCCATCTAGCGGAATTTTCCAGAACATTATTTTAAACTATGCCATATTTGATTGGTGGCGTAGAAAATTGTGCAACTGGTTCCGCCATCTAGTGGAATTTTCCGAAACTACATATAGGGTTCCTGCTTTTGCTAATGTGTAGCTATGTTCGTCGTTATAGTACTCTAGATTGATGGCGCCTCTAGTTGCAAAGTAAGTTTAGCAAGCAATATCAATATCACAATGTACCATACGTAAAGGTTAATAATAACACTTTTTAAATTTGACGTCCGTTTGGTGCAGTAGTTCAAGCGTTGGCCGCTCGGCTCACTGCATCGGGTGGTTGTGGGTTCGATTCCCGCCAGAGGCAAATCTCGGAAATGCACTGGGATCGCCCCCAGTCCATTGTATGGTAACAAGCAATAGTAGAAGCTTTGCTTAGTTTGGGACCATACAGTTGGTATGTAAGTATGGCGATATTATTGTCATTAATCACCACATACCAAAATATATTAAATTTGGCGCAATGTCTTGCAGTATCGGTAAGACATTAGCTAAGCAAGAAACAGGATGCACTGCTTGAAATGAAAAAAAAAAATAATTATATTTCGCAAAATATTTTATTCACAGACGAAAGTACAAAATAAAATCACATAGGCAACCCTAATAATAACCCGAAGTATATCTAACATTGTATGGAAAACTATGACTAGAGCTAAATAGCTATTCTTATACCCGAGTTACCTATACTTACATATAATACCAACTCCTTAGTAGACATTCATACTTTATCCTCATCCTAATTTTCACAATCTATCCTCCTATTTCCCATAAAAACAAATACCATTTTAAAATTAAAAATACAGCTTCTAAATTAAAAATTTAATTTAATCCAGTCGGCATATTCACAGGATTTTTGAAAAGTCATGATTTTATTTCCTATTTAACTTAATTTATCCAGCGTATCCATTGTGTTTGACTTTTACACAAAAGTTTTATTTCGGTAAACGATAATTGTACCCTTTTCTTTACTCACGCGGGGTAAATAGAGTAAATATTTATGTGTATTGTATCTAGCTAGAGACGCTAGATATTTTACTCATCTCAAAAAAATATAACATTCCGAATGGCAGTGGGTATAGACTATAGAGTAAACTTTTTTTTTACATTTTGTTTCCTTTTTCAAAGTTATGTTCCCATCTCACCTACAATAAAATTTCCAGTTATGCGACGTAATTCCCAATTTCCCATCCTATCCTCATACCCTCTTCCGCCCATTCCTTCAAAACAATGTACTCCTTAAGTTAGTATATACCTATCTTTATATCCTGTTACAAAGGTGGTGTTACCAACGTTCTTATGCCCTGAACTCTTGGAGTTAAAGTTAGATTCACTGGTTCGTTTCTTCGAAGTGGTGATACGCGATAGAGTGGTGAAGTTCTCCTGCTCGGGGGTGGTGGAACAGCAGAAAGCACGGCGGAATTCACGGCGAAATTTTCCTGAAAAATATAACATAACATATACCTACGTCACGACTTTTATCCCCATTTGTGGGTAGTTAGAGGCTTGAGTGGCCATTCCACATTGTGGAGGTATTAAGCCAACTCAAAGCTCAAGTTACTCCAGATAGTCAGAACCGAACGTGACAACGTGACAGGTGGTGAACCTTGTCGCCGCGTATACAGGAACTGACTATTACCTAATCCCGAGGGATAGGTAGGTTTCCTCACAATGTTTTCCATCACCGTAAGCGAACTGTAAATTATGCACACAGATGAAAATTCATCCATTGGGGATCCGGACCGGGGATCGGACCTGGGACCTTCTGATTGCTAGCCCAATACGTTCAACCCTAGGCTACAGCCCCTTCTTCTTCTTATACAATAGCCCTAGCCCTAGCCCTTAATATATATCATATTGTAGAAGACCCGGTATAATGGAGACGCTCATAGCCAGCTGCAATCACTGACCTTGCCAAGCGTTGCTTAACCTCTGATCGTTTACTGATCAGCGATTGCAGCTAGCTATGAGCGTCTTAGTCTTTGAGTCTTTTTATTAGTCCTTTTCTCTTGGGTAGCCAGTGGCCTTTTCTCTTGGGTTTGGCTGAAAATCAGCGCTGGTGGAGTCTCGTACCCCCCAGCACATGCTGAGCCAAATACCTTTTCGGCACAGTTCGCGCTGACCCCTTTTTTTTCTGTTTCCTCTGTCTATGTGTTGCGAGTGTGTCGAATAAATGTTTTCTTTCTTTCTTTTTTCTTTCTTTCTTAGAACCAAGAAGATATTGGACTCACCACTCATGAAGTTGTAGATCAGAGGGTTGATAGCGGAGTTGGCGTAGCACATGACGTGGGAGATCAGAGCGAGACACGTGAGCACGTCGCTCTGCTCTATATCCAATGCGTATCTGAAAAGAGTGCGTATATTTTAGACAGCGCTTAGGCAGTGGTGATTGTTGACATGATACTGGATTGCAAAATTGCAGTTTGGATATTTGTGCAGTTCGCTTGCAGTCGGCGTGCAGTTCGCTTACAATCGGTGTGCAGTCCGCTTGCAATCGGCGTGCAGTCGATTAGCAGTTTTGATATAGTTATATCAACTGCATCCAAACTGCTATTTTGCAGTCTATGCCAATACTAATCCACCAAGCCAACTAGACACTCGGGTATAAATATCAAATGACAATAAGTCAATAATTCCGTTCTTTCCAACACGTAGTGGGAGCTACTGCCCTCAGGAGTGCCCAGGCATTGGCTCAGACTCACTTCGTAGTGGACGGACCGCGGAATCATTGACTTATTATCATTTGATATTTATACCCGAGTGTCTAGTTGGCTTGGTGATGTAGTAGATGCAACACATCTGTATAGATACTAAATCGTGATGAGCAGTAAGGTGCTATATCTCAATGCAGGATATGAACACAACAAACTACATAAAAACCAATTGTAAAATACATTGTATATTATAGACCTGGCATACACCAAATAGTGCTCAAAATAACACATTATATTATTCCTACATATCAATGAATTCAAGCCATATACGCCAGACCAGTTAGAATGAGATGAATAGATAGATAGATAGATAAATAACACTTTAATGTACACCAGTCAAAAACATAAACAACAATGTCAAATAAAACAAGAAACAAAAACAGTGTACAGTACAGTGTACAGTGTGAATATACATTGTAGCGTTATTAGCTACATAATCGTTGGCGCACGCGCACGCGCATGCAGCCGTGCAGCCGCGATACTTGCCGCGTAACTAAATGGATATCGGGTTGTTACCACTCCACCAAGCTAACTAGACGCCTGTCAAATGTGACGTCATCCGCACAAAAAGGCGGCGGCGTGCGGGGCGGGAAGCTGCAGGCGGTGGCGGGTGTGCGGGCGGGCAAGCCCCATTTCATCCGAGCGCCTAGTTGGCTTGGTGGATTAGTACCTTGCATTAATGTTTCTACTGCGACTGTAGCCTAGGGGTGAACAGGTTGGGCTAGCAATCAGAAGGTCCCAGGTATCCCCGAACGGGGATAAAAGTCGTGACGTTACATTACATTACACATTAATGTTTCTAACGGCCGAATACTCAAAGGCTACTTAAATATTTAATTCCCACTTAGCAGTTTGAGACGTCGTTACCTGTCATTTTTTGTATGGCGCGTCTAAGCTAAGCAGCTCAACAAGTTGCGTACGAGTCATGGACCTAAGACTACGAGTAGGTATTCGGCTATAAGCATGGGGGGCGCATCTAAAAATGTTATACATCTTTGATACATACACGAATAAATGCAACCTTATAACTCAAACATTCGTATTGAATTGCTAATTTATTCGTATTGATCAACACTTATTTACGGTGTGGTGTTACCGTGAAATATGTATTTGTTATTTACTTTGCGTTATGTTAGACGAAGTTTGAATGCCTCTAGCTTTGATTACCTATAAGCTTCCTATTATATCATTACGGGTAGTAGGATGCATATAAAAGAATTTTAAAAAAAATATTAGCCCTTCTAACGTCCCACTGCTGGGCATGGGCCTCACCTCAATGCGAGGGGGATTCAGGCCATAATCCACCACGCTGGCCCAGTGCGGGTTGGTGGATTTCACATGCCTAAGACATACAGGTTTCCCCACGATGTATGCCTATAATAACAAGGTTGAGGTTTATTCTTTTTGACAAATTTAATCTTTAAACCGAACTATGTATTTATAGCTAATGACAGTTAAGCCGGAAACCCACCGCGGCGCATGGAGAGGCTACGCACGTACGTAGCCTCTCCGTGCGCCGCGTCAAGCTTTGCTTTGCAAGAAAATGTATGCCATCGTATCCACCGCGGCGCACGGAGAGGCTACGCAAGAAATGACGTCATGCACACATTTTCTTGCAAAGCGAGGCGTGGCCCGTGTGCGTGGCCTCTCCGTACGCAGCGGTGGGTTCCGGCTTTAAGGTACTGAAAAGGCAATGACGTTGGTTGCGAATTTACGATTTTTATCGTAGCCAGGATATCAGCAACTTTAGGGGAACAGACGCGGCGCCGACCGCTTTGAAACTAAACATACCTTTTGTAGAACCACACGCTGTTAGTGCCAACAATGATATCCCTGCCCCCCTAGATAAGTGGCTGACGTCTACAAGCGTTCCTTCAAATCGCTACGCTTCATGTATAGAAATGACATAAGTCACGTGATCTACATAGCGACTTGTAATGTCATTTCCATACATTGTGAAGTCTATTCTATTCTATTCCACTTGGATAGGGGGCTGCTATATATTTGACAACCGCTTGGCGCTTGGTTTGAGCATTGGCCGCTCGGCTCACTGCATCGGGTGGTTGCGGGTTCGATTCCCGTCAGAAACAAATTTCTAAAACGGCCTTTTCGTAATTTTCCTTGGTCTGGGTGTCACTAGGATCGCCCCATAGAACCGACAAGCGTTGCTTAGTTTGGGACCATACAGTTGGTAGGTCTGGCGATATTTATTGTATACACCGCTATAAGGGCCTCCGCAGACTAGCTACTTTTAGCATCGGCGACCGGCGATTTTGTGACGTATCGATGCTGCGTCGCGTTTCTTCGAGCGCGAACGAGCGAGACGCAGCACCAAAATCGCCGATGGCCGATGCTTAAAGTAGCTAGTCTGCGGAGGCCCTAAAGTATTCAAAAGCCTTTTATAGTGGGTAGGAGGGGTTCGCTTCCCACCCCCTATGAAAACCACCCCAAAATCACCCTTATATGAAAGGATCGTACAAAATTATGCGCAAGCTGACGGATGTTAACATATTCGGGCTCGAACAATGGCCGCGACGGGCCGTGAAAAGACGTGAGATCCTGAACATTCAGTAACGAGATATTAAACGTATACCTAGAAGGTAATTATAGAGATACATTGTTTTAATCTGGGATCGCTATACTGGGTGTAAGGTAAATGCTCCCGATAAAGGCGGAAACCCACCGCGGCACACGGAGAGGTCACGCACGTGGGTCAAGCTTCGCTTTGCAAGAAAATGTATGTAACCGTGTCCACCGCGGCGCACGGAGAGGCTACGCACGAAATGACGTCGTACGTACATTTTCTTGCAAAGCGAAGCGTGGCCTCTCCGTGAGCCGCGTTGGGTTTCCACCTTAACGAAGACATGTGACAGTGCTGGGGATACGATCCCAAAAGAAACGCGATATTTTTTTGCATACTTTTTTGAAGCAACAATACCAGCTTGGGGCATTTAAATAACAAGAAACCCGTTGTTGCAAAATATATCATTTATTTCCTTAATTGTTTGAAAGTTCGCAATGTAATTCAAATAAAACTGCTAGGGATCAAGGAACAATATCCGCGCGCAATCATATCATATCATTCATATCATTGCCCTAGGGTAGGAACGCTTTGTATTACCACCTGGTGTACCCGTGACCCTGAGCAATGCACGCTTTACATTGCGAGTTTGTACCATAATAATTATTACCAAATAATAAACATCAAGTTTATTACAAGTATTATTCGATTGTGTTTAGATAGTATAATATACCGTTTCGGATTCAGAAGCGTTTCACTTACACCCAGTATAGAGCTATATGTGCCAATAACCTATAAAAGGTCCAAATGTAACGTCTACGGAGTTTTACGACCACTCAGCGGGTCAGTAAAGGTGTAATAATATACCTGATAAAGGACGAAAACATTACTTACTCGACGCAATATCTTATGTTTTACGATTCACCTTCCAAAAGATTTGCTGGATTTTTAGACTGGTGCGTTCCGAGAACGTGTCGTGTCGTCTCATATACAGGATGAATTTGAAATCACGGGCATCCTTTTAAACTACGACTCTACCTACACATGATTCAGAATATTTTGAGAAAAAAAAATTAAAAAATCTATTGATAAAAAATATTGCTTGAAAAAGCTAATAAGCAAACCAGTTAACTATTAGCGCCGCCATACACGGACTGCATGTTGCTGTCGGAAGCGACACAGCTCTATTGCAGTTGGTTGCAGTCGACCGCACCGACAGTCCGCGATAGCGAAATGCAGTCCGTGTATGGCGGCGCTTATATTTTACCTGGGCAATACATTTTTATCAATTCATTAATACAGGGAGTATCAATATTCTGAATCATGTGTAGAACCATCGTTTAAAAGAATGCCCATGATTAGTGATGGGATGTTCTCGAGAACATTCTCACCCTCGGAAACTTACTCTTGAGAATTTTCGAGAATTTATCTTCTGAAGCATGTTAAACTTGGCATAAACCTCATTAAACATGCAAGTATGGTGGTTTTAATTGTTTTTAAGATTTAAAGTTAGGATAACGTCACCCGAAATATAAGATTCTCAAAAATTCTCACGAGTAAGTTTCCAAGGGTGAGAATGTTCGCTACCCATGATTTCAAATTCACCCTGTGGATGCAACCGTTGACTTGTAGGGTCGCGTTTTAATTTATTCTTGTAATATCGTCATCACTTTCTCTCTCAATGTAATGTAATTTGTGTCTCTAATGTTTTTCTTTCTTTCTTTCTTCGTCTGCGCTGCTGTAGGTACCTACTTTAATTTTATTTACCTCAGAACTGACAGGAGATGGACGGGGAAGTAGCAGACAGCGAACATGACGACCACCGCGACTAACATCTTAGCTGCCTTCCGCCGGGAGCGCAGCTGAGCTGGAATTCATCAAAAATATGTTAGCCAAAGGGCTAACGTCCCAGGTTTATCGTCCCACTCTTGAGCACGGGCCTCCCCTCAATGCGAGGGGGATTCAGGCGGTAATCCACCACGCTGGCCCAGTGCAAGTTGGTGGATTTCACATGACTTTAGATTCTCTTAGACATGCAGGTTTCCTCGCGATGTTTTCCTTCACCGTAAGCAAGTGATAACCATATTAAAGTTATGATTCACACATAGATTTCGAAGCTCATGGACATAGTGTCATAACGTACTGTGTCCATGTACCTACTCTATTTACTAGGACAAACTATCTTTGACCACGCGATTCCCTCTTTCTTGGTAATTCTTTAATACTATTCAATAACCAGGTCCCAGGTTCGATCCCCGGTGGGGCATGCACCAATGGATGAATTTTCATCTATGTGCATAATTTACAGTTCGCTGACGGTGAGGGAAAAACATCGTGAGGAAACCTACCTATCCCTCGGGATTAGGTAATAGTCAGTTCCTGTATACACGGCGACACGGTTCACCACCTGTCACGTTGGGTTCTGACTATCTAGTGAAACGTGGGCTTTGAGTTGGTTAATACCTCCACAATGTGGTGGTGTATGGCCACTCAAGCCTCTGACTACCCCCGAACGGGGATAAAAGTCGTGAAGTTACATTAAATTTTTTACTATCCAATATATCTATGCTGGTAATAAAGTCGTAAGAAACTGACAGCTATGAATATCATAACGTTAGGCACTCTGTCAATAAATAATTCAAAACCATGAACGTAATACTAAATTCCTTGTTCAAAACAAATTTGTAATCTCATAGTGTAATCTATATTGAAGCCCTATATTATATATAACATCCAATGACGTCAAATTATTGGTACGAAAACAGAATGGAACTTAGGATGCGACCACAATACGCAAATTCCACAACAGCTGAACTTAAGAGCTTATTACACTTGGCTAAATTTAGAAGCTTCTAAATATTTAAACCATTCTAGCTTCTGAATAGCTTGCTGAATGCGATTACACTTGCCTAAATTCAGTAACGACTAAATTAAGTAGCCCAAATTTTGTTAAGTGTAATATCCCCTTTAGCCCGTGATGTGACCCCAAAAACAAAATATCGTCTTTTGTTTTTATACACAGGGGCTTCCAAATGCCTCAATAGCTACGTCCAGATGTGTCACATGCCGCGCGAGGCAAATTGCCTCACGAAGTTTGACTTGCTTCGCGCGAGGAAAATGCGCGTCCTACCTCACCTGAGCGCTGTCATTTGCCTCGCCTAGTTTGGCATAGTCATCAGACAGAAAAATGTCAAACGTGTCAAACTGATTGCTCGGTTATACCTTTCTCTGTCTAGAGTGTCAGTTGCCTCGCCATTTGCCTCGCGCGGCATGAGACTGAGGCAAACGTCGTGCTTCGTGAGGCATGTGGGTGAGCAGCCTCGCGCGGCATGTGTATGTTGTAGACACGTCTAATTAGGTAACTGGAGAAGTTATGATGGTACAATCGACCACACGCCTTTAGTAGGTAACATTTCCAACATTGTTGAGCTCTCTTAATTACGGCTATCAATATTAAAGAGAGATCACCTTACGATGGAAATATTAACTTAGAAGTGCAAGACTGCAAAAACACAAGAAAACAGAATCAACCAATGAAATAGCTTCAAAATGGCATCATTATAGTATGACGTCATAATGAAGGAATCCCATTGGTATTTATAAGCGTCGATAAACTGGTAACTGTAAAACGTGATTGCGACTCAAATTCCTAATTCAAAAATATCCAACAAGGAGCTATAAAATCATAAAAGAATTTCAGATCGGCCATCAAATATCTTTATCGGCCATACATCAGATGCACTCGGTTATGGACAGCGGCTAACGTCCATAAAATCGGATAACCGCATGGTGAGGATGGACGTTTATATTTCAATCAGTTACCTACTGTTCTGATATACTGGCTTTCTGCTACCTACTCGAATTTTTATTACTTTCTGTGAGTTAGACATGCTTTGGAATTTCCAGACAATTTTTTTAAAATTATGACTGGGTTTTATAGTTTAGTAGATTTGTTTCCTGCGGCTTCGCCCGCGTGATACATCGATATCGATCGATATCGATTGACGGGCCCGTTGGCGTGGTTGGCTCAGATTCGGCTAAGTCAAATCAAATCAAATCAAAGCGTTTATTATAGGCCTACGGGGGCACTTACAAATTGTCATTGTACATTTTTTCCTTAAATTCTACCGCCGGATCGAATACGCGACCTCGACTGAGAAGATCCGGCAAGAAACTCAGCGGGCTTGTCTTTTTTACATTGTTTTTTTTTTATCGCCATTTACTTATTTTAATACAATGTATTTTGGTAA
Organism: Drymonia ruficornis; assembly: GCA_947859195.1. Classification (NCBI taxonomy): domain Eukaryota; kingdom Metazoa; phylum Arthropoda; class Insecta; order Lepidoptera; family Notodontidae; genus Drymonia; species Drymonia ruficornis. The sequence continues at coordinate 7,514,285 of OX401928.1, read as the reverse complement.
GCAATAGCTCCAGTGTGCTGCCTTCCGAAATAAGCAAGGCAAGACACGCTACACTTTAACATGACACTGTTATTAACGAAGTGTATTTGAGCGATCAGTCCCAAGCTGATTTATCTTCCAAGTAATCCGAGATTTTGTAATAGGCCTTTTAACAGAGTTTAGTTTTAACTATAGTTTTAAACTTATTAACAGGCAAATCTCGGATTTCTTTAGGAAGTTTGTTGTAGAAGCGTATGCATTGTCCCACAAAGGAATTACTTATTATAAGGATTCTGCTATCAGAAAAAATCATTACGTTTGCAGAATTGCTATAAGCCCGTCAAAGGCCCCGTTATAATCATCTCATAATGATATACCAGCAACCCACATTCCGAATTCCGTAAATATTCCGTGAACAATAACAATTTTAATTAAGAGTTCAACCGTAATCTATGCCTTTGTAAATAAACCTCGAACTTCCGTACCATCACGAAACATAGATCAACTTACTGACCCAATTACTTGCTAAACATGCGTATCAAGTTTCGTAATCAAACATTATCATGGATGTCCCAGGGATCATTGATCATCATCATTGATCATTGATCATCTCTTTTATTGGTGGTAGAGCCAAGCTGTAGCCAATCGACTGCAGCTATACGGGCTGGCTTGATCGGGGTAGTACCACCCTCTCACAGAAGATCGGAGTAAAGTAGCTATTACAGCCGCGTTTCGTACGATGAGTGAGAGAGCTGGAAGCCCAACTCTCCCAGCCCTCTTCCCCTCCCTTCGTTCCACTACCATTCAGGTCGGCAACGTGCGAGCAAAGACTAGTGTTGCAAGATTTGCAAACATCAATCTATAGGCTACGGTAACTGCTTAACATCAGGCGGGCTGTACGCTTGTTTGCCACCTCAGGTCTCATAAAAAAAAAACGATAAAGTCTATGATAACTCAGTAGACTAACGTAAGCCATTGCATACAAGGCAAGGTAAAGGTTCAAATACGGCTCGGAGCCCAGATTTTTGGATTTCATGCAAATTCCATTTCCAACCAAAGATATTACCAGAAGAAAAAGTGGGATATGTGTCCGTCCAAAATAGTTGGTCCTACTAAACTGAGTCCATGGACACAGTACGACTCAGTCGCTCGCGGAAAAGAATGCTGAAAAACCATGTTGGTATTGCCAAATACGATTCATCGTCTAGTGAATAACACGCAGCAAAATGCCTTGAAGTTGATTGTCGAATTGCGAGTGCGATTACAGATGTGTGCACCCATGTTACGACATTATGGCGGAAACCCACCGCGGCGCACGGAGAGGCCACGCACGAAATGACGTCTTACATACATTTTCTTTCAAACCGTAGCGTGGCCGGTGTGCGTGGCCTCTCCGTGCGCCGCGGTGGGCTTCCGCCTTTATGTCCATGCGTTTCTAAACTGAGTGCTCAGACGCGGCATGCGCCTGGTATAGACGCATCCATTGTCGAATTGACAGATGTTGTGCATGTAGTGGTGTGCTGAGCACAAGTCTAGTGATTGCAATGTTAGGAGGTGCCATATCTGCTATAATTACACATCAATGGTGTTTACCTATTGCACGAATTCCAGTGCTTCCTATTCACATGCTAATATTAAACTCGAATATTTTGTTACTGCATTGTGTTTTTAACGCCGCATTTTTAGAACAATGAAACAACATAAACAGGGTTTGAAACAGCTTTGTAAATTCGCTCGCGCTGTCAGCAAAACACATTTATTGAATATTTTATTGTTTATAAATTATGCAACGCTACGTCATCGGGGTTATTCTTTTAGAAAAGTAAATACTAGAACAATGAAGTGTTCGAGGAAAACAGGCTATTAAAAAAATTGCCAGGGTTAGTCAGAGATAATAATAATAATAATATCCTGGGACATTTTTACACACGGCTACCTGATCCCAAACTAAGCAGAGCTTGTACTATGGAAACCAGATAACTGATATAATACTACTTTTTTGTTTGTAAATACACACTTAATATACATATACACCCAGACTCCGGACATACAGACATGTTCATGCACACAAATGCATGTCCCGGGTAAGAATCGAACCTACGACCTGCAGCGTGAAAGGCGCCGTCACGGTAACCACGCCAACAGGCCCGTCAAATGGGTGTCCATTGAGTGGCATTTGAACTGGCATTATTAGTGGCATTTATTGGTGGTAGAACCAAGCTGTAGCCAATTGACTGCATATACGGGCTGACTCGACCGAGGTAGTACCACCCTCTTACAGAAGATCGGCGTAAAGCAGCTATTACACCTGCGTTTCGTACGATGAGTGTGAGAACCGGAAAATCAACCCCCCCCCCCATTCCTCTCCCTCCGTCCCACTCCCCTTCAGGTCGACAACGTGCGAGCAATGCCTTTGGTATTGCAAGCATTTATAGGCGACGGTAACTGCTTAACATCTTTGTATACACAAATTAAAAAAAACTTATTCATGTAAGCTATGTAGCGTTTATAAATGTGCATAATTTACAGTTCGCTGACGGTGAGGGAAAACATCGTGAGGAAACCTACCTATCCCTCGGGATTAGGTAATTATAATCAGTTCCTGTATACACGGCGACAAGGTTCACCACCTGTCACGTTGGGTTCTGACTATCTGGTGAAACGTGGGCTTTGAGTTGGTTAATACCTCCACAATGTGGTGGTGTATGGCCACTCAAGCCTCTGACTACCCCCGAATGGGGATAAAAGTCGTGACGTTACATTACATTACATAAATCGTCAAAAAAACAATATTTTAGCGTTACCACCTCAGTCCTATTTTAAAAGAGCGTCTCCGTGCTTCGTAGGGCACGTAAAAAAAGCGTCTCCGTGCTTCGTAGGGCTCGTAAAAAAAGCGTCTCTGTGCTTCGTAGGGCACGTAAAAAAGTCGGTACCGGTTGTAATCTAGACAGCAGTCGTTAAGCATTGTCAGAGGCCTTCGGGCGGCTTGAACAACCTGACAACAGGTTGGCCACTAACCATACGATAAGAAGTACTTACTGTGTTCAGCAGGTGCTAATTTAGCAGTCTCCGCTTGTCCAGGTATTTTATCAGACCGCCACAGTACTTTGACTATTTGGTGATAAGCGACCGTCATCAGCAAAAGTGGTAGTCTGGAACAATAACTTTTATTTAAAAACACATACATAACAGTCGAACATAGAACCTCCTTTTTTGAAGTCGGGTAAAAACAACAAGAAGAAAGTTACCCAATACAGGATGATTATCGAATCAGTGGCAATATTGTAAACTATAACTACATTAATAAAAATATTTTATAATCAACTTGTAGGTATTTCGTATTTTTGTAAAACATTATATTTTCCCAATTAAATTAAAATGAACCTAATGTTTTCTACAACGACCGGTCCTGTGCCACTTTAATATTTATTTAATTAAGTAATATTAAATTGAAAATCTTTATTTGAGGATTGTGAAACAGGGTCTACCTACCTGAGCTATCGTTAATTTTTAACTCTTAATTATTTTCGGGTATTTTTTTATCAATGTGTAGTTTCTTAATGGTACTGAAATAATCTGAATCACATGTAAAGTCATGTCAAAATTTTGCCATCGATTTTGAAGTCAAACCGTCCGTGGGATTTACGATGGCAACACAATAAAAATCAAGCATTGACGACCAACCGAACGTTGCTATTGGCGGGTTCATTGGCAGGGTTTCTAAAGCTCATGTAGCTCTGGCAACACAAGCCAATGTCCTGTACCTATTGCCATTTTAAAAGTATAACTCTCATACTCGTATCAAAATGGCTATGCATAGATTAATTTTACTTTCCGCGAGAACGCTCCAACTAGACGGAGCATGTGTAATAAAACTCGGCAACTGATACTACGCCGAAGTCGCCGTATCAGTACATCTGACAGCGAACAATGTGTGAAAAGAAAGGCGCCACGACGATAATTAAGTTGCCGCATCTTTTGGAATGATTTTTCTTAGTAGGTATCTAGTTAAGGCCGCACAACATCAGAAACTTGCTGATATAAATTTTATGAACGACCTTATGCACACATAAAGCACTATCAGAAATTTGCCGGATCGGTTGGGTTGCTTATCTCTGCATAAGGTCGTCCATAAAATTTCTTCCTGAAAGTTTCTGATGATGTGCGGCCGGCTTATAACGCGCGCGCGAAACTTTTATAAATCTATGGAGCTATGTTTGAAAGTATGTATGAAAAGATTTTTCGAGAAGTTCTTCAATATTAACAAAGGCGGCCGCCGATTTAATACGCAAAAATATGTTTATATTGACAGGTTTCTTAATGTAATGAAGCTGAAGGTACTTTGCTATGACCTCAATCTTCCTTTTCTCATAAGCATCAACCTACTTTGTATCTACAAATTTTGTAAATAAGTAAATTTTCAAGAAAATATTGTATTTATATTTTTTCACAGATATAATTTCGCACCGCAAGCTTTAATAAAAGTGTTCCTATTCAAAGAAAAGAATGATAAAAACATTATTTTGGGGGAAAACAAATTAAAATTAATTGGTCTTATATTTCTGGCACCATAGCTCAGGGCTGAATTGGAGAATTTTTATTTTCTAAGAGGCTTATTAAGTGATTTGATATTTACGTAAAAAATCGACGGATAAATAAATTTCAGTATTGTAAAAATAAAATAGTAGTAATGTTAGAATACAAGACGTAGGTAACCGTATTAATTTTTACTTATAGGTAAGTATGTTTAGGTAGGTACCTTCAACCTTGTACTTGACTACTTACCTACATCACAGATATAATAGAAAATAGACAGGGTGTGACTTTTTATAACTTTTTATTCGTTGACTTTGCGACACAGTTTTTAGGGTTGCGTATCCAAAGGTGCCAACGGAAGCTTATTACTAAGCCTCCGCTGTCCGTCCGTCTGTTAGCGGGCTGTACCTCACGAACCGTAGAGGTATAGAGTTGAAATTTACACATAATGTGTATTTTTGTTGCCGCTACAACAAAAACTACTAAAAAAGAAATAAGTATACCATGCAAGAAACTTGATATTTATGACGTTTTGGTTCTACGGTGATACGGAACCATTTATGTGCGAGTCCGACACGCACTTGGCCGGTTTTTAAACTCTTGCAGGCTGTCAACATTTTACATTATACAGGTGCATTTGAAATCATGGGCATCCTTTTAAACTATAACTCTGCACATGATTCAGAATATTTTTGGAAAATAAATAAGGGCCTGTTCAGACCGAGCTGAAAAATCCTCGCGGAATTTACGGGCTCCATTGAAAATAGGACCGTATTACCATAGAGACTAAAGATGACTCGTGTATGGTCGAGTCGACTTTAGGCTATGGTAATACGGTGCAGGTTCCTTGTTGGGTATGTTTGTTCCTAATCAATTTTATTTTAGTATTTTATTTATTGGTAAATAACCCCTTAAATTAACCCTGTATAACCAAGCTAGTAATTCCATGGTCAAGTAGCAGTAAGTAAACTCACGTGTATATGAACACCAGTTTGATGACGTGCCACACCAGATCGCTCCTCTCAGACCAGGTGGGTATGCACTGCACCAAGTACTCCAGCTCGAAGCGGAGCGGCACCAATTTAGCCTTGGTCAGCACCACCAACTCCGGTGAATCTAGTCAACAAATTACCATATTAATACTACATTTCTTTTTGAAGTGATAATTTCCTTAGTGTGTGCACTTTTCTTGGGATGGGTAAAAACGGTTAAACCATGGATGGTGACTGCTGTTGGCTCGACCGTCTATGTAGTGGCCAGATCGTGGGAAAATGTTACCCCCCCTTTACGTAGCTTTTTATACTGAAGAGACCTCCACCTCTCTCCCCCTCCCCCTCTCTCCCCTCCCCCTCTCTCCCCCTCCCCCTCTATCTACCTCCCCCTTCCCCCTCCCCCTTCGTAAAAAAGCGATCCCGTGGCAATATCTTGGAATATAATTTGATAATATTTTATGTACGAACTACTAACGTGATACCCAATATGTGGTTTCAATTATTGTCGTCACCACTCTGTAGATGCGCATCGTACGATAAGTAATGGCCTCCGCAGACTACCTACTTGTAGCATCGGCGATTGGCGATTTTGATGCTGCGTCTCGCTCGTTCGCGCTCGAAGAAACGCGACGCAGCATCGATACGTCACAAAATCGCCGGTCGCCGATGCTAAAAGTAGCTAGTCTGCGGAGACCCTCAAAGAGCTGGAAGATAATGCTTTTCCAGGAAGGTCAGGTCCGTGGCACCCTCAACCGACTGCAGTACATGGAAGATGTATGAATGTGGATGAAGCAAAAGAGGTGTGTCGTAGCATGTGGCAATCAATAGTCTCTTGGCGTCATCGTTGGAGACCATTGTCGATCCTGGCTTACAGGAGTAACAATGGTGGGAGTGTGTGGCGGGCCTAGTCCCATTAAAAAAAACAATAGTGTCTGCTTTACCCCGTGGGATACAGGCGTGAGTATGTGTATGTATGTCTGTATATGTATGTTTGACTTTCTCACAAAGTTTTAATCAAATAATAGTCTTCTAAATTTAGCAAGCACTTCCGAGTTTCCTTGCTAAGTAATTCAATTTGAATATTATCACAGTGATAACTGTGTAAAACAATTTGTGAGGAGTTCGTCTTGCGATGGAATTGAAAAGTTTTGGACACGAAAGTTGTGACCGCCCGCTGCCGTAAACTTTGTGTACAATGGTTATCCTTTGACTGTTGCCAAGGGAAGCGCCAGATGTGGCATAGAAAACTAACAACCTTTATAGAGATTTTTAACTAGCTTACAATGGTTTTACACAACATTTCTAGAAACAAAAGTTTATTTTTATGGGACTAAGGTGGCAAACAAACTTATAATTCGCGACAGGTCGAGATGACATTCGGGTTATGAGCTTTTTGCAGAATAACTCCGAATCAAAATCAGCAGGACCCGATAAACAATTAAAATCGCTCACATAATTATTAAATTAAATTATTCTGTTGCGTTGCGGGTCCTGCTAATTTTGATTCGGATTTATTTCTGCAAAAAGCTCATAACCCGAATGTCATCTCGACCTGTCGCGAACTATACGGCATGCCTGATGTTAAGCAGTTACCTTAGGCTATAGATGCTTGCAATACCAAAAGTATCGCTCGCACGAAGAGGAGTGAGATATAGGGACGGGAAGGACGTTTTGGGCTTCCGTCTCTCTCACTCATCGTACGAAACGAAGCTGTAATCGTTACTTTACGGCGATCTTCTGTGAGAGGGTGATACTACCCTGGTTGAGCCAGCCCATATGTGAGCTGCTCCCAATTGGCTACAGCTTAGCTCTAACACCAATAATTCTGGACGAAGTCTGGAGTCTGGACGCACCAAATAAATTACGGTGCATCCAGATGCCTCGCAAGCCTCGCCCGAGCACTAATGTTATGATATTATGTATATGCGTTCCGACGTCAAAACTGAGTGTTCGGTCGCGGTATGCACCTGATGTAGACGCACCAAGTCAGTTCTCTTCATTTGTCGATAAGAAATACAAAGTCCACTTACTGTATATGAGAGATACAGCCCATATGATGAGAATGGCGGTCTTGGCGCGGTTCGTGGTGGACTTGAACTTGAGCGGGAAACAGATGGCGTACCAGCGGTCCACCGAGATGAACGTCAGCGTCAGCACCGACACCGTCACAGACACCGACTGGAACAAATCATTTATTGGATTATCAAGAAGAATCGGGCGGTGAGATCCTCTACTGAGAGGGATCTGGCCCTCTAGTCGCTTAGTCATTGAACTGCTACAGTGGGAGTTCCATGGCTAAACGACTTGGGGCCAGATCCACAGTGGTTCGAGCGTTTAGGCCGCTCGGCTCACTGCATAGGGTGGTTGTGGGTTCGATTCCCGCCAGAGGTAAATTTCGAAACGGCCTTTTCGATTTTTGCCCTGGACGCCTTACTCCGAAATACAAAACAAAATGCTTCGGCTGACGGATCGTAACGTTTTCATATTATTCCCAATGTGTTTCGGATCCGAGGTTCGGATTCGATAGTTGAGAATTTGAGATTCAACGTTTCTTCTTTCGTGGACCCTACTCCGAAAGAATCCGGAACACGTCGGAAACCTTTTTGGAGTATTTTCGTTTCGTATTTCGGAGTAGACGCCCAGCCCCCCTTGCCAAGTGGCTTTGTCTACCAGCGTTTCTACAAATCGCTACGCTTAATGCATGGAAATGACATAAATCACGTGATCTACTTATCGACTTCAAATATCATTTCCATACATGGCGTAGCGATTTGTAGAAATGCTTGTAGATGAAGCCACTTGGCTAGGGGCGCTGGTTTGAGGGTCATAGTACAAGCGTAGCTTAGTTTGGGACCATACAGTTGGTGTGTCTGTTTACCGACATTTATAAATAGTTTTAATTGGCGCCTCGGTAAATGCAGAGTCGGGCAAAATTTAATTGCAAATAATTAATTGCAAATTGCATGTGTTGTCACAATTAACAATTAATTTTGATTTGTTTATCAATCGCGAACAAAACACAATTAATTGTTAATTGTGACATCACCTTGCAATTTGCAATTAATTAATCGCAATTAAATTTTGCCCAACTCTGGGTAAATGTTAAGATCACGTCTACCAGTTAGATTTTTCCCTAGCAACCGAATATTAAAATATCTACAGAATATCAAAATATTACGTACCTAAAATTAATTTTAATTAATTCTCATAAATTTTACGAAAGAACACCTTTGTGAGTTTTTGAAGTGAACACGAAAGGCTTTTATGTGTTTTCCTTATTCTTTCAGAATTTCAAATAACATCGTAATAACTGAAAGTTCAGCTTTTCAGTATAATTTGACTCTACGTGCATATAATTATGGAGATTTCTTTTAAAGCTACGATTAATGCTTTTTCTGTGTTTTATCCACTCAAAGAGAATTGCTGACGGTCTGAGACATTACGAAGAAAGAGGGATACGTGTGAGTGTATGAAATAGTATGTCCTACTAAACAAAGTCCATGGACATAGTACGACTCAGTCGTTCGCGGAAAATAATGTTGAAAACTTGGTATTGCCAATATACGGCTCATCTTCTAGTGAATACGCATAAAAATGCCTGAAGTTGATTGTCGAATTGCGAGTGCGATAACAGATGAGTGAATTTCGCTGCATGTAGTGATGCGCTAAAGTCTAGTGACTGCAATGTTATGAGGTACCATATCTGCTAAAATAATACATCAATGCCGTTTTTTTATCTCCTTTGATACGAGCAAGATTATGGAAAATCTATACAAATGAATTTATTTTCATTAGGTACTTATGTTATTTTCGAGTGCCATGATTCCATGGCTTGAGCATCTTACAACTTTTTAAATTATACACTGCGTCTTATACAGGGTGATATCAAAATCGTTTGCAATATTTTAAACAATGACTCTACATATCATTCAGATTATTTTTGGATCTTCATCAACCAATTAATTGAAAATTATTGCACAGCTAAACAAATATTGTAAGTGTAGCTTACCTAGATTTTTTTTACAATTGATTTGTTCCCGAAATAAGCTGAATCATATTTAAAGTCATAGTTTAAACTTTCTACTTCGATTTCACCCTGTATACGTAGCTTCGTATAGGTACATCAAAGAGAGAAAAAGATAGAGTTTTTCATGTCAATATATTAAATGTAATTTTATTTTTAAAATGCTACTAGAGTCACAATAGAGCGCCCACAGAAAGTAATCTTTTTTATTCATTTAACTCAATCCGATTGCCGCTGAAAGGCTCGGCTGAAAATTAACTTTCAGTGCAAACATTTGATTTTCAACTCTCCAGACCATTAAATAATATTGAATTTTATATTGAAAAAGCGAAGAACTCCGATTATTAACCCTTTATCTTGAATGAAAATACTTCAGTACTTTCATGGATCACATCACACACATCACACATCAACGCATTCAGAGCATTGAGGATCAGTAATAGGTCAACAAATCAACTCATAACCAACACTAACAGTTAAAACTAAGCTTTCTTATCAATATAGTTTTTAAATCATCGAAATCGGTCCATCGGTTGCGATTTCCTAACACATTTTATGTATCCAACATTTATCGACGGGCGGTAAGTGCGGCCAGCGCGCGTGACGTCACCGGGCTCGCCTCGTTGATTTCGCGCTGTGCCCGGTTTCCCGCTTGCGCCGCCATTCACTATTTTAGGTGTTATTCATTTAAATTACATGCTGTAAAGGGCCATATTGATCTATATTAAATGCACAATGTATTTAAGGTACTTAATTGGATAAGGATTAATGCTGTATTGCTTAAAATCGCTTCGTAAATAAGCCATTATTTCTCGTAAAAAGTAAAGGATAAAAAATGGTTATTGTGGGTTATCCCTAAGAGATAGACATAAATACCTTCGCGGACTTTTTGTATACCTTTTTATGGTGTACAATACTGTAGTACATTATTTTGATCTATCTCGTAGGATTCAGCCAGCGTTTGCAATGTAAGCGCAAAAAAATGTATTTATTTACGACATCACATTAGAAACCTCTAAAATTATCAGTGTTTCTCTACTATATTAAGCATGTATTATACATAATAAACCTTCCTCTTGAATCACTATCTATTAAAAAAAACCGCATCAAATTCCGCTGCGTAGTTTTAAAGATCTAAGCATACATAGAGACAGACAGCCAGAAAGCGGGAAGCGACTTTGTTTTATACTAGGTATGTAGTGATAGTGAATCCTTAGGTAGGGTGATGGGTAATATAATATTATGTTACTAATAGATTATAAAGGAATAATAAATAATAATATTAAATATCGCCAGACTTACACGCCATCTGTATGGTCCCAAACTAAGGGGGCGTCCATAAATTACGTGAGGTGATTTTTGTGAATTTTTGCCTCCCCCATCCCCCTTAGTAAGATGTTGTGAGATTTTGCTCGACCCCCTCCCTCCCCCTCTAATCTTAGGTGAGATTTTTCAAAAGCCATATTCTAGTGGAGAAACATGTTTTACTTAATTTAACCCAGTTTTCTCGCAGTTTAAGGGTGCGTTTCCATTGAAGCGGAGCGGGGCGAAGAAGAGCAGTGAAAAGTGGCAACTTTTTCCATTTAAGCGGAACTGGGTGGAGCAGAGCGGGGCGGAGCGGAGCGGGGCGGAGTGGAGCGGGGCGGAGCGGAGCGGGGCGGAGTCAAGCTGAGCTGCATTGAGCCGTGTTCCGATCAGTCAAATTTGAGTCAAATTCAATCTCATGGAGTGATCATACGTCATGTTATCGGTTAAGAAAAGAACAGCGCTTTTACATCTTTCTCTACTAGAAGATGAAAATTCGGAAGCTATCCGCCGCGTGTTCATATACTGTATTCGAAAGTCCGCTCAGCTCAGCTCCGCTCAGCTTCGGTTAGATCCGCTCAGTTCCGCTCAGCTCCGCTCAGCTCCGCTCAGCTCCGCTCAGCTCCGCTCAGCTTCGCTCAGCTCCGCTCAGCTTCGGTCAGATCCGCTCAGCTCCACTCAGCTCCGCTCCACTCAGCTCCGGTCCGCTCCGCTCCGCTCCACTCCGCTCCGCTTCGTGCCCACCACTCGGCACCACAGCCTGCTCGACTCCGTTCTGTCCGGCTCGGGGCCGCGTGTTCATTTGTTTTATTCGAAAGTCCACTCAACTCCGCTCCGCTCCGCTTACACTGTTTCCACTGATGCGGAGTGGAGATTTCGAGCACTGTGATTGGCCAGTTCACGGTCCGCTCCGCCCAGCTCCGCTTCAATGGAAACGCACCCTATTTTTTGCGGAGAAAAAATTACGTGAGATTTGCAGAGACCCCTCCTCTCCCCCACGTGAAATTTGGTGAGTTTTGGCTCGACCCCCCCCCCCCCTCTAAATGCCTCACGTAATTTATGGACGCCCCCTAAGCACCGCTAATACTTGGCTACCATACAATGGACTGGGGGCGATCTCAGTGACAACCAGACCAGAGTAGATTACGAAAAGGCCATTTCCCAAATTTGCCTCTGGCGGGAATCGAACCCACAACCACCCGACGCAGTGAGCCAAGCGGCCAACGCTCAAACTATAGCGCCAAGCGGTCGTCAAAAATAAACAGGAATAAAAATAGTACTCAATAGGATAAACACCTAATCTACCTACTTATGACAGGATACTACCTACTTCCTAGGTATCTTATATATCTTATAGTACTTTGGGTAGGTACACCGAACCTTTCCATGCTTAACCTAGTGGTAAAATTATAGGTTTCTTTGTATAAATAGTATTCATAACAGAAAAGGTAAGTGAAAAGGTACCTAAGTGTACCTTTTCCGTTTCCAACCACGTGTCTCGGCGCTGGTGTATTTTAAATTATTGTTTAAGTAGTCGAATACCATAAAAGTATCGACTTTTGGCAGGTTATCCGACTTAGCTTGTTGAAAACTTTCCTGTAAACTCATTTTGAGGCTTAAAACACGCTGCGCGCGAACAATACAACCGAACCCTAGCACTAGCCGAGTGCGTATCAGCCCGCGTGACGTCACAGCGAGTTCGGCGGCCGGCGCGGCCCGGTCAGGAAACTTCGTTAGGAAATTAGTCGTATCTTCGTTAATTTTTGTCGTAGACCAAAAATTATTGAGCTGTATGTTATAGAATCCTTAGCTCTATAAATCTGCAGTATCAACTAAATTCGTTACGGTAATTCCTTGCGGTGGCTCTGTGGAACGGGTCACCCTCTTCCCTCTAAAATGGTTGAGGAGGGTGATGCCGCTGCTCAAGTCATGCTCGGGTTCCGGGCGCTGCTTGCGGGGACTGGTCCGCCCATTTTCTACTTGACAACGTTGTTCCTAAACTTTCAGGTCTGTTAAATTTTCTTTTAAGCACGGAAGGCATCACACCAAAACAATCGTTCTAAATATTCACCTTTTGGTTTTAATGTAAAGTGGGAGTAGGCATGCACAGCTTTCTAGGCTAGTTCTATTTTTAATTGTTTATTTAAATACCTAATTTTGTTTTTTTTATTCACAATGTGTTAATGCCTGCCTGCTTACATAGCGTTGCTGTTTGAAAATGTATACAATTATTATTTTGAAAAGAGTAACCATTGAGTTTCTTGCCGGCTCTTCTCAATGGAGGCAACATTACGAACCGGTGGTAGCGCTAAAATATTGTTTATTTTGACTATTTATAAATGCTTTTTGAGCTTACATGAATAAAATCTTTTAACTTTGACTTTGACTTTGACTTAAGTAGATTTATTAGTATCAAAACGACCCAAAAATGAATGATGGGAATGTATGGAGGATGGAAATGGATGCACTGCAATTCAACCGCATTTAGTGGCAATTGAACTGAACATCTTTGTGCGTCAGAGGGCACGTAAATAGTCGGTCCCGGTCATCATCTAGGCACCAGTCGTTAAGCCCTGTCAGAGGCCTTCGGGCGGCTTGAACAACTGATACCAGGTTGGCCACTAACCATACGATAAGACGAAGAAGTTGTTACTTATGATGGGCCCGTTGGCGTGGTTGGTTTAGATTCCGCCTATCACGCTGCAGGTCTTAGGTACCATTCCTACCCGGGACATGCATTTGTGTGCATGAACATGTCTGTATGTCCCGAGTCTGGATGTAATTATGTATATTAAGTATTGTATTTACAAACAAAAAGTAGTATATGTAGTAATATCAGTTATCTGGTTTCCATAGTACAAGCTCTGCTTAGTTTGGGATCAGGGGGCTTACCACAAGCTCTTATTGCGATTCAATTACAGGAACGTATTAACGTTTCAGCGACTTTTTGTGCAATGACGTACCTTATTGTCATGACAATAAGAAACGTCATTAAAACGTCGTTAAAACGTTCCTATAATTGAATCGCAATAAGAGCTTGTGGTAAGCCCACAGGGATCCGTGTGTAAAATAATGTCCCAGGATATTATTATTATTACTCACTTGGAAATATAGCAGTGTTTTGCACAGAGCGTCTCCCAAGAACCAGGTCTCGGTGACATCCCAGAGCACAGTCGGTGGTAAACAAAAGAGAATCACCATGAAATCAGCCGCCGCGAGGTTCACAATGAAGTAGTTAGTCACTGTCCTCATGGAATGGTTCCTGTACACGGCCACGCACACTAACGCGTTACCGACCAATCCGATCACGAATACCACTGTGTGCGTGCCTATCAACACCCATTCGTATGTTTGCGGATATATGTATGCAATCATCATTGAAACGTATTCCTCTCTTGTTAAGTTACAGAATTCTTTGTCACCGACGCACACTTCAGTGACATTGTCATTTACTGCTTCTGTGCTGTTCTCTATATCTTCTGCGTTTCTTCTGACTATCATGTTCGTTGTATCAGATGTTTTGTTGGATGCGTAAATGTTATCAAGACTTATCAAAAAGAATATGATTAGAATTCTATTAAAATACATTTTGTGTGAGATCTCAAACCGATAGTTTTTTCTTGAAGTACTTAATTCTTCAGTCGATTGTGAACCTGAAACAAAGAAAAGCATTGAAAAGTGAGTCGGTTTCACATATCGTGTTGGGAATGCATGCCTATATCATAACCAAGCCAAGCCAAGCCAAGTCTTTTTAAATCTGTCCTACTTAAATCTTGGTTCGATGGTTCTTTCACTGTTTAACTGAACGTTATGTTAATTTTCTATAGTTTTTATTTTATTTTATTTTATATTCCTACTCATTTAACCGTATTATTAAATAACCACTTAGTTTAACACATGCGAAAACATGTAAATGGTGTATAGACTCCTTTTAGATTTAAGATTATATTATTTTCACTGTATGTTTTCCGAACAAAATAAAACAAAATAAATAAATAAAATAACGTGTGAACACTCCCACTAACCTATCTGTTCAAGGCCGTACTACAAGTAACTGAAAATCACGACGCTGAAAACTTCAGTGCGACTCTACGACCTTCTCTATGCAGCCTCCCTAGCCAGGCTTCGTCTGCAAGCGTTTCTACAAATCACTACGCTTAAATATATGGAAATGAAAATACAAGTCACGCGTGACTTATGTCATTTCCATAGATGAAGCGTAGCGATTTGTAGAAACGCTTGTCGGTGAAGCCACTTGGCTACGGGGGCAGGGTGACTTCAAAATCGATATTATTTGAACCTGTGACTCTACAAGACACAGATTATTTTAGAACGTTAATAAATTGATTGATTCGAAATAAATATGAAAATAAAACAGAAGTAAAACTGTCCAACCTTTAAAACTTGATCATATATTTAATAATGCTCGGGATACACGGCGACACTCGACACTCAGTGTATCTCAGTGAAGCGACACCACTATAACTGTAATAAGGTTTTTTTTATATAGGACTGAGGTGGCAAACAAGCGTACGACCTGCCTGATGTTAAGCAGTTACCGTAGCCGCTAGATGCTTGCAATACCAAAGGCATTGCTTGCACTTTGCCGACTTATAGGGCTATTACGTATCTCATTTGACAACTGGCTTCGGTTGTTCACTGAACTTTGATTGTAAATTAGATTGACATAACATTGGTATTACGTATTTCTTGCAGGATTAACCGAACCTAAACTCACTGTACCTTGATATCCATTCACCGAAATACGTTATAGCAATGTTATGTCATTCTTATTTACCATCAAAGTTCGGTGTACAACCGACGCCAGTAATAGCCCTGCTGACGGTCGCGAAGTGAGGTGTCGCGGTGATGTACACTCGCAGACACTCGATGTATGGGCCTGAGTGTCAATGGCACTGAGCGTATTAGTGTCAAGTGTCGTCGTGTATTCCGAGCTTAAGTTATCTGACGAATCTGAAAGAATCAAATAAAATAAAATAATTGAATGCTGAAAAAATTATAATACAGGGTCAGTGTACCCACTTAAGTGTACTTTGATCTCACGTCAAAGAAAACACGGAAAAGGTGTTTGTCCTTTACAAATTATTCAATGACTCCTTGTAAATGGGGGAGGGAAATTAAAATAACTGCGTAGATTTTGTGTTGATTATTTTAAGAACGACGGCGCGGGCGACCGCTTGGCGCATTGGTTCAAGCGTAGGCCGCTCGGCTCAGTACATCGTGTGGTTGCAGGATCGATTCCCGCTAGAGGCAAATTTCGGAAATGGTCACGAGTCTCTTAACAATGGGTTTCCGTAACGAATTTAGTTGAGAACGCAGATTTATAGAGCTAAGAAATCCATAACATACATTGCAAAATATCATTATTATTATTATCATCCAATCGAAATAAGGTACCTATATATTTCAATGCTCGGAGATCGACCTCGGAGCATCGCGGCGCAGTTTTCTCGGTGCACCGAAAAGCATGCTGGAGCACCTTATTTCTATTGGATAAGTATTAAATTCGATTGATTTTAAAATGCTCTGCCATAATGTCCGCCAATGTTTGCAGGCCATTACGATCCATTTTGAATAGCTTGTACCTATCTCGCTTGTCTCACAAAATTTATTCGCTAATAAAAGTCACATAAATTCATAGCATAAATTATCCTGAACTGAATTCTATAAAATAAATGTCACACTAATAAATAGTGAATAGGAGAATGTAGGATGATTTTACGAGTTTTTTACGATTCAATTATAATTAGCTATCTGTGGAACGCATTAGGCTGTGCTCTGACGTCAGCATCAAGTGGGTTGTTTCATGAAATAACTGAAATGATAGATAATGATGAAATAGGGCGTAGGCGACTGGGAGATTAAGCAATAGTACCTCTTTACACCGCAATCACTAGGCTTGTGCTCTGTAGGCGTAACTTTTTCGTCAATTACCATTTTTTCTTTTTACCAATGAGAATCAATACTAGGTCAACAAATCAACCTCATAACGAACACTATAGTTAAAACTAAGCTTTCTTATCAATATAATTCTGAAATTGAAATCATTGAAATCGGTCTATCCGTTGCAATTTCATAACACATTTTATATAATGTGCGGCGTCTGCGTGTGACGTCACACGGGGCCGTCGGATTGAAAGTGCGCTGTACCCGCGCCGCCGTTCAATACAAAGCGCGCTTGGCCCAAATGACGTCACAACAACCGCGCGCGAACTTCGCTAGTAATTTGGTCACAGCTTCGTAAATTTTCGTAATAGACCAAAAATTTTTGCACTGTATGTTATGGATTTCTTAGCTCTATAAATCTGCATTCTCAACTAAATTCGTTACGGGTCTCCATTGAAACATTGACGAAAAGTTACGCAATAGGCCTAGTGGTTGCGGTGTTAAGAGGTACTATATCTGGTCGAACCTATTACACCGACCACACTTCTCCTCAATGCGATGAAAGCATCGTTCCGAAAATGGCATGATGGATGCATAAGCGCTAACACACACGGACTGCATTTTTGCAGTTTGGTTGCAGTCGACGGCACGTGACTGCACACGGACTGCATTTTTGCAGTCGGAAGTGACAGCTCTATTGCAGTTGGTTGCAGTCGACGGCACGCGACTGCACACGGACTGCATTTTTGCAGTCGCGTGTATGGCGGCGCTAAGTGAGTAACGACCGAATACTCAAACGCTACTTAAATTTATGAAGGCCCATGTAGCAGTTTGAGACGCCGTTATCTCTATGTTTTGTATGGCGCGTTAAAGTTAACTAACTCTCAAATTTGAGTGACGTTTCAGTATTCAGCGGCGAATCAGTCAGTAATTATTAATTGCCTAATATGTAAATCACTAACACTAAAAGCCACTGAATACGTATCAAAAATTAATAAAGAAATAATGATTAAATCTGTCAGCACGTTTATTTACGCGCACACATAAACAACTTGTCCCGCCTCTATTAGCGTACCGTTTCGTATAAACATAGGCTATTTTACTGGTAATTTTGCGGTAAAAACACGATAGCTGATGCCTCATAAATCTCTCTGTCGACGGTAAACGCCCGCTAGTGTAAATATTATTTTTAAGTCGTTCTTTCGAATGATATGTATAATTTTTGTGCTATTTTTAGTGGTGTCGAGTGTATTATTGAAATTATTTTTCATCCCCGATACAGGGTTATTGGTTAAATACGAGTACAAACAACCTTGCGGGACTGTATTACTTATATCATAAACAACAACTTTCGTTCTGTCTTTTTACAAAACATCATCTCGCTCTAAAAAGTATGAAACAAGAAAGTATTCTCATCTAGAGGATAGCCGTGGTCCGTTTAAGTCATTTAGGGCAAAGTGGCATATGACCACGGACTGCCTGGCTAATCTCCGAAACGGCTGGACCGATTTTGACGGTACTTTCACAGGTAGATAGCTGATGTTATAAGGAGTAACATAGGCTTTTATATTAGCAAACATTTTGACAAAACAACTTTTAAAAAATATTTTTCATGCGTTCGAAGTCGCGGGCACAGCTAGTATGTAAATATCTTCCACTAATACGTTACTCTTCAGCATTACGAGTATAATGCTTATTACACCACTTATATCCAATAATCCACTAATTTACAATCTACTAGATTACGTTATCGTATCGATAAAGGGCACGCTAGAATAGATTATATTTATCTAACCACTTTTCACTACACCGCCAATTCACTCACACTATCAAATACCTCAAAGTACACTCACAAGCACATATCTCACTCTCATACAACATGTTAAGAAAACCCTGTCCGAGCCGAAACCGGTAATTAGGTTCCCCAATCACAGGACCATATAAAATAATAAAAAAAAAAAAATGATAGTAAACATACCTATTAATCAACATTTAAAGTGCCAATTTTTTTTGCCTTTTTCCCACTAAATTTAGCAAATTTTAAAAATATGACAACACCGTTACCGGAAGTAATTATGTTAGATCGTGTGGCGTCACCTCAGACCACAAAGTATGTGATGACGTCATTTTACGAAAAAAAAAATTATGTAAACGGGGTATTTGTATTACAAAAAAATATGGGAGGCCTTTGCCCAGCAGCGGGACACATACTATGCTAAAAAAAAAATATTGAAAAATTAAAAAAAAAACATTTTTTTTTTACAAAAATGGAATCTAATCTCGGTACCCAACAATACGTTTTCGGGTCGGACAGGGTTTTTTTAACATATTGTATGTAAGCGTAAAGAAATTATAATGATCGGGAATTTGAATAACTTACAAAAAAAGGTACACTTATGTGGTAATCAGCGCAGACGCGCATTGCATTCTGTTTTAGGAGTCGCTTAGAGAAAGTCGTGTGTCGTGTGATCATCATTATAATATCGAAAATTAGTATATATAACGTCACGATTTTTATCCCCATTCGGGGGTAGTCAGAGGCTTGAGTGGCCATACACCACCACATTGTGGAGGTGTTAAATCAACTCAAAGCCCACGTTTCACCAGATAGTCAGAACCCAACATGACAGGTGGTGAACCTTGTCGCCGTGTATACAGGAACTGACTATTACCTAATCCCGAGGGATAGGTAGGTTTCCTCACGATGTTTTCCCTCACCGTCAGCGAACTGTAAATTATGCACATAGATGAAAATTCATCCATTGGTGCATGCCCCACCGGGGATCGAACCTGGGACCTTCTGATTGTTAGCCCAACGTGTTCGCCCCTAGGCTACAGTCGCTAAAGTAGTAAGTCGTAGTTGAAAATTTGCTTACTAAATAAAGAAAAGTTAATAAACTCAAGAAGCGTTTAAAGTTGTTTTATTGAAAAGAAAATTGTACAGAAAGTTTTATATAACTAGAGAATACAATCCCGAGCATGTTTTTCAATCCCGGGATTACGGGATTTCTGATGCGTAATCCCGGGATCCCGGGACTATCCCGGGATTGGACTATGTGGTAACTATTTGGGTACAAATATTTTTATTTTAGTAATTTCTTTAAAAATATTTTGAATAGTGTGGCACACAACACAAATCACAATAATAGTAAGAAAATCAAAATACAAAACAAAAAAACATAGGTACTATTGTAAGAAATTAAAAAGTTAAAATAATAACCTATTAGAATTTCGAAAATACAATCGCAGAAATATCAAAGCATCCAATGTTTGACTTCCAAGCCTGCCTCGTAGTTTATTGCCAACATAAGCAGCAGCTGAAAAAGCTCGCTCAGGTTCTACACTAGTTGGAGAAATAGACAATAGATACTTATATGCTGTTTCTAAGTGATATCCACGAATTCCTCCATTTTCAAACAGGCTCATTTCACGTCTAATACCAAAATAGACGTGTTTGTGGCAATCCCGAAAATCCCGAGATTATCCGATTACAGTCCCGGGATTTACGGGATCAGAAAACGGCCGGGATCCCGGGATTGTATTCTCTATATATAACTCACACACACCATGACCACAGCTTAAAATAATCTTGCATTAATTGTTTCATGTTTTTATTTTAAGCTATGTCGAAAGAGAGTGGCTCCCACGACACAGGGCAACCTAAGGGCGAGGCCCCACTTGCGCGCTGCGCTGCGTTGCGCTGCGTCGTCGCAAGATTTTGTACTGGCACATCGCCCTCCCCCGCTTCGTCTCTCGCCCGCTGACACTTTGATCCGTTGCGACGACACAGCACAACGCAGCGCAGCGCACAAGTGGGGCCCGGCTCTAATGTGGGAGCTCAGACATCTCAAATTGTGTAGGTACGGTCAGCAACGAAAGTCGCTGAACATTCTCAGTTTTTCAAATAGGTGGCACACTTTTGTTTTGCAGCAAATCCATATTTTTTCTTTATCGAAACAAAATGTAGACGTGTTGCTAATGTTTGGTTTTATAAAGGTTTACCAACGTTTGTTGAATAAAGAGTATAACCGATTTGAAAAATTCAGAATGTTCAGCGACTTTCGTTGCTGACTGTACCAAATTCTGAATAAAATCATTTTCATTTCATTTTCATTTTCGACCGATAAGTTAGCGCGCTTAGCATAACATATTTAGCTATATGTAGGTAATTTCGGTAACTAGAGGAAGTATAATGCGCGACAGGTCGAGATGACATTCGGGTAATGATCTTTTGCAGAATAAAATCCGAATCAAAATTAGCAGGACCCGCAACGCAACAGAATAATTTAATTTAATAATTTTGTGGGCGATTTTAATTGTTTATCGGGCTTGCTAATTTTGATTCGGATTTTATTCTGCAAAAAGCTCATAACCCGAATGTCATCTCGACCTGTCGTGCACTATACCTAATAGGTGCGTCCACTTATCCCCAGCAGCCTCGCGGTTATGTTTACGTGATCAGACTACAAAACTGATTGGCAATTGACTGAAAAACTGACTGCGCCAATCTTCTGTGAGAGGGTGGTACTACCCCGGTCGAGCCAGCCCGTATTTGAGCTGCAGTCAAGTGGCTACAGCTTGGCTATACCTAAGACAGGAAAAAATTAAAAAATAACTCTGGTTTTGCGGCAATAAAGTGCATACTCAAGTGATTCGAGTACCCTCGAGGGGTTCGCCGCCGTAGATCTTTTAACCAAGTGAGCCCAGGTTGGTCCGTCTCCATTTTCACGAAAATATTATTAAATTTGGTCATCATCAGAAATATCAATAATAATATTCGCATAGATTTATAAAAGTTTCGCGAGCGTTGCTGTCAAATGTACTCAAGTACGCCGACTACGGCGTAGTACCAGTTGCCGCATTTTACTTACGCATGCTCCATCTAGCTGGAGGCCCCTCGCGGATACCAAAACTAATCTATGAATATTCGTAACCTCGGTTAAAATTGTATTCCAAATTCAAACCAATTTATTTTTATCATTTTTTCTCTTAAATTGTTGTCTTCACAAGAGTTTTGACTAATAGGCTTTTGGGACGGGATGACAAGTAATGGATTAGGTTTTTTGGCTTTTGTATTTACGCTGCCTGCCCACCCCAAATACATAATAAACCAATTAACCCTGAAATAAACGGTCGGGAATAACCGATAAATAAATATCCTGGGCCATTCTTTTACACACGGCTACCTGATCCCAAACTAAGCAGAGCTTGTACTATGGAAACCAGATAACTGATATTACTACATATACTACTTTTTGTTTGTAGATACTTACTTAATATACATAATTACACCCAGACTCGGGACATGCAGACATGTTCATGCACACAAATCCATGTCCCGGGTAGGAATCAAACATACGACCTGCAGCATGATATGCGGAATCTGCCAACCACGCCAACGGGCCCGTCAACCCATTCTTCATAAACGTTTTTATAATTTGCAATATCGCTTCAATTGATGGGGTAATAATTAAAATTTATGTGTTTATATCGAGTCAGTGTTTTTCTCCTAAATAACCGGAAGAGAAGTGTGTAGTATTCATAATTCATAAACAACAGTTCTTTAAATATAAGTGGGTGCGGTGTTAAAATAATTCCCGGACTTCTGTTGTAGGCGTTATTTTGGTAACGTGATAAGGCGATTTACAAGAATAGCCGGGTTCAGAAGGCTCGCATGCCGCGCGAGGCTGCTCGGTCACATGCCACGCGCGGCACGCTTGGCAGCCTCAACCTACACTCTAGACAGAGAAGGGTATACCCGAGAGTATAACATCATCGTTCTGTCTCATAACTAGGCCAAACTAGGCGAGGCAAATAACAGCGCTCTGGTGAAGCAGGGCGAGCCTTTGGTTCGTGAGCGCCACGTCAAACTAAGCGAAGCATAGCTGCCGCGCGCGGCATGCGAGCCATTTAGACACAGAAAGGTGGTAGAGCCAAGCTGTAGCCAATTGACTGCAGCTCATAAACGGGCTGGCTCGACCGGAGTAGTACCACCCTCTCACAGAAGATCGGCGTAAAGCAGCTATTACAGCTGCGTTTCGTACGATGAGTGAGAGAGCCGTAAGCCCACCCCACCTCCCCGTCCCTCCATCCCACTCCCCTTCAGGTCGGCATCATGCGATTAATACGTTTGGTATTGTAAGCATCTATAGGCTACGGTAACTGCTTAACATCAGGCGGGCCGTACGCATTTTTGCCACCGCAGTCCTATAAAATAAAAAAAAACAGAAAATCGAGAAAACATTGTTCGTACGACTCCGTGATCAACAAGTGTCCTTTAATTTAATTCCCCACATTTAATTTCCCATCCGAAATCCCTATATTTAAATAATGGTTTTGCCTTTCCCACATCAAAAACACGAAGCAAGCGAGATTCAAGCAGGTTTTAATTAATTATATTTAGTATTTGCTACAATATGTCGAGTGAAGATTAAGCACCATTGCTTCATAATTACAAGCGTATGACTTGAGATGGGGGGAGGGGGGAGGGGGGAGGGGCGTTAACAAGTTTCCACACGCTAGTTTCTAGACGTTAATCGATCTCTAGTTTAGAACTACATCCATATTTTATTCATGTTGTTCAGATACACGTATAGTGCTTTAAAATAAATAAGTAAGTAAGTATAATGTCACGACTTTTATCCCCATTCGGGGGTAGTCAGAGGCTTGAGTGGCCATACACCACCGCATTGTGGAGGAATTAACCAACTCAAAGCCCACGTTTCACCAGATAGTCAGAACCCAACGTGACAGGTGGTGAACCTTGTCGCCGTGTATACAGGAACTGACTATTACCTAATCCCGAGGGATAGGTAGGTTTCCTCACGATGTTTTCCTTCACCGTCAACGAACTGTGAATTATGCACATAGATGAAAATTCATCAAGTGGTGCATGCCCCACCGGGGATTGCTTTAAAATTTAATATTTAATATATAATACCCAAGTATGCTAACAACCGACCACAACCGACCGTAATGACGACCGCTTGGCGCACTGTGTCCATGGACTCAGTTTAGTAGGACATACTATTTTGGAAATACCGCAATAATAATAATAATCCCCGTTGGCGTGGTTGGCGTGATGGCGCCTTTCACGCTGCAGGTCGTAGGTTCGATTCCTACCCGGGACATGCATTTGTGTGCATGAACATGTCTGTTTGTCCCGAGTCTGGGTGTATATGTATATTAAGTATGTATTTACAAACAAAAAAGTAGTATATGTAGTAATATCAGTTATCTGGTTTCCATAGTACAAGCTCTGCTTAGTTTGGGATCAGGTAGCCGTGTGTACAAAATGTCCCAGGATATTAATATAATATCAATAATAATATTTGCCGCATGCCGGAAACGCTATGGGCAAAAGTAACCTCGCAGTGGATCCCAAACAGCGGGAAACGGCAACGCGGCAGGCCCAGAAAAAGATGGCGGGATGAGCTGGACTCCTACTTGACAGATTGGTCCCGGGTAGCCATAGACCGGAGCAAGTGGAAAAAGGGAGGGGAGGCCTTTACCCTGCAGTGGGACAGTACAGGCCAGGAAAATGAAATGATTCCCTCTTTCTGGTAATGTCTTTGAGGCAATCAGAATAATTGTTCAACCGAGCCAAAATAAATAAACAATTCTTAAACACAGTCCGTTGGTTTCATTGCTCGTAAAGTCAGTAATAAACAAACTATGCTGAATTTCTAATGAATTGATCATTTGAATTAATGACGGGTTAAAGAGGGGTTAAAGTCACTATTTGGGAGGTCAACGATTTACGGCACCGCACCGTTCAGACTAAATGCGTGACCCGTTAAGTTATGGGTTCCTCCAAAACGGTGGCGTCATATATAACGGCCGCACTAGAACATTGGCTATGTAAACTATGGCGCGGTTGCCTAGAGACCGGTATTGGACACCGTTTTTTTGTTCTATTGCGGCCGTTATATGACGGTACCTTTTTCCTAGGAATCCAGCGCTTTAGGTACGTACAGTTAAACAAACCGGCGCATTAAATATATAAATAAATATCCTGAGACATTATTTTTACATACGGCTACCTGATCCCAAACTAAGCAGAGCTTGTACTATGGAAACCAGATAACTGATATTACTACTATACTACTTTTTGTTTGTAAATACATGCTTAATATACATAATTACACCCAGACTCGGGACATGCAGACATGTTCATGCACACAAATGCATGTCTTAGTTAGGAATCGAACCTACGACTTGCAGCATGATAGTAATCTAAACCAACCACGCCAACGGTCCCGTCAACCCATTCTTCATAAACGTTTTTATAATTTGCAATATCGCTTCAATTGATGGGGTAATAATTAAAATTTATGTGTTTACATCGAGTCAGTGTTTTTCTCCTAAATAACCGGAAGAGAAGTGTGTAGTATTCATAATTCATAAACAACAGTTCTTTAAATATAAGTGGGTGCGGTGTTAAAATAATTCCCGGACTTCTGTTGTAGGCGTTATTTTGGTAACGTGATAAGGCGATTTACAAGAATAGCGGGGTTCAGAAGGCTCGCATGCCGCGCGAGGCTGCTCGGTCACATGCCACGCGCGGCACGCTTGGCAGCCTCAACCTACACTCTAGACAGAGAAGGGTATACCCGAGAGTATAACATCATCGTTCTGTCTCATAACTAGGCCAAACTAGGCGAGGCAAATAACAGCGCTCTGGTGAAGCAGGGCGAGCCTTTGGTTCGTGAGCGCCACGTCAAACTAAGCGAAGCATAGCTGCCGCGCGCGGCATGCGAGCCATTTAGACACAGAAAGGTGGTAGAGCCAAGCTGTAGCCAATTGACTGCAGCTCATAAACGGGCTGGCTCGACCGGAGTAGTACCACCCTCTCACAGAAGATCGGCGTAAAGCAGCTATTACAGCTGCGTTTCGTACGATGAGTGAGAGAGCCGTAAGCCCACCCCACCTCCCCGTCCCTCCATCCCACTCCCCTTCAGGTCGGCATCATGCGATTAATACGTTTGGTATTGTAAGCATCTATAGGCTACGGTAACTGCTTAACATCAGGCGGGCCGTACGCATTTTTGCCACCGCAGTCCTATAAAATAAAAAAAAACAGAAAATCGAGAAAACATTGTTCGTACGACTCCGTGATCAACAAGTGTCCTTTAATTTAATTCCCCACATTTAATTTCCCATCCGAAATCCCTATATTTAAATAATGGTTTTGCCTTTCCCACATCAAAAACACGAAGCAAGCGAGATTCAAGCAGGTTTTAATTAATTATATTTAGTATTTGCTACAATATGTCGAGTGAAGATTAAGCACCATTGCTTCATAATTACAAGCGTATGACTTGAGATGGGGGGAGGGGGGAG
The DNA here is from genome assembly GCA_947859195.1 of Drymonia ruficornis. NCBI lineage: Eukaryota > Metazoa > Arthropoda > Insecta > Lepidoptera > Notodontidae > Drymonia > Drymonia ruficornis. The sequence continues at coordinate 7,488,200 of OX401928.1, read as the reverse complement.
GAGGGAGGGGCGTTAACAAGTTTCCACACGTTAGTTTCTAGACGTTAATCGATCTCTAGTTTAGAACTATATCCATATTTTATTCATGTTGTTCAGATACACGTATAGTGCTTTAAAATAAATAAGTAAGTAAGTATAATGTCACGACTTTTAACCCCATTCGGGGGTAGTCAGAGGCTTGAGTGGCCATACACCACCGCATTGTGGAGGAATTAACCAACTCAAAGCCCACGTTTCACCAGATAGTCAGAACCCAACGTGACAGGTGGTGAAACTTGTCGCCGTGTATACAGGAACTGACTATTACCTAATCCCGAGGGATAGGTAGGCTTCCTCACGATGTTTTCCTTCCCCGTCAGCGAACTGTGAATTATGCACATAGATGAAAATTCATCCATTGGTGCATGCCCCACCGGGGATTGCTTTAAAATTTAATATTTAATATATAATACCCAAGTATGCTAACAACCGACCACAACCGACCGTAATGACGACCGCTTGGCGCACTATGTCCATGGACTCAGTTGAGTAGGACATACTATTTTGGAAATACCGCAATAATAATTATAATATCAGGAAACGCTATGGGCAAAAGCAACCTCGCAGTGGATCCCAAACAGCAGGAAACGGCAACGCGGCAGGCCCAGAAAAAGATGGCGGGATGAGCTGGACTCCTACTTGACAGATTGGTCCCGGGTAGCCATAGACCGGAGCAAGTGGAAAAAGGGAGGGGAGGCCTTTGCCCTGCAGTGGGACAGTACAGGCTAGAAAAATGAAATGTATCCCTCTTTCTGGTAATATCTTTGAGGCAATCAGAATAATTGTTCAACCGAGCCAAAATAAATAAACAATTCTTAAACACAGTCCGTTGGTTTCATTGCTCGTAAAGTCAGTAATAAACAAACTATGCTGAATTTCTAATGAATTGATCGTTTGAATTAATGACGGGTTAAGCGACGGGTTAAACAGGGGTTAAAGTCACTATTTGGGAGGTCAACGATTGACGGCACCGCACCGTTCAGACTAAACGCGTGACCCGTTAAGTTATAGGTTCCTCCAAAACGGTGGCGTCATATATAACGGCCGCACTAGAACATTGGCTATGTAAACTATGGCGCGGTTGCCTAGATACCGGTATTGGACACCGTTTTTTTGTTCTATTGCGGCCGTTATATGACGGTACCTTTTCCCTAGGAATCCAGCGCTTTAGGTACGTACAGTTAAACAAACCGGCGCATTAAATAAATAAATAAATATCCTGGGACATTCTTTTTTTTACACACGGCTACCTGATCCCAAACTAAGCAGAGCTTGTACTATGGAAACCAAATAACTGATATTACTACTATACTACTTTTTGTTTGTAAATACATGCTTAATATACATAATTATACCCAGACTCGGGACATGCAGACATGTTCATGCACACAAATGCATGTCTTAGTTAGGAATCGAACCTACGACTTGCGGCGTGATAGGAATCTAAACCAACCACGCCAACACTTTCTCACCACAAAACTGTGGTTAATCCATGGACCAGGTACTAAGGGGACTGGCCCTAAGCAAGTCGGCCGAGTGGTCGGCCTAGTACTAACATCGACATAAAACGAAGCGAGTAGTTCAACTATTTACCGGTAAATAGTAAAATGAAAATGAAAAAACAATGACCACGTTTTTTTTATACAAATATCTAATAAGGGCACCTCTTTCTTTAGTCTTTACTCTGTGGGTTAATCAGTCTTTAGAGGTATGATAAAGAAGCTTTTAGGCAACTATCCAATGTCAATCAACCTGAAAAGGGTTGGGTCTTTAGGTAAGAGGGTGCCTAACAAATACCTATATCCCTTTAGAACGGATTCTGAGGTACCATTACAGACCTATAACTCCAAAACAATTAAATAAAAAGTAAGTTTAAAAACTAAAACCCGGCTACTGAAAAAATGCGCTCTAAAAAGATGAAACAAGAAAATATTCTCTCTCTAGAGAATAGCCGTGATCCGTGGTCATATGCCAATTTGACCTAAAAGGCATAAACGGACCACGGCTATCCTCTAGAGAGAGAATATTTTCTTGTTTCATACTTTTTAGAGCGCGATTTTTCAGTAGTCGGGTTTTAGTTTTTAAACTTACTTTTTATTTAATTATTTTGGAGTTATAGGTAACAATATATATATTTTTGAAATGTGCTCATCAAGCTCTTTCATTTTTTTTTAGTTCATGACATTATATCTTCTAGAGGGCGCCATATGTAATTTTATGTGACGTCACATAGCCTATAACCAGCGCGCCATTAAGCCGCTTCTAACGATACCTCATTTGTCAAAATACGACAAGTAGTTTGGAAGTTAGGTGGGAACAGATGCACATACATACATACATACCGGTCAAAATCATAACCCTCCGCCGTAGTCGGGTAAAAAGGGTGACACTTACTCGACGGGCCCGTTAGCGTGGTTGGCGCGGAGGCGCCTTTCACGCTGCAGGTCGTAGGTTCGATTGTGCCCGGGACATGCATTTGTGTGCATGAACATGTCTGTATGTCCGGAGTCTGGGTGTATATGTATATTAAGTATGTATTTACAAATAAAAAGTAGTATATGTAGAAATATCAGTTATCTGGTTTCCATAGTACAAGCTCTGCTTAGTTTGGGATCAGGTAGCCGTGTGTACAAAAATGTCCCAAGATATTATTATTACTTCACTATCCAAAATAATTTGTACTACTAAACATAGTCCATTGACATAGTTCGACTCAGTCGCTAGTCAAAAATAATGTGGAAAACCTGTCAGTATTGCCAATATGGCTCCCCTTCTGGTGAATAATGGCTTTTTTTAAAGCGGTGGCAAAAAGCGTACGGCCCGCCTGATGTTAAACAGTTATCGTAGCCTATAGATGCTTACAATACCAACGGCATTGCTCTCACATTGCCGACCTGAAGGGGAGAGGGATGAATGGAGGGGGAGGGGGATTGGGCTTTCGGCTCTCTCACTCATCATACGCAACGCAGCTGTAATAGCTGCTTTACGCCCATATTTTGTGAGAGGGTGGTCTTATATATACTCACGCCTGTTATCCCACGGGGATAGGCAGAGACTAGATTGCCACATGCTACGATTTTGACACACCTCTTTTGCTCGCCTCTTTGTAAAATAGGGGGGGAAGTTTATATGAAAGTCCCTCATTTCTGAAGTTAGAAACATGAAAATTTGTATTTAAGCTACTTATTACAAATAAAAAATAGTAATTTCAGCGTTTTTTAAAATTCCACCCCTAAGGGGGTAAAATAAGGGGTGGAAGTTTGTATGGGGGTCCCAATTTGTATCGGAACCCTCAGGGCGCGAGTCATTCTCGCACTTGTCCGGTTTTTTTTTTTTAATAGAAATAGAGTTGTCTTCTTATCGTATGGTTAGTGGCCAACCACTGACAGACAGACAGTGGTGTCAGAGTTGTTCAAGCCGCCCGAAGGCCTCTGACAAGGCTTAACGACTGCTGCCTAGATGACTTTTTACGTGACCTCCGAAGCTCGGAGACGCTCAGTTCTAATGCCACTAAATGGTCACCCATCTCTGCCAGACCTTGCCAAGCGGTGACAATAGAGCTGAGGACAACACTTTTCCACTTATTAAAGTACATTATGCTTAAAGCTGTAATAAAATGAGAAATGGCCTTTTAAAAGCAAATGGGTGCTTTTAAATGTACTTTTATGGGTTTTTAGGAATACACTTAGTAAATTCGTTATTTGTTGACGACTGTAGCCTAGGGGCGAACACGTTGGGCTAGCAATCAGGAGGTCCCAGGTTCGATCCCCGGAGGGCATGCACCAATGGATGAATTTTCATCTATGTGAATCATTTACAGTTGGCTTACGGTGAGGGAAAACATCGTGAGGAAACCTACCTATCCCTCGGGATTACGTAATAGTCAGATCCTGTATACACGGCGACAAGGTTCACCACCTGTCACGTTGGGTTCTGGCTATCTGGTGAAACGTGGGCTTTGAGTTGACTTAATACCTCCACAATGTAGTGGTGTATGGCCACTCAAGCCTCTGACTACCCCCGAATGGGGATAAAAAGTCGTGACGTTATATTATTATTATTTGTTGACGAAAAATTTTGCATTTTAGCGTGAATTGTAGTTAAACATCTCTGTGATAAATATATAAATATCGCCAGACTAACACACCATCTGTATGGTCCCAAACTAAGCAACGCTTGTGCTATGGTTACCGTACAATGGACCGGGCACAGTGGCGTCCAGACCAGCCCCCCTAGACAAGTGGCATGAACGCTAATCGAATAGAATAGAATAGACTTCACAATGTATGGAAATGTCAAACGTCGCTATGTAGATCAACAACTAGTTGCTATGTAGATCACGTGACTTATGTCATTTCCATACATGAAGCGTAGCGATTTGAATGAACGCTTGTAGACGAGCCCTTCAGAGCAAATTACGAAAAGGCCGTTTCTGAAATTTGCCTATGGCGGGAATCGAACCTGCAACCACCGGATGCATTAAGCCGAGACGCTCGAACTACTGCGCTAAGCGGTATTATCATTTGAGTATCCACTATCTAGTCTAACACGTGTGTTGTGGCCGCCCGCCCTCACGTGTGTCGCTTTGACAGGTACTATAAAATCGGCTTACGTTCAATCCGCCCAAAAGGACTCACGTTTTTAACGTCGATCTGTCCTACCCATGAAGCTATTAGAGAGTGGAAGTGTTCTTAGTAGATTCCTCTATGAAACAACGCGTGGAAATTTGCGCGGGATGGCGCGGGTGGTGGGGGTTAAGAAATGGTGGCATATATCTACCGGTTAATAGCAGAACTACTCGCTTCGTTTTATGTCGATGTTAGTACGCTAACTTTTTCACACTAGATGTCACTAAGTGTAGGGTGATAAAAAAGTCATACAGAGGGTCACCATCTAGTGTCGAATAGAATTATATTTGGAATGCGAACGTTGGCAAGACGTCTGCACAGGACAAACGCCAACAGCACACTGACTTAAGCCACGCCTACTGTGATGACGTCAACAGCCTAGTTGAGCCATGCGGCCGAGTTGCTTAGACCCAGTCCCCTTAGTAATTGGTCCATGGTCCTACCTAACCGGCCTACGCTCGAACCACTGCGCTAAATGATCGCTGACTAAAAGCTATTTCTGGAATACCTATTTAGACTATTCGTAGCAAAGGAAGTGAGAAATCACCCCGAAAGCAAGAAATCAATTTGAAGGCGGTAGTCCTAAGCTGTAGGCCAATTGACTGCAGCTCATATACGGGCTTGCTCGACCGGGGTAGTACCACCCTCTCACAGAAGATCGTTGTAAAGCAGCTATAACACCTGCGTTTCGTACGATGAGCGAGAGAGCCGGAAGCCCAACACCCCCCCTTCCTCTCCCTCCTTCCCACTCCCTTTCAGATCGGCAAAATGCGAGCAATGCTTTTGGTATATCGAGCATCTATAGACTACGGTAACTGCTTAACATCAGGCGGGCCGTAAGCTTGTTTGCCACCTCAGTCCTATAAAAAGAAAAAACATATTCGTCACTTTCAAATATATTTTTCATGACTCATAAAAAACCATAGTATGAAAGTAACGCCCTATTTAGTATCAATAACGTAATGGAGACTTCCTTTTGATGGTATTTTATATAGAGCGCGGGTACCGACATACAACAAAAGGGATTGGAAAGTTCTATGGACCTGTCATGGGGTTGATAACATGAGATCAGGGCGCCAAGTCACTTAGCCATTGACCTACCGCTATAGCGTTTTGCTATTCTAACAGAGTAAAGACTAAAGAAAGAGGTGCCCTTATTAGATATATGTATGAAAAAAAACGTAGTCATTGTTTTTTCATTTTCATTGTTCTATCTACCGATAAATAGTTGAACTACTCGCTTCGGTTTATGTCGATGTTAGGACTAGGCCGACCACTCGGCCGAGTTGCTTAGGGCCAGTCCCCTTAGTAATTGGTCCATGATTCTAACCGACCCTGATTGGTCGGTCAGAATCAATCCACCAATCAGAGGGGATGTCAAGGTAGGATAGAAACCCACTACACAGTAAATAAATAAATTAAAATTTATTTATTTACTGATAAATAATATAGAGTGACAATATTCATTGGTGGTAGCGCCAACGTGTAGTCAAATGACTGCAGTCATATATGGGCTTTGTCCACCGGGGTAGTAGGTACCACCCTGTCACAGAAGATCGGCGTGAAGGAGCTAATACAACTGCATTTCGTATGATGAGTGAGAGAGCCGGAAACCCAACCTCCTCCTTCAGCACTCCGTAATTTAAATATTTTATGTATCTAATTCAGCAGCAGCAAAAAAGCAGTGGTAGCCGATTGATTAAGCACGCGTCTTGCGGGCTTAAGGTCATGGGTTCAAACCCTGGCTCACACCTCTGGATTTTTCTAAATCAATGTGTGAATCATAACTTTAATATGATTATCACTTGCTTACGGTGAAGGAAAACATCGTGAGGAAACCTGCATGTCTTTAGACATGTGAAATCCACCAACCCGCACTGGGCCAGCGTGGTGGATTATGGCCTGAATCCCCCTCGCATTGAGGGGAGGCCCGTGCCCAGCAGTGGGACGTTAAAAGGGCTAAATTATATTATATATGTATCTAATTGCATGATACTTATAAACCTCTCAAGCCGCGTTAGTACAAACAAAAAAAATAATTCTCAAAATTTCACTCTCCAAAAAAAACTTTCACTTTTTTGTCTCTTTCGCGCATGCAGAAATAATTGCCGTGCAAATATTCTATCCTCTTCACACGTCATGTCCACCCCTTTCACCTACCTGCACCTGTCAACTTCTTGGCGCTTCAAATGTCATTATCGAAATGTCACTTTACCATAGACAATTTTTTTTTAGCCCTACATGTTCTTTGCTAGTGTTGCCGACATTTAAAAAAAAAAATACATTAAATAAATAATTATACACGAAAAAAATATTTTTTTACACAGGCAACCTTAAGGTTCATTCGCGGTCTGTCCGGTACTTTTTCTTTATACGAAAAAAATATTAAAATATTCAAAAAATGAACACTTATACCTGTTAATCTATCTATAAAAATGCGTTCATCACTTTCATCTTGACCTAGAAAATGATGCCTATTCTTACGCGCGTAATTTCATAAACAAAACTGCGTAAACGCAATAAATACGTCCAAATGAAACGGGCCTATTAATAATGACGGACAAACATACACATAAATTGTTCCTGCGGTGGTTTAGCAACCTATGATTTAATGGATGACTCATGACTAGTGGAATGGAATTCAATATTTTTTGTATATCGACCGATTTTAAGAAAGATTGGGGGTAACCTTGCATTGAAATCTAGAATCGACTGTAAACAATGATTTGCTTTGAATATCTTCTCAGTCAAGGTTACGCGCAAATAATGAATACTAAATATTTGATACTTTATGTGGTGGGATTTAAGGCCATAAAAATATAACCTTTTTTTTTTTGTCCGGGCGCTATTAGGCCCGGCCCGCGATCTCCCTCTGACATGGGGGTCAGACTCTTTTATTAACTAATACTAAAATAATTTATTCACAATTCGTTTTTTATTAAAATAAGTAAGGGCCTCCGCAGACTAGCTACTTTTAGCATCGGCGAACGGCGATTTTGATGCTGCGTCTCGCTCGTTAGCGCTCGAAGAAACGCGTCGCAGCATCGATACGTCACAAAATCATCGGTCGCCGATGCTAAAAGTAGCTAGTCTGCGGAGGCCCTAAAACACAGATTTATTATTGTACAAATTAAAAAATTCTAATAAAATAGTAAGCTTATCGATTAAAATACAATAGTAAAAATATCACCTTGTATAAGCTCCGTCAACGAAGAACTGGCAATTTTTCATATCTTTTTTTAACATTACATTTATATTGGTGGGAGAGCCAAGCTGTACCCAATTGACTGCAGCTCATATACGAGCTGTTAGACCGGGGTAGTAGCACCCTCTCACAGAAGACCGGCGTAAAGTAGCTATTCCAGCTGCGTTTCGTACGATGAGTGACAAAGCCGGAAGCCTAATCCCGTTCCCCTACCTGCGGCGGTCAATAAACCCTGCCTACCCCCGTGAGATATAGGCGTAATTGATAGAGAAAGAATTTTAATCAATAGCAATATCTACACGTAGAGTCTAAGCCAGTCCAAACATTGGATATTGGCCTGATTATAACAACGAGCCACAACCAAATATTGTCCATCAAGATGGAAGATGGATTATTGGCCATGGTGACCTATTTACAATAAGCCAGGGTAGTTTGACGTCACTAGACAGGGCGGTTCAACTTTGATCCATAATGGATTTGATAATGGACCAGGGACCATCAACTTTTGCTATACAAGGTGTGTCAGAAATCTATACAAATAAATAGAATTGAAGTGTATGTTTGTAATATCATAATAATAGCTTTTCACTCAATTTATATTCAGAAAGTAAATACGGTACTCGCTTGTTTTTAATTTTCGTCTGTCCGTCTATTTTCCGGCTAATCTCCAAAACGGCTGGACCGATTTTGACAGGACTTTCACTGTCAGATAGCTGATATTATAAAGGATAACTTTAGCTACTTTCATTTTGCAAATTAACAAAAATAATTTGTTAAGTTCCACTCGTACGAAGTCGCGAGCACAGTTATTAATGATGGTAGATTATAGGATCTCACATACATACATGTACCCTGAAAACATATACACTCCTTGTTAGGGTAGTCGTGTAAATAAAGACAAGTTACCTACTGCCCATTATCGCCCCGAGCTAGCTATTGTTTTGCTATCAAAAGCAATCAATATCATATATCCGAATGAGCCTCATATTTCATTTTCTATCACGGGTCGAAAAACAAGATCTGACAGTGTTACCAAAACAATTAATGATGAAAGAAAAACAATTCAATATTGCCATATGTATGTTACCAGTGATGACTTATGGCACTATGTGCCTCATCAGAAGGCTCAAAGGCACTCAGAGAGCTATGGAGAGGGCTATGCTCGGAGTTTCTCTACGAGATCGAATCAGAAATGAGGAGCTACGTAGACAAACCAAGGTCACCGACATAGCCCTACGAGGTAGTAGGCTGAAGCAGGTAGTGGGCGGGGCATATAGTTCGAAGAAGTATGGCCGATGGGGCAGAAAGGTTCTTGAGTGGTGACCACGTACCGGACTCCGTAAACGATTGCAGGTTCAGCAACGCTTGACAAGGTCAGTAAGAGATTAACTGAAGGTATTTTAACTGGGCGTCTCCGTGCTTCAGAGGGCATGTAAAAAGTCGGTCCCGGTCATGGACCAATTACTAAGGGGACTGGGTCTAAGCAACTGTGCACTGTGATTCAACAACTAAGTCCTGACGTCATCACAGTAGGCGTGGCTTTAGTCAGTGTGCTGTTGGCGTTCGTCCTGTGCAGACGTCTTGCCAACGTTCGCATCCCAAATATAATTCTATACGACTTTTTCATCACCCTACACTTAGTGACATCTAGTGTGAAAAAGTTAAACTACGTACTAACATCGACATAAAATGAAGCGAGTAGTTCTGCTATTGGCCGGTAGATAGATGCCATCATTTCTAAACCCCCACCACCCGCGCCATCCCGCGCAAATTTCCACGCGTTTTTTCATAGGGAAATCTAATAAGAACATCTCTTTCTTCGTATTTTTACTGTGGTCCCGGTAGTTGTCATCTAGACAGCAGTCGTCAAACCTTGTCAGAGGCCTTCGGGCGGCTTGAACAACTCTGACACCAGGTTGGCCACTAACCATACGATAAGAAGAAGTGTCCTTTAAATAATGCAAATGTAATCAATTAAATGTATGCTTGTTCAATTTGGATCGCTCCCGGAGCCCACCTGCTTACTTCCATTCCTAATTGATTTAATTCCGGGAATACGACGCCCGACATGAGTCGATACTGTTTGCTTTGGATCCGGATACGAGGGTCTTGGTACTTGAGGGCACAATACTACAATACCAAGCCAACTAGACACTCGGATGGAATGCGGCTTCCCCGCCCGCATACCGCCCGCACACCCGCCACTGCCTGCGGCTTCCCGCACGCCACACCTCCCGCACACCATCACCGCCTTTTTGTGTGGGTGACGTCACATTTGACAGGCTCTTAGTTGGCTTGGTGGAGTTGTAATTGATTTAATTCTCGAAGTATACAACGCCTGCTATGTGTCGATACTGTTTGCTTTGGATCCGGATACGAGGGTCTTGATACTTTGCTTGAGTGCACTCGATGTCCTTGTTAAGGGCTGGTTTTCTTTAGTTTAGTTTTCCTTGCAATGTTAGTGCAAATTGAAATATTTTTATAAAACTAAAACGAAGGCTCTCAATTACGTCTGAATATTTTTATGTATGTATGTATGTAAACGCAAATGTCCGGCATTCATGAACCGATTTAGATTTTTTTTCGCTGAAAATGTTCAGTGAGTTATGTTGCTGACTGTACCTACTAATATTTACAGCACGAACGTCCTTATTGAATATTATTCCTCTATCTCCTTACTTAAGGCGTCTTCCACGCAGTTAAACACTGACAAAATATTTATTTATCATTTTTCGGATAATCCAATCTGACGGAATCCGAGATACTACAGGGGAATATTGCAAAAAAACATATAAACTAGCTAGATGTATTTTTTGATGTTAATTAAATAATATTGATAAATATCCCGGGACATAAATATCCCGGGACATTCTTTTACACACAGATATCTGATCCCAAACTAAGTAGAGCTTGTACTATGGAAACCAGATAACTGATAAACTCATAACTCAAGCTGTGTCCAAAATAGTATGTCCTACTAAAGGGAGTCCAATGACACAGTACGACTCAGTCGTTCGCGGCAAATAATATTGAAAACAAGTCATGACTCACAAACGTGCCCACACGATCCATTGGATACTATTTAGAAATAGAAAAATATATGAACCTGTGAATAGTGCAATTAAATTTATACCATCCCACACAAGTATTTTGTTGTAAGCTATTTTAAAAGTAAAACACCATCCTGTTGGTTTTCCGAATTCCGATATTGATAAAACACAGAATATACAGAGTGTTACAAAAGTACGAAATAATAAAAACTATACAGACAGACAAGAGTTACTTTCGCATTTATAATATTGGTATAGATTTTAAATTCCATCTTTCAGTGAAAGTCCCGTCAAAATCGGTTCGGCCGTTTCGGAGTTTATCCGGAACAAACATCGAGACACAGTCAGACAAAACAAATAAAACAAATTTTAATGTTTTTTGTTATTAGTACCTACCGTATATTATATTTTAGTATTAAGCTGTTATTTTGACATTACAAACAGATACTTCAATTTTATTTATTAGTATTAGATAACGTTGAGAAATTTAATGCAATCTAACGTAAATTTGAGTGAATTTTCATCTATGTGCATAATTTAGGGTTCGCTGACGGTGAGGGAAAACATCGTGAGGAAACCTACCTATCCCTCGGGATTAGGTAATAGTCAGTTCCTGTATACACGGCGACAAGGTTCACCACCTGTCACGTTGGGTTCTGACTATCTGGTGAAACGTGGGCTTTGAGTTGGTTAATACCTCCACAATGTGGTGGTGTATGGCAACTACCTCCGAATGGGGATAAAAGTCGTGACGTTACATTTCATTTTTACATTTCTAATTTAACGCGCCGTTAACAAATCGTCACTTTAAACGAGTTTAACAGATTTATTCGTATAGCAATTTATTTCCGCCCATACTAAAAATGTAATACTACCTCGCTCGTGGAATTAATCTTATCATAGGTATATTCGTTATTCAGCAAGATATTCAGTAGGTAATGGGTATTGATGAAAACTAAATCGTAAAAACGATTAAGATTAATTTGATTGGAATTTGGTTAAATAAAAAAGAATTTAGCTTTCGAAACTCACTTCTTTTATAAGTGACTGAGGTGGCAAACAAATGTACGGCCCGCCTGTTGTTAAGCAGTTGCCGTAGCCTATAGATTCTTGCAATACCAAAGGCATCGCTCGCATGTTGCCGGCCTGATGGGGAGCGGGACGGAGATTGGGCTTCCGGCTCTCTCACTCATCGTACGAAGCGCAGCTGTAATAACAACTTTACACCGATCTTCTGTGAGTGTGTGGTACTACGCCGGTCGAGCCAGCCCGTATATGAGCTGCAGTCAATTGGCTACAGTTTGGCTCTACCACCAAGAATTTCAACAATCATTATCACATTTGCTGAAAGGTCAAAACATGAAAACATTGTGAGGAAATCTGCATGTGAGAATCTCACCCAGTCCAGTCACCAGAAACCAGAAACCCAGTCCAGTCCAGTCCAGAAACCCAGTCTACTGATAATTCCACTGTTCGCCGTGGTTGGAAGGAAAGTATCCTAAATATTTATGATAGCTAATTTCATATTTTTTTTAGCAAATTTAAATGTTAGTAAACATGACTTTTATTTTAAAAAATAAGTAAAACTGCATTCATTAACTTGACAAATCACCCACTTGAGCCGAATTGAACCGGTAAAATGAAAAAATAAATAAAAACTTAAGTTATGTATTTTAATTAAACATGAGCATCGAGTTCTCCAGAATTTCAATATGTTTTTTTCTTTTTACTTTTATTTCATTATCAATGTTGTTATTATATCGATACAACTTACCAAAGCACAGGTAACCAATACGCGAAATCGTACACGACTTTACCCGAATAGAAAAAAATAAATTTAAAACTTTCACTGGCACTGATTCTAAATTTGAATTTCCCGCCTATATTATATTTTTTACGCGCAAGCTGACTGCTCCGTTCAGCCTCCAATGGCGGACTGAGAAAACTTGGAAAGCTCTACTCTATGAAAGCGTCGTTCGGTAATTAACGGGAAATAAGTTTTTTGAAGACATTTTCCTGCTAAAGACGGGGTAAATTAACGTTTAATATAATTATTACTGGATGGATCTTCACTTATCATGCTTTTATTCTTCGATGGGGTAGAGAGACTGATATTACAAAAACAGTGTCTATTCCAAAGACATTAAATTAACCAAGAAAGGAAGATACATGACTGTCCAAAATAGTTTTTTTTATAGGACTGCGGTGGCAATAAAGCGTACGGCCCGCCTGATGTTAAGCAGTTACCGTAGCCTATAGATGCCTACAATAACACAGGCACCGCTCGCACATTGCCGACCTGAAGGGGAGTGGGATGGACGGGGAGGGTCTTGTGTTGTTGTTCTAGTATATCCTACTAAATGGAATCCATGGACATTTAAATAAAAAAATGATTGATATAATTAAAAAAGTACGCCAATAAATAGCTGGCAGTTTAGTCTACACAATGGTGTACCACAATTCCAAATTTGAATTTAAATTTTAGAATTTTCATCCAATAAATGAATGTAGTGTTTCGATTTTTTTTATCAGAAGTGTATATTTAATAAGTTAATTTTATTATTGTCGTATTGTGAGTGCGATAACAGATGTGTGAATTTCGCTGCATGCAGAGGTGCTGAGCATTAGTTTAGTCTTTGCGATGTTAGAAGGTTCCATATCTGCCGAAATAATACATCAATGCTGGTCGACATAGCCACATATTTTGACTAAGGTGTAGAATTTGTGACGGTAGAGTTAGGGCATCAAGAGTTAGAAGCTTGACTCTACATGAGATCTGATAACTTTTTGACAGAGTCTCGTGTTGGCAACATTTTACATGAAAATGTTTTTGGTGGGTATGCTATTTCGTAATAGTCAGTTCCTGTATACACGGCGACAACCACCACCTGTCACGTTGGGTTCTGACTATCCGGTGAAACGTGGGCTTTGAGTTGGTTAATAGCTACACAATGTGGTGGTGTATGGCCACTCAAGCCTCTGACTACCCCCGAATGGGGATAAAAGTCGTGACGTTACATTTTTTTTCATTTGATTTTTATTATCCAAATCATAAATTTAAAAAGAAACGCTAAAATCGGTTCAACTCTTTGTATTATGTCAGTGACAAATCCGGCACCAAGAGATAGAATGCTCCTAGCCGAGCACGTATAGACGACCGCCCACCGCCCCCCTTTTATAAAGAGGAGGCTCATTTCCATATCGCAACCTTCAACATTATTAACATGAGGTAACATGTGTTAAACATGAACGATAAACGATGAAATCCTGAATTACGTAGATACGACCGATTGGCGCAGTGGTTAGAACGTACACCACTCGTCTCACTGCATCGGGAGGTTGCGGGTTCCATTCCCAGAGGCAAATTTCGGAAACGGTTTCGTAATTTGCCCTGGGGCCCTACCACCACCTCTTATAGCAGTATTGTTTTAACGTTTCAACGACTTCTTGTGCAATGACGTTTCTTATTGTCATGACAATAAGGTACGTCATTGCACAAAAAGTCGCTGAAACGTTAAAACGTTCCTATAATTGAATCGCGATAAGAGGTCATGGTAAGCCCGCTGGTCTGGGTGTCACTGGGATCACCCCCTGTGGTGGAAGGATCGCGGAATCATTAACTTATTATCATTTGATATTTATTATACCCGAGTGTCTAGTTGGCTTGGTGGATTAGTACAAGCTTTGCTTAGAGTTTGGGCCCATACAGTTGGTGTGTTTGTAAAAAATGTAATCTAATGTAACGTCATGACTTTTATCCCCGTTCGGGGGTAGTCAGAGGCTTGACTGGCCATACACCACCACATTGTGGAGGTATTAACCAACTCAAAACCCACGTTTCACCAGATAGTCAGAACCCAACGTGACAGGTGGTGAACCTTGTCGCCGTGTATACAGGAACTGACTATTACTTAATCCCGAGGGATAGGTAGGTTTCCTCACGATGTTTTCCCTCACCGTGGCGTGGCATCTCACCTCACGTGTGTTTGTCTGGCGATATTAATTATTTATAATATTTTGTATGAATTCTTGCACAGAGATGCTATACCAGATTAAGTTTTCACCCCTTTCTGGTAGATGTATATGATGCAGATGTATATTTTCATCAAAATCGGCCCCGAGACTCCTTTGAGTACTTTTCGCTATTCCTCATAGTTTCGGATTTGGCCATCCACGCACACTTGAAAAATTCATCCTGTATATCTCCTTCTCCTTTCCATTACACGCTGTATAACAAAGTTTTTTTAATACCGACCACAAAAGGGTTTTAAGTTGATAATCAAGTAAGGAGCGCAGATGTTGCGAGGGTAATGTAACTATGTACCTATGATGTAGGTTCCTAGGTACTTACCTATATATTTATGCTGAGTGAGAGGCTCGGAAATTACATTCAAATGAAATGAGTTTTCCAAGGGCCAGGGGCCTTACCACGACCTCTTATCGCGATTCAATTATAGGAACGTTATAACGTTTCAGCGACTTTTTGTGCAATGACGTACCTTATTGTCATGACAATAAGAAACGTCATTGCAGAAATGGCCGCTGAAACGTTAAAACAATACTGCTATAAGAGGTAGTGGTAGGGCCCCAGGTACCTAGTGGCTACGTATTTGAAATGAAATTTCGTGTATTTCGGAGTAACACTCATTCGGTTGGCTACTTATATTTTTATTTAGAGATTATTAACTAACTTCGTACGAGGAAATTAATAAAAAAGGTTTGGTTATGTTTCCTAAAATTAAAACAGCCTTAGTTACTCCTCATAAAATCAGCTATCCGCCAGTGAAAGTCCCGTCAGAATCTGTCCGGCCGTTTCTGAGATTAGAACAAACAGTCAGACAAGAAAATAAAAATTGCTTTGTTATAAATACCGTTACTTTCATAGCATTTGGTAAAAAGCTGATAATAATAGTATTCATTGGAAAGGCAAGAAGGGTCAGAAAATCTTGTTGCAAGGGACGCATGAATTAGGTCTAGCTAGGTTGTGTGGGCGATGACGTCATGACAGTGTCGCTGCAATTAATCATTAAGGAGACATGCTGCGTTACGACATTAGGCTTGTCCTGCAGTGAAAGCGATAAAGAGATAAAACCTCTTCACAAAATAAACAAATAAATATCGCTAGACAAGCACACAATGCAATGGACTGGGGGCGATCCCAGTGACACCCAGACCAGAGCAAATCACGAAAAGTCTGTTTCCAAAAGTTGCCTCTAGCGGGAATCGATCCCACTACCACTCGATGAAGTGACCCGAGCGGCCTACGCTCAAAACACTGAGCCAAGCGGTCGTCAACTAAATAAAAAAACATAAATCTTCCTAGCCTTATCCCATTATGAGGGGTCGGCTTTCAGTATACTCTGATTTGGCTGATCACCGATATTTACACGGAGCGATTGCCATCTGCCCTCCGAGACACAACTAGTGGGACTATCGGCAAACTAAGGGTAAGACCATTTTTGTCAGATTTTTCAGGCTTCTGACTGCCAGTAACGACTGTCAAAGATCTTCAAATGACACCCGGGACCGCCAGCTTAACGTGCCTTCTGAAGCACGGAGGAGGTCAGATGTTATAATTCAGACACCCATACAAGGCCCAACCGAGCCGAACGTCGCTTAACGCGCCGATGTATCGGGCATCTTACCAACTAGGCTACGACCTCCTCCAATTTTTTATTTTATTTTTTTAATAAAAAACATATATCATAAACTAAAATAAAAGGCAATCTTAGTGTTAGCCGGATCTGACAATTTTCAGGGCCTATGGTGCTAATGCCGTCATAATTATGTATTTAGTAATAAGTTATTCTCGAATTGCGAGTGAGATAACAGATGTGTGAATTTCGCTGTATGTAGTGCGCTGAGTACAACTTTAGTAATTGCAATGTTAGGAGGTACCATATCCACTAAAATAGTACATCAATGTCGATTAACTTCGTGTAGAACTTAACTTCCCAATAGTGGCAGCAATCCTTATTATATTATAGTTAGTATTCATACTTATTTATGTTTTATCTTATACGTGGTCAACAAGCTTTACCCTAATTGCTTTTATCGGTAACGAAATAAATCGTCAATTACATAATGTCAATGAAATGATGATGTTAATATTATGATGGCTTTCAAGGTAGGACGAGCATCGATCGAAATTGACACAGTATACCTAAACCACAGAGTAAAGACTAAAGAAAGAGGTGCCCTTATTAGATATATGTATGAAAAAAAACGTGGTCATTGTTTTTTCATTTTCATTGTTCTATCTACCGGTAAATAGTTGAACTACTCGCTTCGTTTTATTTCGATGTTAGTACTAGGCCGACCACTCGGCCGAGTTGCTTAGGGCCAGTCCCCTTAGTAATTGCTCCATGACCTAAACACACTCTACTAGACTCTACTCAACTTGGTAGAGTGTTCAGTCTAAAAATGCACGCCCCTCCACTAAACGTGATTATTGAAATGAATAATTGTGTGTTTTTTTAAAATAATAAACATCCCAGGACATTCTTTTACACACGGCTACCTGATCCCAAACTAAGCAGAGCTTGTACTATAGAAACCAGATAACTAATATTACTACATATACTACTTTTTTATTTGTAAATACATACTTATTAAACTTTATTACACCCAGACTCGGGACATGCAGACATGTTCATGCACACAAATGCATGTCCCGGGTAGGAATTGAACCTACGACCTGCAGCGTGAGAGACGGAATCTAAACCAACCACGCCAACTGGCCCGTCAAATTGCAACTTAATAAATAATTCACTATAGACCTGCTACTGACCTGACCTGACCTGATACTATTTATTTCCACACATTCAAATAATCACCTTTAGTGGAGGGCCGTACATTTTTAGACTGAAACTACTCTTCTCACTATCTACCTAAGTATATAAGTCCTACCTACTTACACCGGCTACACCCAATAACATAAGCATGTTTTTTTTCAGGAATTAAATTTGGATCTTCTAGCAGTGATTTGTATATTATATTGTAAATTCAATAACGTATCGCCGTCCACAATTCAATGGATATTAAGTAGGTCAGTTAGCAGGCGCCTAATTTTATCTCACAGCAAATATTCGGTATCAATAAACTTTGCTCATAATATTTTATCAGGCGCTCGCGAGGCTCTTTTACAACATTTTACGAAGCTATTAATATTCATTAGACTGTTAAGTGTTATATTTAGTCTGATAAACGAGCTGAATAACTAAAACTTTGATGAATAAGTTATCTACCTGCATTGATGTAATAATTCAGTAGATATGGTACGTTCCAACATCGCAATCACTAGAATTGTGCTCAGCGCACCACTACATGCAGCGAAATTCACACATCTGTTATCGCACTCGCAATTCGACAATTCATTTATTACATACACAAGAAGGCTTTATTCACCAGAAGATGCGTCATACGCACATATTTTTAACGGTATTTTCCGCGAAGGGCTGAGTCGTACTGTGCCCATGGACTTGGTTTATTAGGACAAACAATTTTGGACAGTCACGTCTCCCTCTTTCTTGGTAATATCTTTGTCTACCTGTCTATTTAATTAACATATTTAAAAGTTCAACTTTGTTATGGATTTTCTTTTATCATGACAATAATAATAGATCATCACGCATGTATTTCCTTCAAGGGGTAGGCAGACGTAATGAAATCACGATAATAGGGTTTTGCTGCATATTTCAAAAAAATACCTACTCCTCCGCCAAAGCCATATTATGGTCATATTATGGCCATATTATGACCATAAGCATTGGTGCGTCCAGATAATATAATTTAAATTAAATTAAACATTAATATAAATAATATATATAATAATATTATATAGGTATAAATATTGTATTTAATATTATATTAATTATTGTTTTAATATAATTTAGTATATTTTTTTTTGTTACATTTTTGTTTATTATTGTTTTTTTTACGATGTCTTGTCGCAATAAATTTGAGTGTATTCTAGATGAATTCAATAACTACAGAAGTTCTTTGTTGGATGCTCACAGACGAGCACTATGTGTGTACTTTTACGAAGATTGATTGAAGCAAAGATCAGTTCATATCATCTACAATCTATACAAATAAATAAAATTGATATGTCTGTTTGTAATGTCAAAATAACAGCTTTTTAGGGTTCCGTACCCAGAGGGTGCCACCGGGACCCTATTATTAAGCCTACGCTGTCCGTCTGCCCGTCCATCTGTCCATCTGTCAGCGGGCTGTATCTCACGAGCCGTAATAGGTAGAGAGTTGAAATTTCCACAGAATGTGTATTTCTGTTGCCGCTACAATAACAAATACTACAAATAAAATAAAATTTAAAAATAAAGGGGGCCCCATACAAGTAACTTGATATTTTTGACGTTTTTATTCTACGGTGGTACGGAACCCTTTATGTGCGAGTCCGACACGCACTTGGCCGGTTTTTTACTATAAGCATATGAAAGTAGACGGTAGGTCCTTATAACAAAAAAACATTTTTATGTCTGTCTGGGTGTTTGTTGCACCTAATCTCCGAAACGGCTGGACTGATTTTGACGGGACTATCACTAGTAGATAGCTGATGTTATAAAGAGTGAGGCTACTTTTATTTTAGAAAAAGAATTAGGGTTCCGCGCCAAACAAACATTGAATTCCAAGAAGACGTAGACGCGAGTAATCTTTTTCAAAAAATTACGCGTACGAAGTCGCGGGCACATCTAGTATTCAATATACTATTTAATTGGGTTAACTATACTATTTACGACTGCCGCAGGGGGCCTGATTGGAATGATAAATCACATAATGAATGGACACCGTTGTCTATACTATAATAATGATAAATTATAAAGAGGAAAGATTTGTTTGTTTGTTTGCATTGAATAGGCTCCGAAACTACTGAACCGATTTGAAAAAAAATTTCACCATAGAATGCTACATTATCCCTGAGTAACATAAGCTATATTTTTTGGGACCGGGATATCCGGGATACGAGCGCAGGGATATACGGGCTACGGGATCCAGCAAACGGGATCCGGTAAAAACGGGAAACGGGATACGAGATACGGAATTCGAGATCCGGGAACCAAAATCAGAGATCAGATTTTTTTTAAATTTAAATTTTACGCGGACGAAATTTCGGGGGATAGCTATGTACTATATGTTAATATAAGTCTATGACACTGAAGCATTATTTTAGTAGATATGGTAATTCTGACATCGCAATCACTACGCTTGTAACCACTACATGCAGATAAATTTTAGATTTCTTTTTTAATTTCCAACCCCTATTATGTGTACGGAACCCTCAGGGCGCGAATATTACTCGCACTTGTCCGATTTTTTTTAAATGTTGTCACCTTCCCCGTTCTGTTTTAATCATATAAAATTACGTATACTTACGTGAAAACGTGAAAAATTAGAATCGGTGGTTTTCCTTAACGCGGGGGAAATTGTAGGTATCTACAGAACATTTATTAAGTTCTATGAATTAATTAGGTATAAAGAAAATAGAATATCTAAGTGTATCTTTATAAATTAATAAATATCGCCAGACAGACACCAATGTATGGTCCCAAACTAAGCAGCGCTTGTACTATGGCTACCATACAATGGACTAGGGACAATCCCAGTGACCTCCAGACCAGGGCAAATTAATAAAAGGTAGTTTCCGAATTTTTTACCTCTGACGGAAATCGAACTCGCAACCACCTACAATATCAGAGTTGCAAAAAAAACAGGAAATTTAAAATGAAAACTGATTAAAACGTGTTTAAAACATTGATTTAAATCAGAAGGAATAAATCACCGTGTTAACATGTTTTAAATGATTAAAACATGTTTTAAACAGTGTTTAAAACAAGGTGATTTTTTCGTAACAACCCTGTACAATATACCTACTTGCTTTGTCGCCCACGGGAAATGACGATCTTCCTTACAGACATTCATCCCCTGTTTAACTCGTCACGTACCGCATTGATATTACAATTTGTATCAAAATTGCGCACTGTAATGCTCGGTTGTCCTCCCTCACTGATGTAATGCTCGAATTGTAGCATTACAGGTTGCGCACTGTAATGCTCGGTTTTCCTCCCTCACTGATGTAATGCTCAAATTGTATCATTCCAGGTTACGCACAGTAATGTTCGGTTTTCCTCCCTCACTCAAGTAATCTTTAGTGCTCACCTACGTTACATAAAAAACTGCTGTAAAATAAAACTACATAAGAAAAAAATTGTTTCTAGACTCCCGGTTTAGTAAAGTGGTCTAAATGCATCGCATGCCTCGCCCGAGCACTGATGTTATAACATTATGAAGTAAAAGTTTATCTTCTATCATTAGGAGATAAACTTGTGTAACGTCACGACTTTTATCCCCATTCGGGGGTAGTCAGAGGCTTGAGTGGCCATACCAATAATACCACCACATTGTGGAGGTATTAACCAACTCAAAGCCCACGTTTCACCAGATAGTCAGAACCCAACGTGACAGGTGGTGAACCTTGTCGCCGTGTATACAGGAACTGACTATTACCTAATCCCGAGGGATAGGTAGGTTTCCTCACGATGTTTTCCCTCACCGTCAGCGAACTGTAAATTATGCACATAGATGAAAATTCATCCATTGGTGCATGCCCCACCGGGGATCGAACCTGGGACTTTCTGATTGCTAGCCCAACCTGTTCACCCCTAGGCTACAGTCGCTTTAAACTATAAACTTCTACTTCATAAAATCAATACTCTGACTGAATGGGTCCGTCTACCTCAGGCGCATGCCGCGCCCGAGCACTCAGTTTTGACGCCGGAACGCATAGATAAATAAATATGTTATAACATGAGTGCTCGGTACTGCTAATTTTATTGCAATTTATTGCATTGTTCATACAATGTCGAAATGCAAGTACGATAATACATGTGTGAATTGTACTGTATTTAGTGGTGCGTTGAGCTATAGTATTTGTGATTGCGATGTTAGTGGGTACCGTATCCGCTAAAATAAATACATCAATGATGAAAAAAGTATCTTAAAAAAATTATTTGGTGGGTATGTTATTCAAATTCATCTAACAACTTGTCGTCGTAAAAACGGGAATCGAACTTGGAACATCGCAGTGGATGCAACCTACGTGACTCACGGCGACATACAGATGAGACGATTCATGCATTTGATAACACGTGATCGTGAAATTATATTTAGCATACGTTACCGAAACTAGTTTTGAGTGCTATATCGCACGAGGACACCAGTGGTAGCGCAACCAGTCGCTCCACCAACAAAATGTATAGAGCTGTATAGAGGGTATCGCACCTGGTGTCCGCTTGGTAGCGCAACCAATTCGGTGTCGGCTATCGAATCACCCGCTGGTGGCGCAACCATGGTTGCCTCGTGCGATATCGCACAAAGGCTCGGCGCACACGGGCCACCGACCACCGGTGGCCAGCGACAAGCAGTTACACGCATTTTCATGCATTTTGTAGAAATGTGTGGCCGGTGGCGGCCACTCGCTAAGCAGTGTCCACGACTGTGAACTGCTTGTCGCTGGTCACCGGTGGCTGTGGGCTGTGACCTGTTTACGCTGAGTCTAAGATGATAAGGGCGATACAATTCATGCAAGTGCCACTACCATACCATACGACCGTATACCGTACCATAGGTACTTATCCACTTATTAAATCGAATTATTGAAACTTTTTTTTTATTAAATTTCGATTTATTGAGACTGCAAATTCTTGGCGGTCGGCATGTTGCCGGCACGAATTTGCGATTTAAAATGAAGAATTCACGAAGATAATTTATTAGAGACCAATGGTTTCGCAATTGACAATTTTATTGTTAAGGGACTCTAGGCCCAGGATCGACAGTGGTGTCCGAAGCTTCTGTAACGTATGCTCAGTATGTTCCATAGCTGTATTGTCCATGTTTGTAGCATAAATAAAACAATTGATAATAGTTTGTTGTGGTCAATAATCATATTGACCACAACAAACTATTATCAATTATTATCAATTGTACAACGAAGGTGGCCTGATGGCTACGTTCCTTGTGTCGAGAAAAATTGATTGTAAATCTTTTGCCGTGTACAGATGGCTCTTATGCCGCGCGAGGCATGAACCAAATGCTCTCCCTGCCTCACCCGAGCGCTGTCATTTGCCTCGCCTAGTTTGGGCTATTCATGAGACATAACGGTAATGTCTTTTTTTCGGGCGCTTTTTGGCCCGGCCCGCGATCTCCCTCTGGCATGAGGGCCAGAGACTTTATTCACTTAATATTAACTTAATGTCTAAAATATTTTTTTCGCAAGACTTTTAATTCTATAATATGTATAAGTACACAGATTTTATTTAAGTACAGAGGATTAAAAAAGCAATGAAATAACGGTAATGTTTATAATGTCGGCTATACCCGTCTGTGTCTAGAGTGTTTGGCTCGCCCTTTGGCTAGCCCGAACATGTGTCTGAGGTTGCCGGTTGAGGTGGCATGTGATCGCGCAGCTTCGTGCGGCAGGCGCCTGATGAAGACTTAACTAATCGTTCGTTCGTTCATAATTTTGACACTAATTACTATGGAAATACACTGGACCGCAAAGAAAAAAGGGTCGGTTAGAAAATCTTCAATATCTTCAATCACATTTTATTATATATTTTACATTTATTAAAAATAAAAAGCTTCAATTGATTTTTTTGGGTTTCTTACCCAAAGGGTGCCAACGGGACCCTATTACTAAGTCTACGCTGTCCGTCTGTCCGTGCATCCGTCCGTCTGTCAGGGGGCTGTATCTCACGACCCGTAATAGGTAGAGAATTAAAATTTTCATAGAATATGTATTTCTGCTGCCGCTACAACAACAAATAGTAAAAATTATTAGTATTTAAAAATAAAGACTTTATATTTTTGACATTTTTATTCTACGGTGGTACGGAACCCTTTATGTGCGAGTCCGACACGCACTTGGCCGGTTTTTTATTTTCATTTAAGCACATTAAATATTCTTTAATTTAGTCTGTATTTCATAAAACTAGGTCAGGTACTTTTGTAGATATTGAAGATTTTCTAACCGACCCGTTTTCTTTGCGGTCCAGTGTATATCAAAATTCGACGATAACTAATTTCATTGCTATCGAGGTCTGTTTGTAGCCGATAAGGAATCACCTTAAATATCGGTACCCAACAAGTAAACGGGACTCCCCTGCAGTGTTTGTATAAAGTAGAATACATTTATTTATTATACTCTGTTTATTTATCGGTAAGCGACTGATAAGAATTTAGTCCCCGAGTGGGAGTATGCCTACTGATATACCTACCTCCAAAGAAATTACCAAGAAAGTAGGAGACTTGTAGGTACCTGTCCAACATAATTTGTTGTACTAAACGATGTACATGGACACAGTACGACTAGTCGCTCGCGGAAAATAATGTTGAAAACATGTCAGTATTGCCGGCATCTCATCAGTACCCCGGTCGAGCCAGCCCGTATATGAGCTGCAGTCAATTGGCTACAGCTTGGCTCTACCACCCTAGATCATCATCTCATCTCAGCCGAAAGACGTCCACTACTGGACAAAGGCCTCCCCGAAGGTTCGCTACAATGACATATGGTCTTGCGCTGCCCGCATCCAGCGGATTCCCGCGACCTTCACCAGGTCGTCGGTCCACCTTGTGGGAGGCCTACCCACGCTACGCTTTCTGGCATTATCTTAATGTCATCAATTCTAATTAATTAATGCCTTCATATGTAGGTATTTCATAAGTTAATGAGAATCAATATTAGGTAAACAAATCAACTCATAACCAACACTAACGCTAATAGTTAAAACTAAGCTTTCTTATCAATATAGTTTTGTAATCATCGAAATCGGTCCATCGGTTGCAATTTTTTAACACATTTTATCTAATGTGCGGCATGTGCGTGTGCGTCACACGGGACCGTCGGATTGAAGGCGCGCTGTACCCGCGCCGGCCCGCGGCGGCCGCGCGGCCGGTCATTACAGAGCGCGCATGGCTCAAATGACGTCACAATAACCGCGCGCGAACTTCACTAGTAATTTGGTCACCACTTCGTCAATTTTTGTCGTAGACCAAAAATTTTTGCAATGTATGTTATGGATTTCTTAGCTCTATAAATCTGCGTTCTCAACTAAATTCGTTACGGAAATCCATTGTCGAATTGCGAGTGCGATAACAGATGTGTCAATTTCGCTGCATGTAGTGGTGCTGTGAGTACAAATCTAGTGTTTATGTGATTGCAATGCAATGTTAGGAGTTACCATATCTGCTAGAATAATTATGAATATAAGTCTGTCAGGTAGATCCCCTACTCAGTTTTCCTGGTGCCCGTACGTGCCTCCGATACACTATGACCCGACAGTTGCATTGTTTGTTTCTTACTTAACATGCGAAACGTTCCTCTTATCGAGGAATGCATTTTATTGCTTGTAATCAATCTATCAATCTTTAAAAATAATAACACCAGACAAACACACCGCTGCATGGTCCTAAACTAAGCAAAGCTTGTACTTTACTACATACTGTACAATGGACTGGGGGCGATCCCAGTGACAGTTTTTTGGATAGGTATACAGAATGGATTTTTGAGACGGGTCATGTAGCGGCAGTAGTACCTAGTAGCTACTGTAAAACGTTATTAGAAGACGGCATCAAAACGGCATGATTTTAGGTATGTTTCCCAGTTTCTTGCTAGGGTAAAACCCCCAATTATTGGCACCTTGCACCAATTATTGTCCATACATATTTCTATGGGATTTCTTAGTTCAGCGGGTAGAATAACTAGGTAGGTGTAAAAAACTGTGAAATTTATGACTTTTAACAAAAAAAAAAACACTATTTCCATGTTTAGTTTTCTTATTTTTTAAAGATAACTTCAAAAGTGCCAATAATTGGGGGGGTGCCAATATTGGGTGCCGTTACCTTAACTGTATATTTTTTTTCTAAATCGGTTAATGTAGGTCAAAATTTCATGAAAGTTAAACTTTGTTCGATAATCTAGAAATTACAATCACGGATGAGGTTCAATCATGGACCAATTACTAAGGGGACTGGCCCTAAGCAACTCGGCCGAGTGGTCGGCCTAGTACTAACATCGACATAAAACGAAGCGAGTAGTTCAACTATTTACCGGTAGATAGAACAATGAAAATGAAAAAACAATGACCATGTTTTTTTTCATACATATATCTGATAAGGGCACCTCTTTCTTTAGTCTTTACTCTGTGGGTTCAATATTATTAAAAAATAATGTTTAGCGAAAACATTTTTTTAATCGAATTAATAAACAGTCGTGGACAACTAATAAGGGACACTATTATAGTACTCAAAGGGTAAGTTTATTCTTCCAGACCTTGGAACTTCGATGCCAAAGGGAACGTTTACATGTTAGTACCTATAGGTACCTACTACTTAAGTGCTAAAGTTAGTACCTACTTCAATTAGGAAAATAGCTGCTTAATTTATTTTGATGGAATTTTTAAACACACTGCAACTTTCAGGAAAAAAGACTCAATATAATTTCAGTCACCTTATATAAAAGCGAGGGAAAATAATAGTTCGCGACCAGTGATCATACGCATCTCACGGTCACGAGATCGACGCGTGGCGTTCCCGACGCCATATGTTAATAACGGAATAATAAATCAAAAATAATCTGGACATAATGTTAATAAAATAACATAAATAAATCCGGTAATTTATCGGGACAATTATAATTCCAAATTGGAACATTATTGGCGATATTTAATTTCAAAAATATAAAAATCCAACATTATTATTTTATTTTGACAAGAAACAATTTGGAATTGGAACATAATTTTTTTGATGCGTTTTTTATTGAAATTGGAACACTGATATTTAAAATTGGAATCTTGTGATAATTAAAGGAGGTGCGAACATTCGAAATGGTGAACAAAGTGTATAAAGTTAATTCGAAGGAGAAAAAAGTTGGAAGTAAACATAATCAGATATTGATGTCTATTGTTGGTGAGTTAATTGTTTAATTAG
Organism: Drymonia ruficornis; assembly: GCA_947859195.1. NCBI lineage: Eukaryota > Metazoa > Arthropoda > Insecta > Lepidoptera > Notodontidae > Drymonia > Drymonia ruficornis. The sequence goes on along the minus strand of OX401928.1, from coordinate 7,461,276 downwards.
ATTATTAACGACTCGGCATGTGTCACGTTTTGTAGCATGTGTAGGTACCTAGTGCTAGGACATCCATCATAGACAGTAGGATATTTTTTACTATAAACTCTTTGTGTGACATGAATGAAATATTGTCCATGTCAAGAATTAACATTTTTCCCACGCAAATAGGTACGAACGTATTTAGGTACTACACAATATCTTATTACTTATTTTATTAGCCGTACGGCCTACACTCAAAGGGCGTTTGTGCACTACAAGGAATTTTACGGTCCGGCAGTCCGTTTTTTTACGGTCCGATATGGCACGCCTTAAATGTACATACATACAGCTTGTGCACTATACGTAATTTTACCATCCGACATTTTACTTTCCGGGCCGTTCCAAGAAACTCATTGTAATGGTCTAAGATACGCTGAAGAAGTATCTACCCCCATGTGTTATTTGATTTTGACTAAGATTATACATATGTTAGATACTATGTAGATTGATAAATCGCACATAGGTTGCTTAGCTAAATCTGGGGCCAATACTGTTCAATATTTACCTACTAAAATTAACTTTTGTAAAAAAAATTACCTTATCTGTTATTTATAAAATTCGAGCATTAGTCTAGAGAATATCACACGAGAAGGCAACCCATGTGCGATTTATCAATCTACATACTATCTAACATATAATCTTGGTCAAAATCAAATAACACATGACGGTAGACACTTCTTCAGCGTATCTCGTACTATAAACTGCGCCGCACCGATCCGAGTAAAGACGGACAAGTGCACAAGCCAATCATTTTTTCATGCCATATCGGACCGTAAAAAATTGGACTGTCGAACCGTAAAATTCCTTGTAGTGCACAAACGCCTTAACACTGAGCCAAGCGGTCGTCCATCAAAGTGTAAGTTGTAAAGGTCGGATTTATAGAAATTTATTAAAACTAGTTTCCAATGCCTTTTCGCTAATACTTTAGTCTAGACATTGCAACGTGTTTAGAAAATTGTACCTATTATTTTTAGAACCACGAAATGTAATTTTTTGTAAAAACACGCTTGTCAAGTCGCTTGTAAGTTTGGCAACGTCGCATTTTTTCATTATCCTACCAAATTACAACATCTATGTATACCTATATGTCACAGGGAAATGTGGAAACCAGGGATTTCACGAAGTCACTGTAAATGTCGAATATTCTTGTTTATTACTTCATCTTACTAAAATGTCTGTGATATGTCGTTTTACTAAACTAAATCTAGTAAAATGAGAAAAATCATTTAGTAAAACAACGTTTAAAATGAAAACGTGTCCGTCCGCATTTCCCTGCGACATGTACTGTAATTTGCAGGGTTGTTTTAATTTAGCCAGTTATTTTGTTCAAACGACAAAGGTTTGAATAATAATTTTGTACTAACAAATGGGCCTAATTTCTGGGGTCCGCACGCGAGAATATAAATTCTAAATTATTAGATACCTACTAATTGTTTAAAATAGTTGTGACTACTTTGGGTAGCACTATTTTAAACCGGGTTCTAGTCTAGGTTGTTAGAACTAGAATTAATTTTAAAATGAACCTAAACGTGGCAGGATGTTTCATATACCAAAAGAATACCTACTCGGGGTATACATGTAATCGGGCATATAATTAAACTAGCAGTGCCCGCGACTTCGTGCGCGTATATCCGCGTTAATCCCGCGATTTTTTATGTTTCCCGAGTAACCGTAATTATTATTCCTAAAGTAACCTATGTTACTCCTTATAAAATCCGCTATCTGCCAGTGAAAGTCGAGTCAAAATCGGTCCAGCCGTTTCGGAGATTACCCGGAACAAACATACAGACAGACATGCGGGCGGTATGCGGGTGGGAAAGCCGTATACCATCCGAGTTCCTAGTTGGCTTGGCAGAGTAGTATCTGTCGTAGCATCAAAATGCGAATTAAATGAACTACATTAAGGGCCTCCGCAGACTTGCTACTTTTAGCATCGGCGACCGGCGATTTTGTGACGTATCGATGCTGCGTCGCGTTTCTTCGAGCGCGAACGAGCGAGACGCAGCATCAAAATCGCCGATCGCCGATGCTAAAAGTAGCATGTCTGCTGTGGTCCTAAGATCATTTTTGTTTGTAAGAAACAGCAGCAAGTTGGACTCTGGGAATGTACAGTTTGATTATTGGCACTGCGGTGGAGTTAATCGATGCCAAATCTGACTGCGCGTGCGATCACCTGATAATAGATCTATGATGTAGCTAACTAATACTATACTTACATTGTATTTATAGGTAGGTATTTAGGTACTTACTTAATTCTTTTATACCCGGTGAAAACGATAACCCCCTTATTCATAGAGATTTTAGCTAGTTTACAATGGGTTTAAAATGGGTTTATTTACAGTTCGCTTACGGTGAGGGAAAACATCGTGAGGAAACCTACCTATCCCTCGGGATTAGGTAATAGTCAGTTCCTGTATACACGGCGACAAGGTTCACCACCTGTCACGTTGGGTTCTGACTTTCTGGTGAAACATGGGCTTTGAGTTGGTTAATACCTCCACAATGTGGTGGTGTATGGCAACTCAAGCCTCTGACTACCACCGAATGGGGATAAAAGTCGTGACGTATATGTTATGTTATGTTACAATGGGGTTTAAAAGCATTTTTAGGAACAAATGTGTTCTGTAAGTCCACTGCAAGTCGATCATAACTTTCTATGAATAAGGGGATTAGTGTTTACAAGCGATTATTTTTGACAGTGTAATAATTACAAAAAATTGACTGATACAAAATTAGGTTTTCTAATGAGAAAAATTGTAGATTTTTTTAAATAATAGGTAAGTAGCGAGATTTTAAAAAAGACATTTTTTAAAATCTCGTTTAAAATCTCGAAAAAGACATTTCATTATTTTCAGTTATTTAATCTTTACTATCAAAAGTTACCACAACACTTTTAGCTTATATCGTAACTAAAATGCTCGGGATATACAGCGACACTCGACACTCAGTGTATCTCAGTGTAGCGACACCGCCAGTACAACTGTAACAAGGTGTCGCGGCGGTGTACACACGCAGACACTCGATGTATACACTGAGTGTATTTGTGTCAAGTGTCGTTGTGTATCCCGAGCTTAAAGGTAGGAGTTCGATGCAAGCGGCAGATGACGGACGTCAGTCGGCAGACGTCAGTTTCATACAAATTGTCGCGATGACATGTGCCGCGACGGCACGGCATTCAATTTCTATGAGATCGACTGACGTCCGTCATCTGCTGCTTGCATCGAACTCCTATCTTTATAGTTTGCTAATAAAACTACCTTTATAAATAATGTAAGAACATAAAATATTTGTGTCAGGATTTAGCATTTTTAGAGAGTAGTCTTCATTCGGATACATTCTTAAAATTTTCGTATTTAATTTGGTTTATGTATCAGTTTTTTTTTGTATATCTCTTAAACTGACAAAATAATAGCTTGTAAACAATTATACCTAACGCCAAATTGATAGAGAATTGTAGCCAGTTTACAATGCTTTTACCAAGCATTTCTAGGAACAAGATGGTAGAGCCAAGCTGTAGCCAATTGACTGCAGCTCATAAACGGGCTGGCTCGACCGGGGTGTACCACCCTCTCACAGAAGATCGGCGTATAGCAGCTATTACAGCTGCGTTTCGTACGATGAGTGAGAGAGCCGAAAGCCCACCTCCCCTCCCCCTCGCTCCATCCCACTCCCCTTCAGGTCGGCTACGTGCGAGCAATGCCTTTGGTATTGTAAGCACCTATAGGCTACGGTAACTGCTTAACATCAGGCGGGCCGTACGCTTTTTTGCCACCGCAATCCTGTAACCTGTCACGTTGGGTTCTGACTATCTGGTGAAACGTGGGCTTTGAGTTGGTTAATACCTCCACAATGTGGTGGTGTATGGCCACTCAAGCCTCTGACTACCCCCGAATGGGGATAAAAGTCGTGACGTTACATACATACATACAATCCTATAAATAAAATGCAAAAGTGATTTGTAATGCCATTGTAAGTCCATCATAATTTTCTATAAATATGGGGGCTATTGTTTCCACCCCGCATATTTCTAATTAGGAATTCGATGCTATAATTGGGTGAAACAAAGGTAAACAATGGATCCGGTCTCGACCCCTCATAATTTGGTCCTACGGTTCTGTTGGACCCAAACAATACATTAAGGTCCGTAGAAAAGTGCTGACTACGTAAACGAAATTCCTACTTCATTAATAATAATGAATATTAACGTAGGATTACTTGTTGCCAGAAAATCACATCAACTGTATGGTCCCAAACTAAGCAACGCTTGTACTATGGCTACCGTACAATGGACTGGGGGCGATCCCAGTGACACCCAGACCAGGGCAAATTACGAAAAGGCCGTTTCTGAAATTTGTCTCTGCCGGGAATCGAACCTACAACCACCAATGCAGTGAGATGAGCGGCCTACGATCAAACCACGGCGCCAAGCCGTCGTATTGCCAACACGGCTCATCTTTTGGTGAAACAGATGTGTTAATTTCGCTGCATGTGCGCTGAATAGGTATAAGTCCGTGATTGTAATGTAAGGTGGTACCATGTCTGCTAAATTAATGCATCAATGAGGTATTTACATAATAATTTAAACTTATTATTAGACGTGTCAAACCTTTTGCAAAATATGTTTGTTTATGGTCTTTACGATACAGGCCCCGTAAAGGTCGCTGCTTAAAAAATTTTGAACTTTTATTTTGAAAATAATTGATTGTTATTATTATTTCATTTATTCAAGCAGTGGTAGCCGATTAGTTAAGCACGCGTCTTGCGGGCTTAAGGTCATGGGTTCAAACCCTGGCTCACACCTCTGGATTTTTCGAAATCTATGTGTGAATCATAACTTTAATATGATTATCACTTGCTTACGGTGAAGGAAAACATCGTGAGGAAACCTGCATGTCTTAGACATGTGAAATCCACCAACCCGCACTGGGCCAGCGTGGTGGATTATGGCCTGAATCCCCCTCGCATTGAGGGGAGGCCCGTGCCCAGCAATTTTTTTTTTTTATTTTTATTATTATTATTCATTAAATATCCTATAAATTTAATTTTTTTAATATAGATATAAAAATACATTTAAAAATATAAAAATAGTTCCCCATCGGCATCGGGAACAGGGTCCTAGTTACCGGTGGTCAAGGCTCCAGGGAGAGGAACTTCCTCACAATAAGATACCTATTCTAAAATAAAAAAATGTAAAATGTAACGTCACGACTTTTATCCCCGTTCGGGGGTAGTCAGAGGCGTGAGTGGCTATACACCACCACATTGTGGAGGTATTATCCAACTCAAAGCCCACGTTTCACTAGATAGTCAGAACCCAACGTGACAGGTGGTGAACCGTGTCGTCGTGTATACAGGAACTGACTATTACCTAATCCCGAGGGATAGGTAGGTTTAGGGATACCTATTCATAGTTACTAAAATATTTGACCATAATCGGATTCACTTAACTGTGTCTATAGTCAGATTTTTAATTACACGAAGCCAACTGACAGCTGAAAATGTCACTGCTCTATGAATTTGAACCTTATTTGTTCTATTTATATGAAAAGTGACAAAAGCACCTGTCAGCACACCTCGTCTAATTAAAAATCAGAGTATAGGTACTTATTTGATTAATTATTGATTATCACTAGCTGTGCCCACGAGTTCGTACTCGATTTTTTTTGAAAAAGATTACCCACTTTTAAGACCGCGTGGAATTTAATGTTATACTAACTAATGTTGTACTAACCGGTCTAGACTAACATGACAATCGGAGATTTTTTACACTAATCCTAAATCGATAAGACGATAGACAATATTTAATTAGTTTTAAATATTTAAATTTAAGTCAGGACCAGTTTTCAAATCATACATCAATACACTCACGCCTGTAGGTACCCCACGGGTAGGCAGAGACTACTGATTGCACCATACTACGATTTTGATACACCTCTTTTGCTTCATCCACATTCATACATCTGGTTGGGCTTCCGGCTCTCTCACTCATTGTACGAAACGTAGCTGTAATAGCTACTTTACGATCTTCTGTGAGAGGGTGGTAGTACCCGGTCGAGCCAGCCCGCATATGAGCTGCAGTCAACTGGCTACAGCTTGGTTCTACAACCAATAGAACTAGCCAACCCCCAACTACCTCCCCTCCCTCCGTCCCACCGTGCGAGTAATGCTTTTGATATTGCGAGCATCTATAGGCTACGGTAACTGCTTAACATCAGGCGAGCCGTACGCTAGTCACCACCTCAGTCCTATATAAAAAAAATTTGGTTCGATGGAACATTGCTAAAAATATTTAGTAATTAAAATGTATTTCTATTTCAGTGTGCATGCCAATTCTGGCTTATGGCACCGCAATGGGCTGGATATCTCCGCACAAAGAGATCCTCATGGGGGATTCCTCCCCGTCCAACTCCCCTCTATCCGAGGAGGAGGTCTCCTGGATGGCGTCGATCATGTTTATATTCGCGCCGATCGCTGTCTTTATATACGGCGCTGCAGCTGATAAATTTGGGAGAAAAAATGCACTGCTGTGCGCTTCGGTGCCTATATCTGTGAGTATTTTGAGGAGACTACGTACATCTCAAAGTTGAGATCAATCTTAAGATGCAATTTTGACGTTTGATGTATGGAAAATCTGTCAAAAACAGCACCTTAAAACCGATCTCAATTAAGAGATGCATTTAAGTCATATTATTGTTAATAAAATTTGTAAATAATTCCTGAATTACGAACTTCAAGTAGTTTTTATGTTTTCCTAGTAATAATTCAGTCGATGACTACTACATATTAGACCACCACTTGGCGTAGTGATTCGAGCGTTGGCTGTTCGGCTCACTGCATCGGATGGTTGCAGGTTTACTTCCCGTCAGAGGCAAATTTTGGAAACGGCATTTTCGCAATTTGACTTAGTTTCTGTGTCACTGGGACCGCCCCCAATCCATTGTACGGTACCCATAGCTTTACATAGTTTGGGACCATACAGTTAGTGAGTTTGTCTGGCAATATTTATTTATTTCAAATCGACACTTCTAATATCTTTTCTCCACAGCTCGGATGGGCAGTGAAACTCCTCTGCGCGCATCCAATCGCGCTGATCGGCGCGCGCGCACTCATCGGCTTCGGTTCCGGCGGCGGGTTCGTAGTGTGCCCGCTGTACGTCAAGGAGATCAGCGAGGACAGCATCCGAGGGATGACTGGGACCTTCGTTATATTCTCACAGGTGAGCGAGTATTACTGATCGACGCATGGGTATTAAAAACAAAAGATCTATTGTTTTTTTGCTACGACGACATTACACGGTTTAAGGAGCCGTCCATAAGTTACGTGAGGCGTTAAGTGGTGGTGGGGGGAGGGGGGTTCAGGCGAATCTCAAAGGCATATTATTATTAATTAAATTAAAGGTACCTAATGGTTAACTAGTAATGTGAATTTAGATCTTTGTTTCTTATTACCTTGATGATGCACAAGCACTTGTTCGCTGCCTGTTTCTTTGTCCATGTTGCCAAAACAAGCACGGTAAAGCGCATCTAACGGTTTGTTTTGGGGCCCCATTGACTTCATGGGTTTATTTTATACAATTTGCATCTAGAGGTTAAATCGTCTAAAGGTTAGAGAGATAACACTTTATTGTACACCAATCGAACAAATACAAAAACAACAATGACAAACAAAACAAGAAACAAACACAGTGTATAGTGGGCGGTGTTATCGCAAGCTGCGATCTCTTCCAGACAACCTTTGGATGGAGAGGATTCCATGTTTCAAACAGGGTTAAAGCATCTAATGGTAAGTACGTATTTGCCATGAGTCACGAGCTAGCTATGTGTGTCCCAGACGGTGGGCAACCTGTTGGTGTTCATCCTGGGCGACCTGCTGCCCTTCAACACGGTGCTGTGGATCCTGCTGGCGGTGCCGCTGCTGCACTTCTGCATACTGCTCCGGCTGCCCGAGACGCCATCCTACTTGATCAAGTGTGGGAGGAATGAGGTAAGTTTTTGAACCCCGACAAAAAATGAGGGGTGTTATAAGCAGAGATCGGAGTAGGTAGAATGATTTTCGTACTTGCGCCATGAGGTCATAACATGGACATACCATTTTTCCGGAATTACCGGAAATGGAACTGGGATGTCAAAACATATCGTATAAAATATATTAAAATGAAAAACGTTTAAGAGAGTAAATTACATCATTTATTGTTGTTTATTTTTATCTTCATCGGTTACAATTAGTACATCCTGATTATGTGCCTCTATACAATTAAAATAAATGACCATAAGTTTTTCAATGATCTTTAATTTCAATCTATTTCTTTTGACGTCCAAAATACATTTAATAAGTAGAAAATGGTCGTTCAACATCTGGAAGTCTGAGTCTTATCCATATTAACATATACGTTTGACGTCAATAACCTTAAATCGATCTACCTACTCCGATCTCTGGTTATAAGTTTTCAGCGTGTATCTGTCTGTCTGCCTGTGGCATAGTTCCTGAACAGATGAAGCAATTTTGATAGTTTTTTTTTTTATTGAAATCTTAGGCAATGGTCGCAACGGCAAGGCAATTGCGATGCGACGGCGGTTTCTATAAAAATCTCGCTTATGTGATGCGGCGACCGCCGTTTTTATAGGGGTAAGATCGCTGTCGCGTCGCTGACGCATCGCATTCGCGTTCCCAGTGCCGCCCCGGCCTTCTTTTACCCCTTCAAATAAGTGCTATAACGCACGAGGACACCAGTGGTAGCGCAACCAGTCGCTCCACCAACAAAATGTATAGAGCTGTTTGAAAGGTATAGCAACTGGTGTCCGCTTGGTAGCGCAACCAATTCGGTGTCGGCTATCGAATCACCCGCTGGTGGCGCAACCAAGGTTGCCTCGTGCGATATCGCACTTAATCATGAGACAGTCATCAGATTGATCTTGCATTTGTCGTACTCATAATAAGTATAGGTGCTTAATTAGGTACTATACTAGACTGGTGGTAAAGCCAAATTGTAGCCAATTGACTACAGCTCTTATATGGGTAGGTACTCATCTATGGATGATACATGACGGGCCCGTTGGCGTGGTTGGCGTGATGGCGCCTTTCACGCTGCAGGTCGTAGGTTCGATTCCTACCCGGGACATGCATTTGTGTGCATGAACATGTCTGTACGTCCCGAGTCTGGGTGTATATGTATATTAAGTATTTATTTACAAATAAAAAAGTAGTATATGTAGTAATATCAGTTACCTGGTTTCCTTAGTACAAGCTCTGCTTAGTTTGAGATCAGGTAGCCGTGTGTAAAAAATGTCCCAGGGTATTATTATTATTATTATAGGTACCAATATCTACTGTATTGTTTCAGGATACCGCCAAAGTGCTGGGCTGGCTGAGGTCGTTGCCCCCGGATGACGCGCTCATCTCCGAAGAGGTGGACCGACTGATCATTGAGCAGACCACAAGCGCGCCCAAGTTCTCACCCAAACTGCTGTGTGAGTGATATCGTTCTTCTCCTTCGTCTGACTCATGTGTGTAAGCAGGCTGGTGAAAGTGTTTTCATGAAACGACGACGATGACTATAGCCTAGGGGTGAACAGGTTGGGCTAGCAATCAGAAGGTCCCAGCTTCGATCCCCGGTGGGGCATGCACCAATGGATGAATTTTCATCTGTGTGCATAATTTACAGTTCGCTGACGGTGAGGGAAAACATCGTGAGGAAACCTACCTATCAACGGGATTAGGTAATAGTCAGTTCCTGTATACACGGCGACAAGGTTCACCACCTGTCACGTTGGGTTCTGACTATCTGGTGAAACGTGGGCTTTGAGTTGGTTAATACCTCCACAATGTGGTGGTGTATGGCATACACTCAAGCCTCTGACTACCCCCGAATGGGGATAAAAGTCGAGACGTTACATTTTTTATGAAGATCGTCCAGATTTAGCGAACCGGCCTCATTAGTATCACTTCTTAATTTAGACGGATTATATCCGCCGCCATGTCGATAGTGGTCCGTTTCATACACTTAGTGAGTTCATAGATTAATATGGGAGATGCTATCCTTCTAATGTAGTGATTATATTCCAAGGAAGTTTTAAGTCTCTAACACCTGGAATGCGGACTTGGCAGCAAAAGTGAAGCCGACAGCGAGATACCATACTGAACGTTGTTTCCTTTGCCAACAAGAGTGACCATAATATTTTGACATTTTGAGAACGTCCCCATGGACATCTAGTGAAAACGTGCTTTTGTACCGAGATTGTTATGATAGGAAAATAATAAAATAAGGAAAGGGATGTTTATTTTCTTAAGAACATGAGTAGGTACAATAAATTAGTCTGCGGTGGCCAAACCACACGAGTGCCTGTCTGTATCTTGGCAACCTAAATGAAGTTACAAAATAGTATTTAAGATCGTAGATTTTGCCACTTTGTAATATAAAGTAACATGACACTTCACACGCTTGGACGTTGTCTAGGCTCTCCATATCTATGGTTTTTCCAATACTTATCTTTCCTATACTTACTCTTTTTCTATGCTATAAAAGGTACCTACTACTGTTAACATGTTATGTTTGATTTGGGCTGTGCAAGTTGTGACAGACGGACATAGAGACAGATAGACGGACAACAAAGTTATCATATTAGGGTTTAGTTTTTTTCCTTATTAGGTACGGTACCCTAACGGCCGAATACTCAAAGGCTACTTAAATATTTAAGTCCCACTTAGCAGTTTGAGACGTCGTTAACTGTCATTTTTTGTATGGCGCGTCAAAGTTAAGCAGCTCTTAAATTTAAGTTGCGTACGAGTATTCGGCGGTAAGAATATCTAACTAATTAGACCATAAGACAAAATTAAAGGACAATGGGCAAAACTGTATGGGACTTGGTCCAAATATCCACCACTGACGAGACCTACGTAACCCGATAGACCACTAAATACTGAGTAACTTTTACAAAGACAGTTCAACAAAATAAGCTGTAAGTAAAAAAATACGGGTAGTTTAAAAAAAAATATGATTTCACCATTAGTATTATGTTTATAATTTTTTTTCGAAAGGCAACAATATAAATACTCTTACTAACATTAAATAAAAATAAAATAAGCTGTCAGAAAGCAAAAAATGCCGTGAAAAGTTTTTATTATTATTTTTGTTACCTGATGAAAAGTGAACAACAAGCGCTTCTATAAAATAAATAAGCAGGTACCTTCTATGCGTTACCTTACTTTTTCACTTATCATCAGGTAACAAAAATAATAATAAAATAATTGATGGAATCAGGCGTAACTTTGCGGAAATCCATTGTTAAACAATTATAGAGAGGGACCCACCACTCACCCTCGGAATTGTCAACCTCCAATATTATAAACCAAATGAATTGATCGATAATAGAAGAAGCCAACAAGACCTAACTCCCTGTCAGTCGAGAGTATGTCTGTCATGAGTCATGGACCCTAACAATTAGCAATTTTCCGCAGACAAATCGAATCCTAAATAAATTCGACACGTGTTTCGCCTCTAAACGAGGCATCCTCAGGAAAGCTGGACTGCAACTGAGCAAACTAAGCTGCGTGCGCCGCGCCTTATAAGCAAAAACGACCGGTGTCCCCACTCCCCCCGCCACTCGCAGAATCAATTGAGTGACTTATTTGTTGGAATGAAAATAAATTTAATAAAGGACAGGTGTCGAAACTAATCTGTTCGTTCAGCAACGCGTTCCTATCTCGCTTAACAATTTCTAAACGCTCCAACACATACTCACTCATTTAATAAAGAGTTACATATAATTTATCATATAGCTCAGTCAAACGGGTATAGTAAAAGCTTAATTAATAAACTCATTCAAATAAAACAACACAAAATAGTGAAGAGTTTATTATATCCATCAATTAAAGAACCATTAAATTATACCTCCACTCTGACGTACTTTGGACATATAACTGACAGACTAGCGAGGGTACTGAGGGGGAATGATATTAGATCAGCTTTTAAACCACATAGTTCATTAAAATCATTATGTAACGGTAAAGACAGAATAGATTGTTCCAAAAAATCCGGTGTTTATCAATTAGTTTGCAACAGTTGTAATAAGGTTTATATAGGACAGACAGGTCGCAATTTTAATATTAGGTATAAGGAGCATATAGCCGATTTTAGGAATAACCGTCTCGATAGGTCCCATTTTGCTAAACATTTGTTAGAGACGGGTCATACTTTAAATAATAGTCATAATTTTGATATGGTCCACATATGTGACAAGGGTCTTAGGTTGTGCGTGTTGGAGCGTTTAGAAATTCCAAGCGAGATAGGAACGCGTTGCTGAACGAACAGATTAGTTTCGACACCTCTCCTTTATTAAATTTATTTTCATTCCAACAAATAAGTCACTCAATTGATTCTGCGAGTGGCGGGGGGAGTGGGGACACCGGTCGTTTTTGCTTATAAGGCGCGGCGCACGCAGCTTAGTTTGCTCAGTTGCAGTCCAGCTTTCCTGAGGATGCCTCGTTTAGAGGCGAAACACGTGTCGAATTTATTTAGGATTCGATTTGTCTGCGGAAAATTGCTAATTGTTAGGGTCCATGACTCATGACAGACATACTCTCGACTGACAGGGAGTTAGGTCTTGTTGGCTTCTTCTATTATCGATCAATTCATTTGGTTTATAATATTGGAGGTTGACAATTCCGAGGGTGAGTGGTGGGTCCCTCTCTATAATTGTTTAATAATAAAATATGTTTCACGGCATTTTTTGCTTTCTGACAGCTTATTTTATTTTTATTTAATGTTAGAAAGTGTATTTATATTGTTGCCTTTCGAAAAAAATGTATAAGACATAACACTGGTGGTGCGTTCCAATCACTGTTAATTTTGTTATTTTCGTTATTTTTGTCCACAAATCACGTTCCACTCGCACCAACTTGTACTGAAAGTTATCATTATTATCGTTTTTAACACTTTTTGTGGACGAAAATAACAAAAATTACGGTGAATGGAACGCAGCATAAGTGTGAAATAAAAAAATTAAAATATTTTTTAAACTACAATTTTTTTTTTACTGACAGCCTATTTTGTTGAACTGGCTTTGCAAAAGTTACTCAGTATGTAGTGGTCTATCGAGTGACGTAGGTCTCGGAAGTGGTGGACATTTGGACCATTTTTGCCCATTGTCCTTTGTGCTAACGAAAAGGAACAGTGAGGGCAGGGCATTTTCCTTTAAAACTCGTTGTGTTAAATTAGGGACATAATCTGTCGGCTTAAAATGCTTGCTGTATATGACGGAATTTTGGGTAATTTTTCTGTAGCCAATAGGTATTTGTTGTAACCAATTTACACGCCTGGGATCTGTAAAAGATAAAATTGTTTTTTTGTTTTTTATTGCTTAGGAGTAATCGGGAAGTGTAAAGTCAAAAGTCGTCCCAATTGCAAACAATTTCAATCGACAAACCATCGGTCTCGGCATTTATTTTATATTGTCCATCAAGGGTTGCAATGCTGACCGCGCTGTGGAGGCCTGGAGCTGCGCTGCGCCGCGCTTTCGGCCATCAACAACGCGCCCAGCAACACACTCATTACAGACCGTGGCAGTAATGTACTATTAAACGACTTGACCGTTATTAGAAGCTTATTATATTGAGATAGGCATATCCGCTTCCCGTTGCATTTTACCTCTCTTTCTACCTTATATCGCCATCTCTTTCGCACCTCCTACGTAACACCAGGCGTGGTGGGGTGCTCCGCTACCAGTAGGCAGCAGCGCGCCTGTCCTTCTTTGGCGTGAAATTTCCCGTTGAAATAAGTTGTGCTCCTAAAAGTGCTTATATTTTTAGTGTAATACATACAACAGTTTACAACTAAGCACGTAAGTTGCACAAGTATTGTACTATAAACGGTTTTACCGTTCGCTTTATAATATTTCATCGACTACCTACATTCCTAGTTAGTAGTTCGATTAACATTTTTATTCCTATTCTTTTGTAATAGGTAATTTTCTTTCTACCTTCAACTTTTATATTTTCGTGCCATTTTTTCTGTAGCGTACGTGTGTGTTTTAGTAGTTACGGATTAATTTATTACGATGGATAACGATGTTTCTGCAAATGCGGGTATCTCGACAACGCCGCTGCCCAGTAAATCGCGTTTACGTAAGCAGAGGTCGTCATCGAGTAGTAACGATAGTAGTAGCTCATCCTCTTCGTCCAGTTCTTCAGAATCATTACGAGATGCGAAAAAGAAAAAGAGAACACATCGTCGTCGCTCCAAAAAACACAAGCATAACCGTCACCTTTTGGAAAAATTATCAAAAGAAGTAGGTCAGTTACGAAAAAATATGGCCAGTTACGATTGCCGTGATAATGTTTCGTTTATTTCGGATGTTAGCCGCGGACTTTATAACGATTGCTGTGCCTCGCAGGCTGCCGCAGCAGTACCGTGTAATTTGAACACGGACGTTGAACCTAATTTAAAATTTGATATTGAGACTAAACTTAAAGATCCGGTGGTACCTACCACCCCACAGGAATATTTGAAAATTCTAAACGAGGTTCAACGTTTTGACAGTAGTACCTGGTCCGATGTGCGTTATTCTGAAACACAAAAATTATACGTTCATTCGCCGGGCTTTACAGAGCTCGAAACAAACGAAGAGGTGAAGGCGTATGACAATTTACGCCACTTAGCTCACTCTGATAAAGCATATGCTGCCATAACTTTTTGTATCTTTAAGCAAAAAGAAGTTTTTCTTAACAGTTTACGCGGTCTGATAGCGTGGTCTAGGGCACCTGATTCGTCTCTTACCCAGCTAAACGAAAGGATTGAAGATATTTTTCTAAAAGGCGACTTTCATAAGGTATCCACAGACCTTTTACAAATGGCGTGTGGCCACAGAGCGGAAGCAATAGAAATGAGAAGGGATGGTATATTAAAGTGTGTTCGCGACCCGCTCATTAAAAGTACATTAAATAGAATCCCTCCGACATGTACACATGTTTTTAACCCGGAAGCTCTCGCAACTGCTTTGGAAAAAGCAGGTGGAGTAAGGAAATCGTTCTGGCCTACAGAGCAATCTAGCAGCAGGAATGCTTCGCGAGCGAAACCCAATAATGCTGCAGGCTTCCCCTCGCAGGGGCAAAGCCATTATAATGTACCATCGCATGGTATTTCTGATCATTGCTGCGATCCTGCTCCAGGTTATGCACAATGCAATCATTACCAGCCCTCCCAGGGCGTTAATAAAGCCCATTACCATTCAAAAGGGTACAATAACTTCGGCCAAAGCCAAGAACAGCGTAATGCAAACACCTATACAAGAGGTAATGCCTTTCGATCTCGCGGATCAAGGCCAAAACAGTCTTCGCATAGAGGACAAAAACGCCCCTTTTCGCCCTCTGGCAATAAAGGCTATAAAAGACAAAAATGACTCGAAAGTTCAAGCGGGACGGTTGGCCCAGTGTGTCAATCGTTGGACGGAAATGGGGGCTCCGGATTTTATTCTGTAAATAATAACAGGGTATCGCATAACCTTTTGCCGAAAGCCGCGCATGAGAACACCAGACTCGAGGAACGATCGTCGTCGCACTCTAGAGTCGGACCAAATCACACGGTAAAATGTTTTGGAAACAACAACTCTCTCCCCGAGCTTTGTTTCTTTACTGTTCTTCGTGGCAAAGAGCGACGGCCCGAACCGCCTGAGGTTATTAAATCAGTATGTCTTAACCGATCGTGTTTGGCTAATAAATATGTACCCGGTCCCCGACTTTCTCCAACCGATGGTTTGAATGTGCGAGGTGGATTTGACGCAAGTAGATTTCAACCTTCCAATAGCCCAGCCACACAGGCGTTTCCTGCGCGTTCTTTACAAAGGCGAATTATTGGAAATGACATGCCATCCGTTAAGTCTAAGCACAGCACCAAAGGTTTTCGCGTGTCTAATGAATTGGATTGCGCAAATTCTAAGAGAAAGAAACGTAAGGCTGATCGTTTATCTCTACACGATGTCGGGAAGTTGGAACCCAGTCGAACTGTATTTTCACTGCAATCTGAAAGAGGTACTAGCCATCCTGAAAGCTCTAGAGCTCTACACTCCGATTTAATCCGAGAACCGGTTTGCAGTAACATATCTCTGCAACGAGGGCGGGACCAAGTCTCAGCCATTCATGAACCTGACTTACCGGATACTTCGGATCATGGACGATCATTAGATTCAATTCAAGATCTATCACATACACGGGAAGTTCAACAGTCATGCGGACAGTCACCACCGTCCGTCAGAATGGAATATACTGCCGAATTGTATGAAGATGATCTTTCCAAAGATAGTAGCAAACTATGCAACCCTGGACCTCCACGATCACGAAGTGATGTGTCACCACGATGCATTCAGTGTGTCGTGGAAGTTCCTATTGGGGTGGATCCTCCCGCCGCCGTTTCTTATTCCCCAAGTACTAATGCACCTCAATCAAGCCACCGGGGTATATCTAATTGTGTTTCCCCGATAAGAGAAGGATTTCTTGAGAGTAGATCTCAAATCTCGGGCAGTTGCAACCCCATTCACATGAACAAATCTGAAGAGATTTCTGATCTACACTACAACAGGTCTACCACCTCCCAAGATACAGGACGTGATACTGAAAATTTGGAAATGTGGGGGTGGTCTCAGGAAATAAGATCATGGAATACGAATCAAGTATCTCTTCTGAAATCATCCTGGCGTCCTTCCACATGGAAAACATACAGAGTCGCTTGGAATCGGTGGGTAAGCTGGGCAAATCAGCATGGAATATGTCCAGTCAAACCTGAAGGCGCTCAGTTAGCCCAATTTTTAGCAGATCTTTATCTCAAGTTTAACTTTGCTTATAGTACAATTCTTCTTCACAAGTCTGTAGTTTCCACGTTATGCAATGCTGAGTTGTCTGGAAAATTGAGCGAAAATGTACTTGTCAAGCACGTGTTAAAATCTATATCTTTAAAGATTACCCAGTCTCCTAAAGCCCCTATTTGGGACATAGACATCCTGACAACTTATATGAGCAATTATTCCGTGAATAATGAAAATGTTTTTCAAACGGTTCGGCATACAGCAGCATTATTGATTCTTTGTTCAGGGCGCCGTATTCATGATCTAACGCTACTGAGCATAGATAGTGAGCATTGCACGATTAACGATGATTATGTCATTTTTTGGCCGCTGTTTGGGTCTAAAACTGATTGTCATAAATATAGACAATCCGGTTGGAAGCTCTTGTCTAATCCACAAGATCAAAATTTGGACCCGGTTTATTGGATCAACAAATCAATAATGATCCTAAGTGAAAGACGTGACCAAGCTGAATCGTCTAATTTATTTATAACGTTGCGAGGGTCTCCGTCACCTGCCTCCCGTGCAGTTATTGCAGGATGGATAAAGTCGCTTATGAAAGAAGCGGGTATTACAGCAACCCCGGGAAGTGTGCGTTCCGCTGTAGCTTCTAGTAATTGGATTAATAATTTTCCACTTGATGACATTTTAGCCAGAGGAAATTGGAAATCAGTTAAAACCTTCCAAAATTTCTATCGCCGTGAGGTAAAGGTTTCCTCAGTAAACAGAACTACTGTTACTACCTTATTCAAACCTGTGCAATGATTATGTATCAGATTATTAATTTATAATATTTAAAAGTTCAAATATAATTTTATTTTCAATATCGGTAATATTAATACATTTAATATTGAGGTAGTGTGATTTGTGTGTATAATACCTATTTGTATTTTTGACATGCAATATGATGCACCTAATGGATCTACCTACTTTCAGTTTTCATGTACTCCCTAGTACTTTGTAACTGGGTTATTTTTTGTTTTAATTAAACAAAATACTTTCGCACTTAAGAGTATTTATTTAAGACCCTCCTATGCCTATCACATTGGCGTCTTACACCAGGCGATAACAAACAGGTCTCAATATAATAAGCTTCTAATAACGGTCAAGTCGTTTAATAGACGCGTTTTACCTGTAATAAAACGCATATTAAACTACTTACCTTATTAGAAGCTTAACTTTTAACGCTGCCTGGCGCATATTTCGACACAATGAAGGACAGGCGCGCTGCTGCCTACTGGTAGCGGAGCACCCCACCACGCCTGGTGTTACGTAGGAGGTGCGAAAGAGATGGCGATATAAGGTAGAAAGAGAGGTAAAATGCAACGGGAAGCGGATATGCCTATCTCAATATAATAAGCTTCTAATAAGGTAAGTAGTTTAATATGCGTTTTATTACAGGTAAAACGCGTCTATTAAAAAGTAACAAAAGGGTAAAGGAAAGGGGCCCCGAGAATTACATTGCCTGAAATGGTTAATCTGGCCCTAGACGTGCGCGTTCCTCGTGTGAACGACGCGAACGCCGTGTGCGAGCCCGGCGAGCCGTGACAACGCGGCGTGAACGTCGCGTTTTACCAGCGTGTGGTCTGTCGCGCGCTGCAAATGCGACCGACTTCAAAAAGTAGCGATGTAGTCGTGCGGCAACGAAAAGCGCGACTTTATCGCTGCAAACAGTTCCCGTGGACGATATTCCTCAGTTAACACAGACACATAATAAGATTTATATTATAGTCCTTTTTACTAGAGAAATTTGTGTCACCCGAACATCTAAAATGTACTTAACGTGGAAAACATAGTTACCCACTTACCTATGTTAAGATAATCCTTAATTCGGATAATATTCGCTTTTACAGCCTTCCATTACGCATATTCTACCCATTTTTATGAGAAAATTCAGCACAATCCTCTAGATTTAAAATTAGCTGAAAATGTCGTGTGTCACGCAAATTGACGTTCTGTGTTTCAAGTTTTTAATTTTATTTCTGCTACGATTCCTATAGACATCACGGAACTGACAATTACAAGCGAATTATTAAAGAAGGTAAGTACTTATTTCCAGATATTTATTTATATTTGAAATTTTAATCTTAGGATATTCTTATACTTTACCATAGGTAATTCATTAATCGACTTTATTGTTTATTATTCTTAACATGAAAATGTACCAAGTTTAAGGTGATCGAATAAATATTAACTGGCAACACAAGGGATGAAGGTTGTACTGTTAGAAAGGGAAAGAAGGCGCAGTTATAGGTATCTGGCTCGGACCGGTTTTTATAATGCGTGCATCGTGGGCGTTAAGTCCGTCACATAAGGATTATTTTTGATTAAATGAATGGAAAATAAAGTTTGTAGTCCACAGTCATGTTCAATGGTATTACGTCGATGTTATATTCTCGTTGAGCATTAGTAGCACGCAATTCGTAGCCACACTTCAGCCAAAAGACGTCCACTGTTGGACATAGGCCTCAAGGTTTTCCACAACGCCCGGTCCTGTGCCACTTGCATCCAGCGGTTTCCCGCGACCTTCACTAGGTCGTAGGTCGTGTGGTGGGCCTACTCACGCTGCGTCTCCGGTACGTGGTCGCCACTCAAGAACCTTTCTGCCCTGCCGCTTTCTTTCTGCCCAAAAAAATGCTTACATTATGTTCTATAGTTACCTAGGGGGCCATCCGAAAATTACGTCACACGTAAAGGGGGGGAGGGGGTCGACGTAGTGTGACATTGTGTGACAAGGGGTGGGAGGGGTCCTAAGTTTCGTGGTAATAATATAAGGTTTAATTTGTTTTATTGGTGAGTTAAAAAATTATGTGACGTGGAGGGGGGATTGTTTTTTTTTATAGGACTGCGGTGGCCCAAAAGCGTACGGCCCGCCTGATGTTAAGCAGTTACCGTAGCATTGCTCGCACATTCCCGCCCTGAAGGGGAGTGGGATGGAGGGAGGGGGAGTCTCACAAATGTGACCCAACTGTGACAGGGACGGGGAGGACTAAAATCATGAAATTCGCGTGATGTAATTTATGGATGGCACAGTTAGCAGCAGTTTAAATTTGCAAACAAGCTAATTACGCCAATTGGTTCCGACCTCCTTATAGAAACAGATCTTGTTCAAATATGTCCTTGATACGCGACCGATGATCATTATTTTCAATTCATTCCTTTATTTAATTCGCTTGCGACCGTTTGCATATGTCAGATGGCACTGGAGTCAATTGACAGTGTTTTGTTCGGGGTTAAGTGGTGTGCTGGCGTTGACCCCCGCTTGCTTATATGTTCCTAGTATATTTATGTTATGTTATGATCCCATGGGGGTCATTGGGGGTCGTTAGAAATACACAATGAGCAATCATTACCAAGAAAGGGACGTGTGACTGTACAAGTAGTTTGTCATACTAAGCTGAGTCCATGGACACTGTCGCAAGGAGGAAATAATGTTGAAAACAGGTCCGTATTGCCAATACGGATCATGTTCTGGTGAATATAAGCATCAAAATGCCTTTAAGTTGTTTTTTTTTTGGGACTCGGCTCGCCTCACTTTCCCACCACTGTGACTCCTGTAAGCCAGGATCGACAATGGTGTCCAACGATGACGCCAAGGTTTGACCCTCGGCGAGTCCCGGGGAAAAGCTAAGTTGTCTTGGAACCCGCACGAATTTAATCAGAAGAAAGGATAGGAGGAGTTGGAAGAAGATTATCCACTTCCCTCCATAACAAAGCGGGAGACAATAATAACAGTATAGGCTGGTAGCCAAAGAAATAAGACTGTTACAACTACTGGAAGACCAGTTGTAAGTAACGCACCACGGACAGTAATTTGACTATACGCGGCACATGTCATCGCCCGTCTGATGGTACGATTCCGACGAATGCGGCAGACAGCAGACGTCAGTCGGTTTCATACAAATTGTGGCGATGAAATGTGCCGCGACGGTAGACGGCGTTACAATTTGTATGAGACCGACTGACGTCTGCTGTCTGCCGCGTTCGTCGGAATCGTAGGTACCTTCACACGGAGGACGGAGGCTTAAGGACTCTACCCACTACAACGTATCATACCATGACCGTGCTATGAACGTATCAGACACGACAAGCAACACGATACGCTCTACTATGCCCACTAGAGCGTATCAATTACGTATCAAAGTCGTATGTATCGGCTTAATGTCATGCACAGAGCGTATCGCCACCGGCAAAATATTCTCGCCGACAATCCTTGCCGCTCCGTGCATGGCACGCTACGGTGCTGGTCGGTAACGGAACGGGCTAGTGGGCATGGTCTCATACTTTTTAATACAGAGAAGATTTTTTTGCCTGACACGTTCATAGCACGGTCATAGTATGATACTGTGTAGTGGGCAGAGAGCTTTAGTAGGTAATAGGGTTCCGTTGTCACCATTTGGGTACGGAACCCTAAAAATTCTTGTTTCTCCAACAGTTGCTGACAAGACAGCATTGAAGGCGTTCTGGGTGGCCCTCGTAGTGAACTTGACGCGCGAGTTCTGCGGCTGCATCGCCGTGCTGGTGTACGCGAGCCACATATTCGCTGCAGCGGGCAACGACCCTAACACGAGCATTGCACTCTCGCCGAACAAGCAATCGATATTACTCGCTGTGGTGCAGATTATAGGGTCGTTTTTGGCGTGCCAGTTGGTCGATAGAGCTGGGAGGAAGGTAAGTTTTTTGCATTGGCTGTGTCTACAAGAAGCGGGCGACGCGCCCGAGCTGTTTTTGACGTCTGAACGCAGACATGATGTCATGACTCATGACTCGGGCGCGGCGACCCGTGATTTATGTACGCACCTGTTGGCTGCGTCTACAAGAGACGAGAGGCGCGCCCAAACAGTTAGTTTCGACGTCTGAACGCGTTGATATAGGTAATGTCATAACTGATGATGCGCGCGAAAAGACTCTGTACTTGTGTACCCCAATAAATGTCAGGTACTTCTATGAGAATAGAAGAATGTATCATAATAACACACAAGACGTGTGCATGAAATATACCTACCGAGCATCCTCCATGCTCGCGGTATTTCTACCAAAACCAATATTAGTAAGGCTCGTATTCATAAATGCATCTCAAAGTTGAGATCAATCTTAAGATGCAGTTTTGACGTTTAATGTAATAAATAAATAAATAATATCCTGGGACATTTTTGTACACACGGTTACCTGATCCCAAACTAAGCAGAGCTTGTACTATGGAAACCAGATAACTGATATTACTACATATACGACTTGTTTTATTTGTAAATACATACTTAATATACATATACACCCAGACTCGGGACATACAGACATGTTCATGCACACAAATGCATGTCCCGGGTAGGAATCGAACCTACGACCTGCAGCGTGAAAGGCGCCTCCGCGCCAACCACACTAACGGGCCCGTCAAATGAAACTAGATAAGAGCTTTTCGAGATGCTATGCCACCCTAGTACATCATGTTACTAAATCACAGAGTATGATACCTACATTATCTAATTACCCCGCTAATAAGCGGGCGGAGCCGGGGTTTCTACTAGATCGTGACTAATTATATCGTTTCTTAGACCGCGTGCAGACCACAGAGTAAAGACTAAAGAAAGAGGTGCCCTTATTAGATATTTGTATGAAACAAAACGTGGTCATTGTTTTTTCATTTTCATTGTTCTATCTACCGGTAAATAGTTGAACTACTCGCTTCGTTTTATGTCGATGTTAGTACTAGGCCGACCACTCGGCCGACTTGCTTAGGGCCAGTCCCCTTAGTAACTGGTCCATGGTGCAGACAGTTTAATTAAAGGGCAAGTATTTGAGTCCTATACGTGGTAATCAACCTTTACACACAAGAAATTCCCGATTTGCCTCCCCTTAGGCCCACAGCAGGGTAAGCCTATGACACCTTGTCACCATAATAATGCCATTTTCACCCCATCTGGCTGGCTCGAGCGGGGTAGTATCAGTTTCACAGAATATCGGCGTAAAGTGCGTAAAGTAATGGGTGGGAGCCCGAAGCCCAACATCCTACCTTTCCCTTTGTCGCACTCCCCTTCAGGTCGGAAACGTGCAAGCAATACCTTTGGCCTTCGCAAGCATTTGTAGTCTACGGTGACCACCCTTCAGGCCTTTAGTATTGCAAGCATCTATAGGCTACAGTAACTGCTTAACATCAGGCGGGCCGTACGCTTGTTAGCCACCTCAGTCACCTTAAAAAAAAACTCTTCTCATCACATGCCTAAACCATTCTAATGTCCTATTTGAGCGCCTTCGCCCTTCGATTAAAAATATGATTTAGCACCCTTGTTCTACAATATAACCCGCCTGTTGGCGTGGTTGGTTAGACTCCGCCTATCACGCTGCAGGTCGTAGGTTCGATTCCTACTCGGGACATGCATTTGTGTGCATGAACGTGTCTGTATGTCTCGAGTCTGGGTGTATATGTATATTAAGTATGTATTTACAAAACAAAAAAGTAGTATATGTAGTATATCAGTTATCTGGTTTCCATAGTAGGTACAAGCTCTGCTTAGTTTGGGATCAGGAAGCCGTGTGTAAAAAAAGAATGTCCCAGGATATTTATTTATTCCCAAACCATTCCAACCTCCTATTTGAGCGCCCTCGCTGTAAAAACATGATTTTGCTCCCTTGCTATACAATATACGTACTCCTTTTTTTATTCCTCATCCAGCCTCTCCTAGCAGTGACCAGCGTCGTGGCCGGCTTCAGCATGTGCCTCCTGGGCGTGTGGTTCTACCTGCAGAGCATCGGCGTGTTCATGCCGGGCTGGGTGCCCATCGTTGCCTTGTGCGTGTGCATATTCGCAGACGCCTCCGGACTTCAACCGCTGCCTCTTGTTATGATGACTGAGATGTTCAACTTCCAGGTGAGACTCTTTCATTTTATGGTTGCCTGGTACATTTGTAGTTAAATTTATAGGAATTAGGCAGTTTACAATGGGTTTGCAAAGCATTTCTACGAACAAAAGTGATTTGTAAGGCCATCAGATTCATGGTCCATTCTATAGGTAAATTTGGGGATAAGTTTTTAAATAGGTACTGATGCATAGGAGAAGAGGGGGTTTTAAATTAGACACATGTATGTAATTTGACTGCCAATTGAGAGGGAAAGCAGTACTTAGCTCCAACAAACTATTCCCGTCTGTCCCCTTTATCTGTCACCCTGGGGGGGAGATACAGGAATAAAAAGTTCGACCGGTCCCATTGTTACGTACAAGATTACATATTTAATGTATACAAAGTTTTTCTTATAATGATTTACAAATAGGTTATCAGTTTGAAGATTTTTTTCTGTTTTCTCTGTTTATGTTCTGTGTCTTGCGAGTGTCGAATAAATGTTTTTCTTTCGTTAGATTGAAGTAAAGAGGTATATCGGTCCAACTGCTGCTACACAGCATGCTACACGTCTTAGGGGACAGACCGGATACCTATAATTAGATGTTGAAGTTTTATTCCCGTTTGTCCCCCTAGGGTGACAGAGCAGGGGGACAGACGGGAATAAATCACTCCTACACTCCGACGGGTGTCTTCCTTTCAAATTCTTATTTGTTTTTTTTTTCTTTCAGCTCCGAGGGACCGTAGCAACTCTAGTAATGGCAATATCGCTAGGAACAGATTTCGGCCTCCTAAAGCTATTCGCGCCTTTGAACAATTGGATCGGCTACCATTCCACGTTCTGGGTTTTCAGCGCTATATGCCTGGCAAACGTATTCTATCTTATATTCTGCGTTCCTGAAACTAAACGGAGGAGTCTGGAGGACATTTACGCAGACTTGGAGGGAAGGACGAAAAGGAAAAAGGGATTCGTTGTTGAAACTAATCATGTTTAAGGTTTAAGTTGTGAAATGAGACTTAGAAAAAGTATAGATAGGTATTTAAGGACTTTTAAGTTTATGAAAATAGAATAAGGATATCTTTCTGATGACTTTTGAGAAAATGGTTGAATCCACATTACTGATTAAAGTGCTTAAGTGCGGTCGTCAAGTAGGTATAATAAATAACTAGCTGTACCCAAGACTTCGTAATCTTCGTATGCGTGGAATATAACAAAATGTGTAGCTAACATATAAGTAGCCTACTCCTTATAACACCCGCTATCTGCCAGTGAAAGTCCCGTCAAAATAGGTCCAGCCGTTTCGGACATTAAACGTAACAGACAAACAAATTTTAAAATTAGTTTTTTGTTATAATTACCGTATATACTTTCATATGCATTTAGTAAAAAGCTGTTATGTTGACATTACAAACGGACACTTTAATTTTATTTATTTGTATAGATGTAAGAATCTCTTTAACCATACCACCATACCATACCATACCATGTACCATACCATGTACCATACCATACCATATGTTACCATATGTTATACTATGTTGCCATAATAAATAATAAAAAATGAATAGGTAGGTTTTAAGACTTCCGACAAACTCACAATATTAGAATAGGTAAGTAATTTAGATTAGCAACTGGTTGCTCAACGTGTTTTAAAACTAGTTGTCCATTTTTAATCGACTATTAGTAAACTAATACTATTAGTAGTTTTTTTTAAAGTAATATAGTAGTAGTAGCATGACCTACCATATGTTGTAAATGTATAAGTATTTAAGGTATCTTCAGTATAATATTTTTATTTTAACTTAATAACTGTATGACAGTACAAGTTACATGAGTGATTCATTTTAAATAGGTACTTAATATATTGTATGCCAATTTAAATAATAGGTACACTGTACCTAAGTGTTAAGAACTTTCTACAAATAAGAGTGAATGAAAATTATTGGTCTATTTTATTTACCCTGAAGAAAAAAATCATGAACTAAAAAAGATATGAGGTTGAGTTGCCAGTACGGTAAATTTATTTTAAAAATAAAACAACATTCATCCAGTTTTAGAAGATTTACTTATCGTAATAAATAACCAGCTTAGTTTACAAAAGCATTTTTTTACAACTTTTACCTTTTTTTAATAGAAAAATTATCATTTTAAAAAAACTCGTGTATGATAACTTTATTTATTGCCAGTTGCTGATATTATTATATTTTAATGATTTATTGTTTATATAGAAAATTATGTTCCCATAGGAGTTGACTCGTACCGTACCTACTTATTTAAAAAAAGGACTAGTTACATACAACATTAATATTTATTTATCGGATTCCATCGTGACGTAACATTTTGGAGAATGGTAAAACATAAAACTCCACAAATTCCATATTATTTCATATTCTGTGCGTTTTAAGATGTCAATAAGGGGGCGTCCATAAATTACGTGAGGCATTTAGGGGGTGAGGGGGTCGAGCAAAATCTCATCTAATCTCACGTGGGGGAGAGGGGGGTCTCGGAAAATCTCACGTAATTTTTTTTTACCTCAAGAAACAGAGTATCCGTGCGCAGTGTGTGCGAGAAAACTGGGTTAAATTATGTAAAACATGTATCTCCATTAGAATATAACTTTAGAAAAATCTCAAGTGAGATTAGAGGGGGAGGGAGGGGGTCGAGCCAAATCTCACGAAATCTCACCAAGGGGGGAGGGGGGGACGAAAAATCACAAAAATCACCTCACGTAATTTATGGACGCGCCCTAACCTAAGGATACAAGTAGCTGAGTTGAGCGGGCATTACATTGTCCAATTTGCAGAGCACTAGGTGAGCTAGAGTGCTAAAATTGGATGGTTTAAAGGCAGTTAGTGTTCCAAATCTAGTACAATCTCGCACTGCACTAGTTTAGCGCTCTGCAAATTGTATAATGTAATGCCCGCTTTATTGTCCAAGGTCGTTGGAATATGCGCGCGCGCCGCACAATTTTTTTTATAGACCTGGGTATAAGCCCTTTGGCGTCATCGCGCGGGTCTTTACTGTGTTGCCATCTTAAAATTCACAAAGTATAAAGTCTACGTATTATAAAATACTGAAAACACTGATGTATTGTTACGTCATAGTGTAGTCCTTTGGAAATCGGAAGAAAGGGTGATCTTCTAATAATAAAAGTATTATATATTTCGCACATAAGCATAGTATGAACTTTCGAACGCCTAACAACGCATTACAAGGTATAAATAATTATATGGTCATATTGTTCACATAGCAAGTTCTTTTTTACTAGTTACAAAGCCAAAGGGTTGTACACTTTAAAAATAAAATAAAACAAACTAGGAAAAGCAGGCTATTACCTATGATGTCCTGAGACATATTTATTATTATGGAATTAAGCAACTTATTTTTACCATGCAAAGTGCCTAACGGCCTACGTAGCTCAAATTTGAGGGCTGCTTAACCTTGACAGATATCGACGTCTCAAACTGCTAAATGAGACTTTTGAGTAGTCTTTGAGTATTCGAGCGTTGACTGTAATATCTATACTGTCTACTGCGTCTGCTTTGAGGCGATGGAGGGGTTGTGTAAGACCTCTTTAAAGGCTTCGTAACTAGTAATAAAGCACTGAATATTTAAAAACGAAAATAAAAATGGTGACACAAGCGACGAATTTAGGTTCTTATATGTCAACAAAAATCTATTTTCAAAAAATACTTTAGTCGTATACATTTACAAATAGCAATTATAATTTGAATAGTTACTCGATTTTTTTCTGCGCAAGAGTACCACCAAGTTATACACCCCAGCACAATCTTTTGACGTTATCGTATCGTTAAATCATGTTGTCACTGTCATTCTTATTTGTGAAATCTGTTATGAGAGCGGGACAAAGAACGCTTACGTTAACGCAACGTTACGTAAAAAGGTTTTAAGCGTTACACGCAAAAACAAGTTTCAAATACACACATTCATAGACAAAAAATAATAACAAATAATAATAAGCAATGAGATCGCTATAAAAGACGAATAACATTTAATTTTACCACGCATCGCTGATTGGATGAAATGCAACTTAACTGCCAAAGCCAGGCCATGGCCTAGAAAATGGCCTTACCACATCAAGAAACCGCGAACCCTCAATATGAACTTTTTAGAACACTCAACCCCTCAATATGAAGTTTTTAGAAAACTCTCAACCCCTCAATATGAACTTTTTAGAACTCAACCCCTCAATATGAACTTTTTAGAACTCAACCCCTCAATATGAACTTTTTGGTACACTCTCAACCCCTCAATATGAACTTTTTAGAACACTCTCAACCCCTCAATATGAACTTTTTGGTACACTCTCAACCCCTCAATATGAACTTTTTAGAACACTCTCAACCCCTCAATATGAACTTTTTGGAACACTCTCAACCCCTCAATATGAACTTTTTAGAACACTCAACTCCTCAATATGAACTTTTTGGAACACTCTCAACCCCTCAATATGAACTTTTTGGAACACTCTCAACCCCTCAATATGAACTTTTTGGAACACTCAACCCCTCAATATGAACTTTTTGGAACACTCTCAACCCCTCAATATGAACTTTTTAGAACATTCTAAACTCAAACATTTGAAACAAATATTTCCTTAATCATTACGTTTTAACCGTAATTATGTGTCGCGTAGATCTGCGCTCCGGCATAGCGGGTTAGGGCTATAACACACCGGTTAGCCATGGCGACGTCGTTAGCCACCGTAGCCAACTATTCGTATTGAAATGTATGGGAGGTAACACACCTGGCGACGGACTGGCGACGTCGCCAGTCAATACAAATTGTTTGGATACGTGTCTGGCGACGTCGCCTGGCGTCCAGGTGTGGTATGGCTCATAATTACACAAAAATGGACTCAACCACACAAACTACACTATTTATATTTAAGAACGTATTTCTATTTGTTCAAAAGGGCTTTTAGTGGATGCCACAGAACATACCGCGATAAGACCTAGCACAGATAAACAATAAATTATCTATATTTAATATTTACTATTTAATGTTCGAAACAATAATTCAACGTGAGGATATGATAGGTATTTTCTAAGATATTTCTAAGATACTTACAGATTTCGATTTAGACTTTATTCTTATTAATTTTTTTAAGAATTATTTTTGTGTGATTGTAAAAATAGTAGCTTAAATTCAATAACGTACACTCAATAATTCTAAGTACATTTGATAGGAATAAAAACCTTATTGTCATGGGGATAAGAGCTTCATATCCGCGTCAGTAAGGCTAGACCAGCAGGGCTAGCACACGAGCTCGCACTAAGACAAGACTTTTGTCAGGCGTTGTCGCATCGAGTCGTTCTCTTCCTTACTTAATGCATAGGATAGAATGAGACAAAATTTATCTCGCGAGTTATCTTGTCACGGTCGACTGTGCTACCAGCGTTCACAGATTTACAGGCTTTTTATTAATTTAATACAAAGATATAAAAATGAAAATCATTTTTACAATACTTAAAAAAAAAACTACAATTTTTACATCCCACACAGTCCCTAACACAGCCAAAATAGTAATTTGAAAATATCTACATTTACAATGCGATTAAAATAAGAATAAGACACGCTCTCGGCTAACTTCACTCATATAAGTACGGTACCAAGTACTGTACTTATGAGTGAAGTTAGCCGAGAGCTGCACCAAGTTCCAGTTGTGACGTCACAACATGGCGCTAGGCCGGTCCTATTCTTATTTTAATCGCATAGATAGTTACAGACGGCCACGCTAATTCTATACTCTAAAGACACGGCAGTTAATCTACATAGTACATCACCGGGGACTCGAACCCGGAATACAATAGGCCAAGACTTAACATTGACAGTCATAATTGATATAGGCCAAGGCCTGGAGAAGTGAGGCCAAAAATATTATTTACAATTTTTTTTATACTAATACGAAAGTATTAATTTTAATTGATTTAAATCTAAATTACTACGTTCCTGAAATTTCTAAAATATTTTTTTAAATCTAATCATTATTATTTTGGTGTTTTTTCTCGTCCGAGAGCGGATATCCGTCGCTTTCATCCAAAAACATTTTTTTTATTTTATAACAAAATGTCATAAGTACTTATTCATAATATTCATTACCCAATTATTGTGATATCATTCAAAGTTATCACCACTTTTACTGAACACCTTAATCTTTATACAATTTGTGGCCTGCACAGTTCGTGGCCTCACCGAACGAGGCCAATTACACTCCATAATTGAAACGAACCTTTTTTCAAAACACTTAAATTAGTGGCCAATATACTCCAAGCACAGACATGGAGAGGCTAGACAACGCACATTAGATAGTATGAAAACCGAGCGTGCCATATTTTTTATACCATACAATGACGTCACCCCAGCCATTGAGTGATTTGCTGAACGTAAACAGAATCGTTTCAATCGGTAAGCGTCAGTGAGCTAACATAATTACGACTAAATCGATTTTAAAATCGATTCGATGACAAAATGATATACAAAAGTAATAAGCGCGTCAAGTTTGCGCTATTAGCGCATTTCGGGCACGCTTGGTCAGACGGTTTGCGTTGTCTATCCTCTCCATGTCTGTGACTTTTCTACAATGAAATTTTTTAAACACATTAAATCTTCATACAATTTGAGGCCTTGCCAGGCCAACACCCCAGGCCAAGTCCAAAAAGCGTGGCCGTCGGAAAATAAATAATAAACAAAAAGGAAATTACCTCTTACTGTAGTACTTCGCTTGATAGCATTCGTACAGTTTTATTCTTATCAGTCAGGCATCCGATGCTATACTCTCCGGGTTCACGACCACCTCTTCTGGCTCTTCTGTCTTCTCGACTTTCTCTTCTTTGACTTCTTCTGTCTTCTCTATCTTCTCTTCTCTGCTCTCCGATGGTTTGGAGTCGGTCGATATGGAGCTGGATGTTAGGCTGTTGGGCTGGGAGGATTCTTTGCTGGCTGGCTCTTGGGAACCCCGGTTGTCCTTCTCCTTTGAATCTGTAAATGTTTTGGGATATATTAATCAGAGAATAAATTATCTGAGGATGGTGCAACAGACCCTATGGGGCCATCCATAAATTACGTCTCACTTAAAGGGGGGGAGAGGGTCGATGAAATGTGACATTGTGTGACAAGGGGTGGGAGGGGTCCTAAGTTTTGTGACGTCACATTTAAAAATCTAATATATCTAAGTATTAAAACCGAAATATGAATTTTTAACGAAACATTTTGAAAATTTCAGAAAATTATAAAAAATATGTGACGTCACAAAGGGAGGGGGGGAGTCTCGCAAATGTGACCAGCTGTGACAAGGGGGGAGGGATCTAAAAATCATGAAATTCGTGTGACGTGATTAATGGATGGCCCCTTAGATGTATAGTTAAGGCCGAGTGCTTAAGTGCGATATCGCACGAGGCAACCATGGTGGCGCCACCAGCGGGTGATTCGATAGCCGACACCGAATTGGTTGCGCTACCAAGCGGACACCAGGTGCGATACCCTCCATACAGCTCTATACATTTTGTTGGTGGAGCGACTGGTTGCGCTACCACTGGTGTCCTCGTGCGATATAGCACTAAAGGCTGTATACTAAAACGCTACCTTAATGATTAAGGTCATGTTTCTCAATCCTCAGATAAATATTATGTTCTATGGAAAATCTGAGGAAACATCGAATTTAATCGGGGAATAAAACTTATCTGAGGATTGTAAAACAGGCACTAAGTCTCACTTAGGGTGGTATTAGTAAATCGATACCAAACTATAATCTAATTAACTCTATAACTAATACCAATGGACCAACGAGTGATAATACATAATTCATTGAAATTTTTGGAACATATACAATATTTAATGAGACTAAAAATAATGAATTTAATACTACCCTATTATTACTAAAATCACAATAATACATAATAATCATACTTAAATTACAATTCTAATAATAATATTTTATAATTAATAATTGGTGCTAATTTTGTTCACGACGTTAAAAAATACAAATAAAAGTATTCCCGTCTCGCTCACACGTTACGATAAAGATAAGGATGGCAATACATTTAGTTAACTTTAGTTCGTGCTCCAACAGAATTAACACCATTGGTATATTCAATTACCAATACTTACCCTACATGACGTCTACCTACATATTACGTAATAAAAAATGTACCTTACTAACATAAAAATTAAACTTAAAATGGGAATCTTCTATTCCTAAAAACCTCTTGCAGTAACTCTAGTGCTGTGCAGTATGACCTTGTCGCGGCGCTCACTGCATTTGCGAGCGCAGCCACGCGTGCAACGACAACTTCGCCCATAGCAACTCTTTATAGCAGACATTGTTATTAGAACTACGCTACAAGGTTTAAATTACTGTAAAAAACATAGATAACAAAAAAGTAAAAAAATCCTTTCACCTTAAGTGCAGGCATCTAAGACAAATTCGAAATTCGAATCTTCAGAATTTTGAAATACGAACCACATTCGAAAGTCATGCTAATAAGCTAATTTCTACATTGCAAATATAAAGGAGGCTACTCACGATTCAATTTTTTATTCAATCTGTTGATTCAACTTGAGTTTATTTACCAGATCGCGCGGTGAGGAGGCAAGTTGACGCATAATTTCAGTACAGTCAGTGTTGACTTCAACAAATTGAATCGACAGATTGAATACGAAATTGAATCGTAAGTAGCCAACTTTAAGCAATTTTAAGGTTACGATATTCTCACATCAAATTTTTTTTTTTTTAAATTTCAAGCTTAATCCAATATTGAAGTTACCCCTATAAAATTGGTACAATAATCTCACATTTTAATGTCACATTTTAATTTTTATCAATCGAATTTAATACTTATCCAATCGAAATAAGGTGCTTTGGCGTGCTCTTCGGTGCACCGAGAAAACACTCCTTGATGCACCATGGTCGATCACCGAGCGTTGAAATATATACCTTATTTCGATTGGATAAGTATTAAATTCAATTGATAAAAATTTAAATCCTCTGCCCTGCCATCCCCAGTGGGCGCCGGCCATAAGAACAAAGTCACAGAATGAGATATAAAGGTGCGAACTCACCGGCTCCGTGCGTCGCGGGCCACGGCTTCCGTACGAACATGTTCTCGACGATCCTGTCTATGTTGTCCTTCTCAGACGAGTTCGCTGGCCTGTGGCGGATCATTATAAAACAATATAAATAAACTAGCTTTTCCCCGCGACTTCGTCCGCGTAGTTTGCCGTATATCATTACTTCCCAGGATTTGTTCCTTATCAGCGACACTATCAAATGGTGTAATAATACAGTCTTTTTTTTTCAAAAGCAACTGGTTCGATTCCTGGCCAGGATCATTGATATTTCAAAAATCCAATGATGCAGTTTTAGTTTTCATTAAAATCGGCCCCGAGACTCCTTTGAGTACTTTTCGCTATTCCTCATAGTTTCGGATTATGCCATGAAAGCATACTTGAAAAATTCACCCTGTATACAGGATGGTGACGACATTACGACAATAAATTTAAACACGACTCCTACTAGTCAATCACAATACTTTAAAATTGTCAAATGAAGTTCACATCAAAATTGTAAAATTTTAATTTTTCACACAAATTAAATGCGGAAATAATCTAAACGTAACACTACATCCTTTATAATCGTCTACTGACCTCATCGACTGACCTGTAGGTACAAGAGTGGCAAAACCGTTTCGGTGTCGGTGTATTTGGCGGTGCATTTTTAGGCGTAAAGTTAAAATGGTAGAAGTAAAAAGCCATCCCGTGGCCTATACCTTTGAATACATACATACATACATATACTCACGCCTGTATCCCAAGGGGGTAGGCAGAGGCTATAGATTGCCACATGCTACGATTTTGACACACCTCTTTTGCTTCATTCACATTCATACATCTTCTCATGCACTGCCGTCGGTTGAGGGTGCTACGGACTTGACCTTTCTGGAAGAGACCATTAATCTGGTCGTGAAAAGTTCTCCTTGGGCGCCCTCTTCCGACGCATCACTTTCACTCCGTATATCTCTTTCGTCAATCGACTTTCACTCATCCTCTCTACATGAGCTCTTAGCATACTCTTTTCGATCTTAGTCACCACATCATCCTTCAGCTTGCATCTCTCTCTTATCACACTATTCCCATTCTATACCTTTGAATATATGTTGATATTTTTTTATGTACCTACGAACTACTCGCGTTGTACTTAGTATGTGGTTTCAGTTATTGTGGTTATGTCGTCACCACTCTGTATAATAATGCAATAATAATAATGTATGATTTATTCTAATATAAAAATATGACTGTACTGTTGAAATCAATGATTTGAATTATATCGAAACATTAAATATAGATATATTCTGAAGGTGTGTACCTCTCCCCGGCGTGCGGGCGCACGATGGGTATGGCGGCGGTGGGGCGGCGCTGCGCGCGCGCCGGCTCGGGCGCGGCCTGCTCCGCGCAGCTGTAGTACGTCACGCCGCCCGCCTGCGCCGCCTGACATCAGGACGCAACCACATACCACACGTTACGACTGGATTCGATCATACACCAGGGCGCAGAGTTTCTTTCGGCCGAATACTCGTACGCAACTTAAGTTTGAGAGCTGCTTAACTTTGACGCGCCATACAAAAAATGACAGTTAGCAAAGTCTCAAACTGCTAAGTGGGACCTAAATATTTAAGTAGCCTTTGAGTATTCGGCCGGTAGCCACTTAAACTGCCACTGTAGCGTTTTTAGGGTTTCGTGCCAACGGGGACCCTATTACTAAGCTATGCTATGCTATATCTACGCTGTCCATCCGTCTGTCAGTCCGTCTTACGAACCGTAATAGCTAGAGATTTTAATTTTCACATGTGTATTTCTGATGCCGCTACAACAACAAATACTAAAAATAAAATAAAATTTTAAAATAAAGGACGTCCCCATACATGAAACTTGATATTTTTTAGCTTCCAGCTCTCTCACTCATCGTACGAAACGTAGCTGTAAAAGCTACAACTTGGCTGTACCCCCCAAGAATTATTAAATTGTAAAAAGTCTATTCTAAACTCTATTGTTTTGTAAAAAGTCATAGAACAAATGTTGTTGTTTATGATGTCAGTAATACAGTCCTGCAAGGTTGTTAGTGTTTTACCAATAACCCTGTATACGTTACGATTGGATTCACTGACCATACGCACTGGTAGCAAACTGAAACTTATTTATTGGGATAAAAAATGATAGGTATTTAAACAAACAAAATATATGAAACCTATGGAAAAGCCATAGACCATTTCGTTTACTTTTTATTTTGCTATGCATGGACATAATGCAGTATACGTACGTAGTTGTGGTGCGGCTGCGGGTAGATCTGCGCGGGGTGCGAGTAGGCCGCGTGCGGGGCGTGCGGTGCGTGTGTTGCGTGCGGTGCGTGCGTTGCATGTGGTGCGTGCGGCGCGTGCGGCGCGCACATCACGGCGCCGCCAAATACGCCGCCACTGCCGCTCTGCTGCTAACAAGCAATACACATATCATAACATATACAGTAGAAAAAAATCTAATCTCTACCTATTATTTTTTTAAATCTAAAACATACTTAATCTAGTTTGCCGTATGTCATTACTTCCCAGAATTCGTTCCTTATTAGCGACACTATCGAACGGTGTAATAATACAGTGTGTGTTTTTTTTTCAAATTCAACGGTTTCGATTCCTGGCTACGAATATTGATTTTAAAAAAATCCAATGAGTTTTAGTTTTCTTCAAAATCGGCCCCGAGACTCCTTTGAGTACTTTTCGCTATACCTCATAGTTTCGGACTTGGCCATGCACGCCCACTTGAAATCACCCTGTATACCAAATGTGTCAAGTTACCTGCATATACTGAGCGGGCATCATAGCTGGCGGGGCGTATGCTTGGGCCGGTTGCATTTGACCTGCGAACCACAGGAACATAATTAATATTGAAAGCTGCTGTTGAAAGAGTGAATGTGTGTAATATTTCGTAGTAAATATAATGTAATATTTAGTAGTGAATTTAGTGTAATATTTTGTAGTGAATGTAGTGTAATATTTTGTAGTGAATGTAGTGTAATATTTAGTAGTGAATGTAGTGTAATATTTAGTAGTGAATGTAGTGTTATATTTAGTAGTGAATGTAGTGTAATATTTTGTAATGGATGTAGGTAATGTAATATTTTGTAGTGAATGTAGTGTTATATTTTGTAGTGAATGTAGTGTAATATTTTGTAATGAATGTAGGTAATGTAATATTTTGTAGTGAATGTAGTGTAATATTTTATGGTGAATGTAGTGTAATATTTTGTGGTGAATGTAGTGTAATATTTTGTGGTGAATTTAGTTTAATATTTTGTAGTGAATGTAATGTAATATTTTGTAGTGAATGTAGTGTAATATTTTGTAGTGAATGTAGTGTAATATTTTGTAGCTAATGTAGTATAACATTTAGTAGTGAATGTAGTGTAATATTTAGTAGTGAATAAAGTGTAATATTTTGTAATGGATGTAGGTAATGTAATATTTTGTAGTGAATGTAGTGTTATATTTTGTAGTGAATGTAGTGTAATATTTTGTAATGAATGTAGGTAATGTAATATTTTGTTGTGAATGTAGTGTAATATTTTATGGTGAATTTAGTGTAATATTTTGTGGTGAATGTAGTGTAATATTTTGTGGTGAATTTAGTTTAATATTTTGTAGTGAATGTAGTGTAATATTTTGTAATGAATGTAGGTAATGTAATATTTTGTTGTGAATGTAGTGTAATATTTTATGGTGAATGTAGTGTAATATTTTGTGGTGAATGTAGTGTAATATTTTGTGGTGAATTTAGTTTAATATTTTGTAGTGAATGAAGTGTAATATTTTATGGTGAATGTAGTGTAATATTTTGTGGTGAATGAAGTGTAATAATTTGTGGTGAATTTAGTTTAATATTTTGTAGTGAATGTAATGTAATATTTTGTAGTGAATTTAGTGTAATATTTTGTAGTGAATGTAGTGTAATATTTTGTAGCTAATGTAGTATAATATTTAGTAGTGAATGTAGTGTCATATTTAGTAGTGAATGTAGTGTAATATGTAGTAGTGAATGTAGTGTAATATTTTGTAGTGTATGTAGTGTAATATTTTGTAGTGAATGTAGTGTATAGTTACCGATGTTGTGTTGCGGGATGGCGTGCGGTTGCGGCAAGTGGTGCGGCAGCGCGCCTAGCGGCGCCGCCTCCAGCAGACCCAGCCGCACCTGCACCAACACAGTACCGCATCATAATCATCATCATTATCATCATTATCACCATCTTCATGATTATCATCACCATTATAATAACCATCGTCATCATCATCACTATCGTCACCATCATCATGATCATCACCATAGTCATCATGATCACATAAGAAAATGAACACCATTATCATCACAATAATAATCCTCATCACCATAATCAGCATCATCATAATCGTCATTATCATTACAGTCATCAGCCCATCGTCATCGCCCTTATCATCACCATCATCATCATCCTCATCATTCTCTACGCGCTCTAATAATCACACTCAATATCAAATGTAATGTTAGGCCATTACACCAGCGCGATACAATCAGTAGCGTCCGTTAGGGGATGTATATTACCTGTTGTGCGTGCGGTTGCTGCTGTTGCGGGTGCGGTTGTTGCTGTTGCGGGTGCGACTGTTGTTGCTGCGGATGCGGCTGTTGTTGCTGCGAGTGTTGCGGCGGCAGCTGGTGCGGTGGCGACGCGCCGTGCCCGCCCGCTGCTGGCACGCGTACAGCCTGCTGCTATACACATACAATACAATACAATGCAACGCAATACAATACATTACACACAGCTGCATCGAAATATACCAGTAGAATCGCCATACCCGGTATTAATAAAGCGATATCGACTATGAAAGCAAACTTGAGTTAGTTATGAACTGGAGAATTTCGATTTCGTATTTTTTGAAGTGAAAACTTCTTTAGCGGCGTTGTGCACTTTTCTTGGGATGGGTAAAAAATTATAAACTCGCGACAGGGGGGGTCCCGTGTCCTGATCGAAAATGCGACAGATTCGTAGCGACAGATCACGTGTCCTATCTTAGGATGGGTAAAAAGTATAGTTCATAATTTCGCTTTTAACGTCAACGTCTTAATAGTGCCTAAGTGAATGGATCTGTGTGACTGCTCTATGGGGCGTAGGTTCGAATCCTATGTATACTATATTTTCGAATTTAATATATCATTAATTATTTAATTCTTATTATTTTTTATTTTAATTTGTATTATTTTAAATAATTATTTAACATAAAAAAACGGCCAGGTTGGTTTTTTTACATTTTTTCCTCAACCATTCCAAAATATTAAAAAATGCACAACGTTAATGTTCAAGTTTTTACTTCTGCCGGCACTCCCGGAGTGCAACCTGCGCGTTATTTTTTTACATATTTTAACTAATAAAGACTAGAAGAACCAAGTTCGACATATTTTTCGTGTCTACCGCGCGTATTTTGTTCCTCGACAACGGACACAACCGCGCCACTACAGGGCTAGCACACACGCCAAGACAGCACTTTTTTCACACATTATGTCGCATCAAGTCGCACGCTCTCCGACTTAAAAACACAATAGTAATCTACACTTACCTGGTGCATGATATGGTGCGGATGACCGTGCGGTGTGGAATTGGATTGGTGGGCAGGCTGGCCCGCAGCGAACTCGCCAGGACCTGATAGACAAAATATAATTTAGAGGTCTGAATACGGAATACGGTGCGTCTAGATGCCTCGCATGCCTCGCCCAAGCACTCATGTTATGTCTACGTTGTTATACACTACCCGCCAAATTTAAAGAGATTTTTTGAGTTTAAATGATTTAAAAAAAAATCTGGGAACTAGAGTGATTTGTAATGTCAGTGCAAGTCGAGCATAACTTTCTATTGTCTATGTCTATGCTTTCCGACGTCAAAACTGAATGCTCGGGCGCGGCATGAGCCTCCTACTTCTCATCGTATGGTTAATGGCCAACCTGGTGTCAGAGTTGTTCTAGCCTCCCGAAGGCCTCTGACAATGCTTAACGACTGCTGCCTAGATAACAACAACCGGGACCGACTTTTTACGTGCCCTCCGAAGCATGCAAGACCATGGACCAATTACTAAGTGGACTGGCCCTAAGCAACTCGGCCGAGTGGTCGGCCTAGTACTAACATCGACATAAAACGAAGCGAGTAGTTCAACTATTTACCGGTAGATAGAACAATGAAAATTAAAAAACAATGATCACGTTTTTTTTCATACATATATCTAATAAGGGCACCTCTTTGTTTAGTCTTTACTCTGTGATGGAGACGCTCAGTTCA
Organism: Drymonia ruficornis; assembly: GCA_947859195.1. NCBI lineage: Eukaryota > Metazoa > Arthropoda > Insecta > Lepidoptera > Notodontidae > Drymonia > Drymonia ruficornis. Next base: position 7,422,216 of record OX401928.1, on the reverse strand, counting down.
AATGCCAATAAATGGTCACCCATCTCTGACTGACCTTGCCAAGGGTTGCTTAACCTCCGATCGTTTACCGATCAGTGATTGCATCTGGATATAAGCGCCATGCCATGATTTAGATGCAGCCATTAACCTATAAAACATTACCAGCATGATATCTGTGTTGTTGCGGTTGTTGTTGCTGCGGCTGTTGTTGAGCCTGTTGTTGCCGCTGCGGCTGCTGTTGCTGTTGCGGCGAGTACGTCTCGGCTAGCGGCCGTTGTCGCAGGCTACTGTAACGTTTGCTGCCACCGCCTGTGGGAAATAAATATGAACTTTATTTTCTACGTTTCTGTTTCAAAATCTTAGGATAACTTTTATCCACCAAATAAGCATGACGTTTTCATAGAATATATTGTATGGATAAAATGTGTAAACGTCATAATTATCTGGTGGATAAAAGTTATCTGACGATTCTGAAACAGGCTTTAATTATAATTTTAATATACTATACTAGCTTTTGACCGCGAATTAGTCCGCGCATAATTAAAAAAAAAGCCTATGTGCTATTCTAGACTATAATCTATCTCTGTGCCAAATTTCATCCAGATCCGTTCAGCCGTTCTGGCGTGATTGAGTAACAAACATCCATACATCTAAACTTTCACATTTATAATATTGTAACGTAACGTAACGACTTTCATCCCCATTCGGGGATATTCAGAGGCTTGAGTGGCCATACACCACCACATTGTGGAGGTATTAACCAACTCAAAGCCCACATTTCACCAGATAGTTAGAACCCAACGTGACAGGTGGTGAACCTTGTCGCCGTGTATACAGGAACTGACTATTACCTAATCCCGAGGGATAGGTAGGTTTCCTCACGATTTATAATATTATAGTGGGACATAATATTAGCCCTTTTAACGCCACACTCCTTCGCACGGGCCTCCCCTCTTGCGATAGGGATTGAGGTCACCACCACGGCCCAGTGCGGGTTCAAAACAAAACAAAACTCGCCGGCAGCGGGCTGTTGCTGGTTCTGCTGTTGTTGCGGTTTCTGTTGCTGTTGTTGCGCGGCCTGTTGCTGTTGCGGCGGTGACTTATTCGGCGGCGGGTTCGCTTGTTGTGGAGGCTGTTGTTAAAACAATTTAATTTTTATTTTCGTCCCTCGCATATTCGGTGGATAAGGCCCAAATCCGGCAGGACTTGTTAGAATACGATCTAAATATACAGTGTGTAAGAAAAAAAGAGGCCTTATATTTGTGACACACTTTCGTTGAACAAATCAAATGGTGGAGAAAATTGTGTTAACTGCATTTAGGAGTAGCAACAAATAAATAATGTTCAATTTTTTTGTCAAAAAATGTAAATGTAGTTGTAAATGTAGTTTTTGAGATATTACAACTTATAAAAATTGGTAGGATATTTTTTAAGTCATAGAAGTTCAATAAAAAAAAAATACCATTTAATTATATTCCCGATATCCATATTCCGAAGACTTTAGAGTGGTTATTGCTGTATGTGTGTTGTGTGTGTGTGTGTGTGTGTGTGTGTGTGTGTGTGTGCGTGAATGTGTGTGTGTGTGCGTGAATGTGTGTGTGTGTGCGTGAATGTGTGTGTGTGTGTGTTTGTGTGTGTGTGTGTGTATTGTGTGTGTGTGTATTGTGTGTGTGTGTATTGTGTGTGTGTGTATTGTGTGCGTGTGTTACCTGGTGGTGCGCGTGCGCATGTCGCGTCTGGTCCGTGGGCACGGGCCGCTGCTGCGCGGTGGCGGTCACGCGGCGCGGGGCCGGGCCTTGGCTGGAAATTACAACCTGCTTCATACTGGACGCTAGGTACATCACATCGACTATAATCTGACCAAGAATCTTTTAATAGAGGATAGACAAGTCGAGTTTTTGGTTAAGAAGAAATTCAACTTCATTCTGCTGCCTAGGTCTATTATACCTAGACAATTCTTAGCCAGAATTTTTTTATTATTAATTAATATTTATTTATCGTGACTATTGTTTTATCATATTAACAATAGTCACGATAAATACTAAATTAATTTATTTGCTTGATTTAAAAACTAACAATCACTACCCAACGATAATATTATTTTGGCATGGCAACTCGAAATGAGAGGGACACGGTCCCAACTAGGGCCTCTCGCTCGGCTCGTTTTTTGTGCAGTAGTGAACAGTCCAGTATGTATTTACGTTCGTGAATCTGACCGCTACCGCTGTGCCGCGCCTTTGGTATGCGTGGGGAGGAGGGGAGTGGGCAACTAGGTATGCGCGGGGAGGTGGATTCGCCCACCCCGTCTCGCCGCTCGCGTACCAAAGGCGCGGCACAGCGGTAGCGGTCAGACTATAGTAACAATTCACAAACGGCTAGGGCCATAATACACCGGGACGCCATGGCGACGTCGCTAGCTACGTATCCAAACAATTTGTATTGATAGCGACGTCGCCAGTCCGTAGCCAGTTGTGTTACCTGTCATACATTCCAATACGAATTAGTTGGCTACGGTGGCTGGCGACGTCACCATGGCGTCCAGATGTGTTATAGCTCTAAGGCAATTGAAGTGACTTTAAAGTTCATATTTCCATGGAACTACATTCTTGTTATAAGAGTGGGCAATATTGTAATTTGAAAATAGTAGTTCAATGGGTTTTTTTTGGGTTCTTTTTGGGAAACCTTATAGATGTCAGTCTGTCAGGATGAGCACAGCCCAAACCACTGTTAGAAACGTAAAATTTTAACATGATATTGGGGGAGACCTTTACCCAGCAGTGGGATAATGTTGGTAAAAAAAATAATTACATGATATTTTATAATTGATATGCGTATCATCTATTGGTGATCGAACTTAATAAATACCTAGGATAAGAATCAAAACCGGAACCTCTCGCTTAAGCTCTGGTTTCCTCGAAAAGCGGTATCGACATATAGCGGCCGTAATATAGCAGTGAATGACGTCACTAGAACGTTGGCTATGTAAACAATTGTGTCAAATACCGCTTAATTTAGTTCACATAGCCAAAGTTCAAGTGACGTCATTCACCGCTATATGACGGCACCGCTATCGGAGGAAACCATAGCTTCACGCCCGTCTCCCCACTAGGCTACTACGTCCAATCTACCATGTAAACCAAAAAACCTCACTTGTTAGCAGTAGCGGTGATCGTCAAGTTCTCTAGCTGCGGCATCTTCTCCCTCTGCGGCTTGGCCGGTTGCGGCTTGGCGGGCTGCGGCTTGGCAGCGGGCTTGGCGGCGGGGGGCTGCTTGGCGGCCTTGATGGACGCGTTGCGGCGCAACTGCGGCCCACTGTCGGGCGACTCGGCGCCACTCGGCTGCGACTTGGAGCGAGGCCGCGGCGCGCGGGGCTTACTCCTAAGGAACAGATACTAATTTGTCAGAAAATACTTTGATTCGAAAAAAAATTAACTATCTTATCATCATCACCACCATCATCACCATTATCATCACAATCATCATCGTCTTCACAACCATCAAAGCATAATCAGCATCGGTATCATCATTAAGTTCGTCAGAGAATACTTTGATTCGAAAAAAAATAACTATAAGTACTCTGATTTTTAAAACAACTGATGTTTTCGTGGACTAAAATGAAAGCTATAAATGTCAATTCATATTTTAATAGAATCTATTTTTTATGAGTTTTGTTGTGATTGTTATTTATTAGTAAATAAAATTGAATTAAACTTGAACCAGAATCATAAAATTAACATTATAAATTTTGAACAGATCAAATTAATTTTACGTTTGACATCTGTCATTTTAGTCCACACACTCAAAGTCAAGTAAATGTCAAAATGTTTTATTCATGTAAGTTAGACAGCGTTTATGAATCTTAGATGGAAATTATATTTAGATTGAAATTATATTTGTATAGGACCTTGGATTTAAATGATATTTCTATGTAAATGAAATGTAACGTCACAACTTTTATCCCCATTCGGGGGTAGTCAGAGGCTTTGAGTGGTCATACACCACCACATTGTGGAGGTGTTAAGTCAACTCAAAGCCCACGTTTCACCAGATAGTCAGAACCCAACGTGACAGGTGGTGAACCTTGTCGCCGTGTATACAGGAACTGTCTATTACCTAATCCCGAGGGATAGGTAGGTTTCCTCACGATGTTTTCCCTCACCGTCAGCGAACTGTAAATTATGCACATAGATGAAAATTCATCCATTGGGGCATGCCCCACCGGGGATCGAACCTGGGACCTTCGGATTGCTAGCCCAACCTGTTCACCCCTAGGCTACAGTCGCTTCCTAGGCTACAGTCGCTATATTTCTATGTATGCTTGTGTATTGTGTAGTGTGTGTTGTGTGTTGTGTGTTGTGTAGTGTGTAGTGTGTACCGACCCCCTGGTCCTGGGCGCGTCGAGCTCGGGGAAGTCGTCGGGGCCGGGCGGCGCGCGGCGCGCGGGCGGCTGCGCCTGCGCCGCCGACTGCCGCCGGTACGCCTCCTCGTCCTCCCACGTGCGCGTGTACTTGTTGGGCCCGCGGCTACACAGTACACACACCATATGTTACGTAACTTGTGACGTCATTAGTTACGTCTTTCGATAAGTCATTCGGTACGTCATTCCTTATGTCATTGGTTACGTCATGTGGTACGTCATTTATAATGACAATTGTTACGTCGTTTAATACGTCGTTCGTTACGTCATTTGTTACGTCATTGGTGCGAGATACGTTCAGCAATTTGTTTCTCAATATACTACGCTTGTCGCGCGATTAATTGAGTAATTCGCAAATTCAAAAAGTAGCGTATGATTTTTATAACTTTATAATAATTTATAATATTATAAATTGCCAGACATAAGGTCTACCAACTCTTTGGTCTCAAACTAAGCAAAGCTTGTACTATGGGTACCGTACAATGGACTGGGGGCAATACCAGTGACACCCAGACCAGGGCAAATTACGAAATGGCCGTTTCCAAAACTTGCCTCTGGCGGGAATCGAACCCGCAACCACCCGATGCAGTGAGTGACCCGAGCGGCCAACGCTCGAAACACTGCACCAAGCGATCGTCGAATTAATCGTTAATTGAGTAATTCGCAAATTAAAAAGAGTGCATATCAATATTATAACTTTTAAACGAAAGATCATTTATTTTTATAGTTACTCCAAACTGTCAACTACGTAATAAATAAATAAATAATATCCTGGGACATTTTTAACAAACGGCTACCTGATCCCAAACTAAGCAGAGCTTGTACTATGGAAACCAGATAACTGATATTACTACATATACTACTTTTTTTATTTGTAAATACATACTTAATATACATATACGCCCAGACTCGGGACATACAGACATGTTCATGCACACAAATGCATGTCCCGGGTAGGAATCGAACCTACGACCTGCAGCGTGAAATGCGCCATCACGCCAACCACGCCAACGGGCCCGTCGAAAGCTTTATTAGAATATAAAATAAAACAAATAAGCGTGTTCTCAAAATAGGTGACCCATAGACAATAAATAATAATAATAATAATAATAATAATAATAATAATATTTATTACCAAAAAGACATTACCATTTACAGAGCAGGCAAAACACCCCACACTAGGCAATGCCTGTCTTGTGGGGGGTTTTAAAGAAATAATAATAACAGTTTGGTACAGAAAAGAACAAAAAAGAAAGAAAGAAAAGGAAAGAAAGAAAGTACGGTAAAGAAAAGAAACATAAAATTAAAGAAAAGGAATAACACAATAATTGATTAAAGAATAAACAAGTATTAGGAATTGTAAACATCTCATATCTGATTAAGTAAAAGTAGGAACAGTCAAATTAAGTAATGGAAAAATAAATTAATAATAATAATAACGTCTCGCATTGTGAGGAAGTTCCTCTCCCTGGAGCCTTGACCACCGGTAACTAGGACCCTGTTGCCGATGCCGGTGGGGAACTATTTTTATATTTTTAAATGTATTTTTTATATATATATATATATAAGTATAAATTTAAAAATGTAAATTTATAGGATTTTTAATGAATAAATGGAATAATAATTTTATTTATCGATTTTCATGAATTCTTCTGTAAGTTGGTAGGGCCAATTTAGTAATTCTGCAGTAATTTTGATTTTAGCCTGAAAGTAATTTAAGCCGACGATCTTATTGGATTTGTTAAACTTGTTGAACAGAAAGGGTTTTAGGAAAAAAGGGAAACGTTGGGCAAATGCGGTTTTGGTTTGGGGTACTGGGATAAAGAAAACCCGCTTTCTGGCAATACGCTCAAGGTCCGGAATGCGTGATAATCTCAATCGCGATCCGCGACCATTATTTATGAGCGTGATCCAGTCAGTCCCACTTCATGCGCAATCAATCTTAATCACGAGCATTCGCTGCGTCTTCATCATGCGCATGCCGCGCCCAAGCACTCAGTTTTGACATTTGAACGCATAGACATAAGGGGCCATACATAAATTACGTCACACGTAAAAGGGGGGGGGGGGGGGGTCGACGAAGTGTGACATTATGTGACAAGGGGTGGGAGAGGTTTTAATTTTCGTGACGTCACTTTTCAAAATCTAATATATCCAAGTATTAAAACGCGAAAATTGCAAAAATGTGTAACGTTACAGGGAGAGGGGAGTCTCACAAATGTGCCCAGCTGTGACAAGGGGGGGAGGGGTCAAAAACTAATGAAATTCGTGTAACGTAATTTATGGATGGCCCCTAATGTCATAACACGGCATCTGGACGCACCAGCTGATTTTGATCGCGGATCGCAAACGAGACCGACTATGTATGGAGTTACATAGAACAATAATATGAATGACAAATTGCTAAGAAATATAAAAAAAAAACATACATACAGCCGAACATAGAACCTTCTCCTTTTTTGAAGTCGGTTAAAAATAAACAGTGTGCAAAGCACGCATGCTTAGTATTCCATGAGTACACTAACCGCCAATTTCGGTACCTCCATATTGGAACGCATATTAAAAATACTCATTATTAAAATAATAATATTAGCCCTTTTGACGTCCCTCTCCTGGGCACGGGCCTCCCCTCAATGCGAGGGGGGTACAGGCCATATTCCATCACGCTGGCCCAGCGCGGTTTGGTGTATTTCACGTGTCTTTCGAAAATTTGTTAGATATTCTGAGACACGCAGGTTTCCTCAAGATGTTTTCCTTCACCGTTAGCAAGTGATAATCAAATTAAAGTTTATTAAATTTTATTTTTATTAAATTTCGAAAAATTCAGAGGTGTGAGCCGGGGTTTGAATCCTGGACCTAAAGCCCGCAAGACGCGTACTATCACTGCTTCACTCAATATTAAATCGACAAAATATTTTTTATTGTATTATTTATTACCCAATGCTGAGTATAGGTCCTTTCCATAGCACTAAATTCCTTCATTTGAACCTTACTACCTAAATATTAAAGCTTTATTTACAGCCTCATCAGCACGGCTACCATTGTAGTATTATATTAGCAGATATGGTACCTCCTAACATTGCAATCACTACTTGTGCTCACCGCACTACTACATGCAGCGAAATTCACACATCTGTTATCGCACTCGCAATTCGACAATCAACTTAAAGGCATTTTTAAGGCGTGTTATTCACCACAATTTCTCGACATTATTTTTCCGGGAACAATTGAGGTGTACTGTGTCCAAGGACTCCCTTTAGTAGCACTTTCATGTCTCCATCTTTCTTGGTTGCTTGGCTGCTGCCCTACACTCATCCGGTTCTCGCCTGGCTTATTCCTTTTAAATACTTAACATTTCAATTCGAATTGAACTACCGATACTACAGTTCGAATTGAAATGTCAAGTATGTACATTTTAAAGTTCACTTACCCGTATCTCCTGTTGCGGCGCGCGTGCGGGGGCGCATCCTCATTCCTAATATCGTACCCGTAAATTGCTACAAGTTCTTCACGAGACTTCGGTACCTAGGGGAAAAACAATACAATCTAACACCAGTCTAGGGCATAGATTCCCAAAGTGGGCGATAACGCCCCCTTGTAGGCGCTGCAGGTCTAAAGGGAGGCGGTAAGAGACCCAGAAAAAAAATGGGGGCATTGTGTAGACTCTACCCGACGCCCCATTTTTTTATCGCCCACTTTTTAGTGGGCGTTATCGCCCACTTTGGGAATGGATGGTCTAGGGGAAAGTCCCATAGCTATAACAGCTCTTTCCCACTTGTCGGTTGTCCAGCGCCGTATTTTAATCGGGTGTCGGCGCCTCTATTCACACTAGTCGGTTGTCGGACCCGATCGAAGCTGGAGCCATTTTCTTGCAATCTTTGCGAGGCGACCGCTATGGACGTCGGACGGGCGGAAGGGGGAGTGGGGAGAGTGTTGCCGGGCCCGACATCCGACATAATGTAAACAACGCCATACTTACTCATACGCCCGACATTTCATGTCGGCGCCGGTTGTTCTGCCCGTCGCTAGCTGCTCTCTGCCGCAGATTGAATGCGATTTGATGAATGGCTCCCGCTTCGATCGGTCCGACCATTGACCTATTACTAAGGGGACTGCGTCTAAGCAACTCGGCCGCATGGCTCAACTAGGCCGTAGACGTCAACATAGTAGGCGTGGCTTAAGTCAGTATGCTGTCGGCGTTCGTCCTGGGCACACGTCTCGCCAACGTTCGCATCCCAAATATAAGTCTACTCGACACTAGATGGCGAGCCTTTGTACGTCTCTTTTACCATCCTACACTTAGTGACATCTAGTGTGAAAAAGTTAAACTACGTACTAACATCGACATCGACAAGCGAGTAGTTTTGCTATTGACCGGTAGATAGAAAACGGATAACCCTCCGCCATAGTCGGGTAAAAAGTAGGCGTTATCTAACACCCCGTCACCCGCGCAAATTGTCAAGCGTTGTTTCATAGGGAAATCTAATAAGAACATCTCTTCTATCTACAGGGTGGATTTGAAATCATGGGCATCCTTTTAAACGGCGATTCTACACATGATTCAGAATACTTAGGGAATATTTATCAACAAATCAATTGATAAAAATTTATTGCTCATGTAAGGAATAACAGTTAACGGGTTTGCTTATTTGCTTACTGAAGCAATATTATTTTTACCATAGATTTTTTTATTTACTGTCCCAAAATATTCAGAATCATGTATAGAGTCATAGTTTAATAGGATGACCCATGATTTCAATTTCACCCTGTATATTATCTATGGTACATACCTGTTCGTTCTCGTTGTACTTGTCGTGCGACCACTTGTTGACGATGTCGGACTTGCGTGGCGGACGGCGCCTCTCCCCAGCCGGCTCGCTGCCCTCCTTCTTCTCGGACGCCGTCTCCGACGCGGTGTTATTGGCCTCCTCGCCGCTGTACCAACGAAATTGATTAGACCATTGATCATTACCAACTACTGGGGAGCGACTGTAGCCTAGGGGCGAACACGTTGGGTTAGCAATCAGAAGGTTCCAGTTTCGATCCCCGGTGGGGCATGCACCAATGGATGAATTTTCATCTATGTGCATGCATACAGTTCGATTAAGGTGAGGGAAAACATCGTGAGGAAACCTACCTACCACTCGGGATTAGGTAAGAGTCAGTTCCTGTATACACAGCGACAAGGTTCACCACCTGTCACGTTGGGTTCTGACTATCTGGTGAAACGTGGGCTTTGAGTTGACTTTATATCTCCACAATGCGGTGGTGTATGGCCACTCAAGCCTCTGACTACCCCCGAATGGGGATTAAAGTCGTGACGTTATATTTATTTTTTTATTATTACCATTCTCATCAGTAGTCCGATTCACGTAAAAACAAACAATCCAAATAACGCTGAATTTCGAAAGTCGTTCGATCGCAATCCTATCCAAAGTTGGTATTCACGTGTTCCTTGAACGCAGTTCGATAGGACTTCAAACGTTACTCAACGAAAAACGGCGACTTGTTGCCATGACGAAAAGGCTATCAACGACTATGTCGGTACGATATCGTTACGGTTTTTATTACGTGAATCGGGCTAGAGTACTATTGATCTTTCGACCCTTAGGCATTCCTAATGGTTCATTTTGTTTTTATAATAATAATAATATCCTGGGACATTTTTTACACACGGCTACCTGATCCCAAACTAAGCAGGGCTTGTACTATGGAAACCAGATAACTGATATTACTACATATACTACTTTATTTCTAAATACATACTTAATATACAAATATACACCCAGACTCGGGACATACAGACATGTTCATGTACACAAATGCATGTCCCGGGTAGGAATCGAACCTACGACCTGCAGCGTGGAAGGCGCCTTCGCGCCAACCACGCTAACGGGCCCGTGAAAATTCAATTCCTCCAATAAGTTTGTACGGACCCCTCATGAGTTGTTGTATTACTTAGCGTATTACTTAGAGTTGTATTACTTAGCGAGAATAGAATTCATGGTCTGAGGGTTCCGTACAAACTTATTGGCAGAGAAGAATATTCAAAAACAAAATTATTTTTAATCCGGGTCTTTTCCGGTTATTTTTATCGGTTTGGATCACCTGGCGGCAGTGCGGTCATCGTGTTCATAGAAGGTCCCTCTCTTGGGGATGTACTGCGGGTTGCTGCGGTCCTCGTCATCATCTACCCGACGTTCGGTCTCCTGAAAACAAACGATTATACAGTACTAGCTGATGCCCGCGGCTTCGCCCACGTGGATGTCGTTGTTTCTCTACTATATTATGCATGTATTATACGTATAATAAACCTTCCTCTTGAATCACTCTATCAATTAAAAAAAACCGCATCAAAATCCGTTGCGTAGTTTTAAAGATCTAAGCATACATAAGGACAGACAGCGGGAAGCGACTTTGTTTTATATTTATTATACTATGTAGTGATTAAGTCTACGCTTTCCGGTGCGCGGCCGCCACTCGAGAACCCTTCGGCCCCATCGGCCATCCGATCTACAAGGAAGCGTGGGTAGACCTCCCACAAGGTGGACCGACGACCTGGTGAAGGTCGCGGGAATCCGCTGGATGCGGGCAGCGTAAGACCGGTCATTGTGGCGGACCTTGGGGGAGGCCTATGTCCAGCAGTGGACGTCTTTCGGCTGAGATGATGATGATTAAATAAATAAATATCCTGGGACATTCTTTACACACGGCCACCTGATCCCAAACTAAGCAGAGCTTGTACTATGGAAACCAGATAACTGATATTACTACATATACTACTTTTTGTTTGTAAATACATACTTAATATACATATACACCCGGACTCGAAACATGCAGCCATGTTCATGCACACAAATGCATGTCCCGGGTAGGAATCGAACCTACGACCTGCAGCGTGAAAGGCGGAATCTATACCAACCACGCTAACGGGCCCGAAAATTAAGTCTACATTTTAAGTACCTAACTACTTTTATCTTCGACTTCGACGACGACTTTTTACTTTTGACGACTGCTTGGCGCAGTGGTTAGAGTGTAGGCCGCTCGGCTAGCTGCATCGGATGGTTGCGGGTTCGATTCCCGACAGAGGCAAAGTGCGGAAACGGCCTCTTCGTAATATGCCCCTTGTCTGGGTGGCTCTGGGATCGCCCCCAGTCCATTTTACGGTAAGTACCTAGTTGCTTAGTTTGGGACCATACAGTTGGTGTTTGTCTAGCGATATTTATATTTAGGCTTGTATTAATAAATGCATCTAAAAGTAGAGATCGATCTTAAGGCGGCGTCCATAAATTACGTGAGGCATTTAAGGGGGGGAGGGGGGTCGAGAAAAATCTCACCAAATCTCACGTAGAGGAGAGGGGGTGTCGCGGCAAATCTCACGTAATTTTTTTATTACCGCAAGACAATGTAAAATTGCAAAAAAAAACTGGATTAAATTAAGTAAAACATGTTTTCCTCTAGAATATAGCTTTTGAAAAATCTCACGTGAGATTAGAGGGGGAGGGAGGGGGTCGGGCAAAATCTCACGAAATCTCACCAAGGGGGGAGGGGGGGTCGAAAAATCTCAAAAATCACCTCACGTAATTTATGGACCCCTAAGACGCTGTTTTTGAAGATTTTCCATACATTAAACGTCAAAACTGCATCTTAAGATCGATCTCAACTTTGAGATGCCATATTTTTTGAGGAGTTGTCCCATTACACCACATCATGCCATGATAGCGCACCGCATCATGCCATGATAGCCCACCGCCCGAAAGTGTAAACACAATATAAACGATGCAATCGATACATAGTATCGATTGTTTACAATTTCGTTTACAATCGTTTCGTTTACAATCGATTAAGAAATCGAATCAATGTATCGAATGCTCCGTTCACGGTGAAATCGAAAATGATTTGTGAAAATACATTCTTATTGCACGCGACACGACGCCGCGCCGGGATTGGCATTCGCAATCTTTGTGTCAGGTTTTGCGTAACACATCAAAGAAATAACGCTTTCAGATAAAGAAACAAGCTATTTTTAGGGTTCCGTAACCAAAGGGTGCCAATGGAACCCTATTAAGCCTCCGCTGTTCAGCCGTCTGTCAGCGGGCTGTATATCACGAACCGTAATAGGTAGAGAGTTGAAATTTTCACAGAATGTGTATTTCTGTTGCCGCTACAACAACAAAAAATAAAATGTAGTACGGAACGCTTTATGTGCGAGTTCGACACGCACTTGGCCGGTTTTTATGTGACTAACGTGGCAAACAAGCGTACGGCCCGCCTGATGTTAAGCAGTTACCGCAGCCTGTAAGATACTTGCAATACCAAAGGCATCGCTCGCACGTTGCCGAACTGAAGGGGAGTGGGACAGAGGGAGGGGAGGGGGAGTTGGGCTTACCTCTCTCACTCATCGTACGAAACGCAGCTGTAATAGCTACTTTACGCCGATATTCTGTGACAGGGTGGTACTACCCCGGTCAAGGCCAGCCCCAATGCCCGATATTTATTTATCTATCAACCCCAATGTGTGGCAAAGGTGCGCGAAGTCACAAGCAACGGCTGCTTATTGATATAATATGCAAATTAAAAAAAAAACTGGTTTTCTTCATGTATGTTAATCTTTATACATAAGTAGGTATTTATAAGAAATCTAGTTTGGCGGCTCAATGACTAGATCAAGGTGAAAGAAAACCTTTTATATGCAAATAATTTCGGTTGTTAAAATTATAATTAACTGGATTTTTTTTATAGAACTAGGGCGGCAAGCAAGCGTACGGCCGGCCTAATGTTACGCAGTTCCCGTAGCCTATAGATGCTTGCAATGCCAGAGGCATCGATCGCACGTTGCGGACCTAAAGGGCTGTGGGATAGTGATAGTGGAATTTTTAACAATAATAATATTCTGGGACATTTTTTACACACGGCTACCTGATCCCAAACTAAGCAGAGCTTGTACTATGGAAACCAGATAACTGATATTACATATACTACATTTTTATTTGTAAATACATACTTAGTATACATATACACACTCGGGACATACAGACATGTTCATGCACACAAATGCATGTCCCGGGTAGGAATCGAACCTACGACCTGCAGCGTGAAAGGCGCCATCACGCCAACCACGCCAACGGGCTCGTCAAAAGGTTTCCTACGACCTTTGTAGTAAAATCTATGATTTACCCATTGAAATATTGATGGATTTACCGGTTTAATTCAGTATTTACCGTAATTTGGGCTGTGACCAGTGACGTAGCTTGCCTGGGACCCAATACCAAAATTTTTTGGGGGCCCAAATGAAGTGTAAATAATTTTCACACACGTTTTGGGCCTCTGTGGCCTGGGGCCCCGTATCATTACTACGGCTGATACGACGGTAGCTACGCCCCTGGCTGTTACGGTAAAATAACAGCATATTACTTAACTGCACATTATGTAGGTATGTGCGTGCATTATTATACAGTTACAAAACAGTTAAAACGAGTTTCCCTTGCAATCATATTCGCATTGTTGCAATCCGCGCCCGCATTTTAGTGTGACTAATCAAAGAATAATGAATCTTATAAATTAATAATAATAATAACGTAACCTCACGACTTTTATCCCCATTCGGGGGTAGTCAGAGTCTTGAGTGGCCATACACCACCACATTGTGGAGGTATTAAGCCAACTCAAACTTCAAAGCCTTCGTTTCACCGTTTATAATAATAATATATACTATATTTGTACGCCAAAAGGCAAAACATAGTGCAACATGTAATTCAACCTGTAACACCAATTCTTACCTATGTTCGACAAATAAATGATTACTTACCTAATATATTACATACTTATGTACAACTATCTCATTGATAAAATAAATATCGCCAGACTTACGGCCGAATACTCGTACGCAACTTAAATTTGAGAGTTGCTTAACTTTGACACGCCATACAAAAATGACAGTCAACGACGTCTCAAACTGCTAAGTGGGACTTAAATATTTAAATAGCCTTTGAGTATTCGGCCAATAGGCCCGTATTAATAAATCGATTTCAAGATTGAGATTGTACTTAATATGCTGTTTTTGACAGAAATTTTCGATACGTTAAACATCAAAGAGATCGAGAGAGTTAAGATTGATCTTAACTTTGAGATGCATTTATTAAAAAAAGTAAGTTTAAAAACTAAAACCCGACTACGGAAAAAACGCGCTCTAAAAAGTATGAAACAAGAACATATTCTCATCTAGAGGATAGCCGTGGTCCGTGTAGGTCCTTTAGGGCCAAATGGCACATGAACACGGACCACGGCTATCCTCTAGATGAGAATATGTTCTTGTTTCATACTTTTTAGAGCGCGTTTTTTTGTAGTCGGGTTTTAGTTTTTAAACTTACTTTTTATTTAATTATTTTGGAGTTATAGGTAACAATATATATATTTTTGAAACGTGCTCATCAAGCTCTTTCATTTGATACCCCACACGGTTTCATTAAAAAATGTTTTTTTTTTAGTTCATGACATTATGTCCTCTAGAGGGCGCCATATGCAATTTTATGTGACGTCACATAGCCTATAACCAGCGCGCCATTAAGCCGCTTCTGACGATACCTCATTTGTCAAATTACGACAAGTAGTTTGGAAGTTAGGTGGGAACAGATGCACATACATACATACATACATACATACATACATACATACATACATACATACATACATACATACATACATACATACATACATACATACATACCGGTCAAAATCATAACGCCTCCGTAGTCGGGTAAAAAGGGCCTTACCACAGAGTAAAGACTAAAGAAAGAGGTGCCCTTATTAGATATTTGTATGAAACAAAACGTGGTCATTGTTTTTTCATTATCATTTTACTATTTGCCGGTAAATAGTTGAACTACTCGCTTCGTTTTATGTTGATGTTAGTACTAGGCCGACCACTCGGCCAACTTGCTTAGGGCCAGTCCCCTTAGCAACTGGTCCATGGGCCTTACACACCAACTGTATGGTCCCAAACTAAGCAGCACTTGTACTATGGCTACCACACAATGGACTGGGGGCGATCCCAATACCTCATAACTTTTACAAGGTGGTAGAGCCAAGCTGTAGCCAATTGACTGCAGCTCATAAACGGGCTGGCTCGACCGGGGTAGTACCACCCTCTCACAGATCGGCATAAAGTAGCTATTACAGCTGCGTTTCATATGATGAGTGAGAGAGCCGAAAGCCCCCCCCCTCCCCCTCCCTCCATCCCACTCCCCTTCAGGTCGGCAATGTGCGAGCAATGCCTTGGTATTGTAAGCATCTATAGGCTACGGTAACTGCTTAACATCAGGCGGGCCGTATGCTTTTTTGCCACCACAGTACGATAAAAATAAACTTTCCATAGTTCTGTCCCTTTAGCGTCAAAACATGTTTATAGCACAGACAGTAGTTATAATGGCAGGATATGAATCATTATTACTAAATTATTATAGTAACGCCAATAGCAGATTTCTATTCCGTATTTACATTTATAATTTGATGCCCTACTTAAGCATAATTCATATGAAATTATCTTTGTAATTTTTATTAATTTGTAACATCAGAAAAACAGGGACGTCGACAGGGACGAAAAACAGGGACGTCGACAGGGACGTCCCAAATCAGGGACGTCTTGAAAAAAGGCCAGGTCAAGAGTACCCTAAACCGAAGAGCATGTATGAAGGGAATAATGAAAGTGGACGAAGCGAAACATGTAAGGATCGTAGCAAGTGGAAAGAAGTGGTCTCTGCCTACCCCTACGGGAAACAGGCGTGATAATATGTATGTATGTATTAGAAAAACAAATGTTGTGTTTTTTCCTCCAGTTAGACTTTTAAGCTGTTGGTCAGTCACATATGTATTTGTCTTTTTTGTTTTGTATCATTATTGTTTGTTTGTTGATGCTATTTATTACTTGACTTTGGCGAAATCACTATTTACTTTACTTGGGTGGGCCATAATTTTACAGGAAGAAGAATAGTTTTGTTGCGGTCCTAGTCCATAGTAGGACATTATGATGCTTCATCGATAACATCTTTGTATACTCAAGGAAACCATTATATGAATTTATTAATAGTATAAACAGTAGGAACAATAGATGTGCACAGTATAATATACACAATGGAAGTATACAGTATGGCAGATTGATGTGGTGGGATACTAAAATTTAATATATAACAATATAACTGTGTATCACACATTATAAATGAAAAGGAATCATATCACTATAGGTATACCGCACGCGCGGTACCGCGCCTTAGGTATCGCGGGGAGGTGGGAGGGTGGGACGGCGAGAGCGATGACGGGTGGGGGAGTGGGACGGCGAGTGATGAGCCCCCCCGTCTCGCCGCTCGTGTACCTAAGGCGCAGTACCGCGCTTGCGGTATACCTATAGTTATTAGCCTACATTGAAACCACTGCGTGTGATAATCATTCATGGGATCCTTAGTATCTTAGTAGTAAATAGTCAATCAGAAAATCGTTGAATAAATAAATATCGCCAGACTAATGCTTGTACTATGGCTACCGTACAACAGATGGGGGGTGATCCCAGTGATACCCAGACCAGAGCATATTATGAGGAATTTGCTTCTGACGGGAATCAAACCCGCTACCATGGATACAGTGAGCCGAGCAGCCTAAGCGAGAACCAATGTGCCAAGCAGTCATCAAAGATAGCTAAGTAGATAGGTACTCATTTATTTGATGTTTTCACTTGCTCTGTTTTCTAAATTTTACTCATAGTGGGTAGATAACTAAATTAAAAATAGAGTAGGCAGGTACCTTGTTTTCCGGATCCTGTTCCGAGTTCTCGGAGTCGCTGCCCTGTGAGTCGTAGTCCGACTCGGGCTGGCCGACATCCTGCAAACATCCTTCCACCTTTAGTAACTGCATTTTCACAACACTTGTTTACAACCTACGTGGCGCCGTTTCTAATCAAGTCCTAACACACCAACAGCCGCTCAGTGAGTGGTGCCCAAATCATGACCTCAATATAACTAAAAGAAATGGACATTCTGTCACGCGAACGCGCAAGAGAAAGTGAGCTGTAATACTTTTTAGCGCCAAAACGAAAGTTTACGCTGTTGTGGCTGGCTGGGTATACTCTGTACTCACGTTCCCAGAGTTGTTGTGCTCGATATCTTGCGATGCGTCCGAGTATTCGCCGGAATCGTCGTGGTGTTCCCGTCTCCTCGCCACCGACGTCATGTCGGCGTCCTCCCTCGTCACTTGAAGTACTTCCAGTTTGACGGCTTTGTTGTATTGTTAACGGATAAAATGCGGTGTAATCGCGCTCGTTATGCTGTTACTAATAAGAAATCCCCCTCTCGTTTTACGATAAATGAAATGAAAGAACGTCAAAACAAGGGGATCCAGCGGCCATAAAAAATTATGTATGCGTTCCGTTCAACGGACGTAGCTAAGTTGCAGTCACTTGCTGTTTTTTCATCATAAAGTAGGAAAACATATTCTTTATGCATAATTATGTACCAAACAAGAAAAATAAATTGTACTGGAAAAAATAGTTCTAACCCAGTGATTTCTTTATTTAAAATAATCAATATTGTGAAAAATATAAGTTGCAAATGAAGCATTATGCATAACCTAATGAGTCAGAATATAAACATAATTATTTTACTCTATGGACATAATTTTGACATGTGTCTACATGTCAGGTCTTAAAGGTCTAGTAGAGTACAGAGTAGGGATGTAGACCGTGCTCACTTTGGATGCGTTTTCGTCCAAATTTGACTCGTGCATACACGTACGAACAACACGAATGATCCCGACCTTCCAAGTACTACGGGAGTGCCCACACTGGTCATACGTGTACGTAACTCGCATCCAGTGTGCGCACTCCCGTAGTACTTGGAAGGTCGGGATCATTCGTGTTGTTCGTACGTGTATGCACGTGTAAAATTCGGACGAAAACGCATCCAAAGTGAGCGCGGCCGTAGGGTTGTAAACAAAGTCATTATTACTGCTGCGTTCCATTCACCGTAATTTTTGCTATTTTCGTCACAAAGACTGTTAAAAACGATAATAATGATCACTTTCAGTACAAGTTGGTGCGAGTGGAACGAGATTTGTGATCGAAAATAACGAAATTAACAAAATTAACAGTGAATGGAACGCACCAAAAATGGATACTCGGTTTTTCCAGTCTATACCAATTTCGAAACTATCAAACTCGGACCAAGTAGGTATCTACGTAAATTTTTCAAAAACTTAACGCCCAGTACTAGGCGTGAAAGTTATTTCACGTCACCGGTTACATTAACTGGTTACGAGCTAATTCACCAAATCACTGTTTACGCGACGAACGAGTAACTGGTGATTTTTGTAACAGGTTATTTAGCTGTAGCCCGAACTACATCATAGGTATTATGTCACCGGTCACCCATAGACATCTAAAAGTAACAAATAACAATGTTTGTATTTTTGTATACAAGGAAGCTAGTAGTGATGAAAACCATAGGGTTATAAAAATAACTAGTTACAAAAATCACCTATTAAATAACCGGTGACGCCCTCGACGTAACCGGTTACGTTACGTTTCGTGAAAATAATGTAACGACACACGTCTACCCAGTACTAATCGGCCACGCGCAATGCAGTTTCACTCAATCATTTCAGTCAGTCAGTCCTTAATGAGCTATTGACAAAACACAAATATAGAATTATAGGATAGTTATATATATCATTCACCAAAAAATAAATATAAATACAATTTTTGGGTCAAAAAACTCGAATGCTAGTGTACTGTGTGTTCTTTCAAAGTAACGATAAGTAACGAGTACATGACGAACGATTGACGAATACTGTATTCTGCTAAAATAATTAATTTATCACACACAGCCCTAGTAGGTACCTAGCGAGTGTTTTGTTGTCAAATGTTTGGTCAAATGTATGATAGTGATTTTGTTTTATAATTATTGCATTTTGCAAGCGTAATTTAATTTAAATTGGATTGGATAATAGTTATTGAAGTGAATAATTATGGATGCTGATATGGAAAGGTAAGTAGTTATAATAAATTAGCAAAATAATTCTTAATAACCTCAAAACAAAACATTGACCTGAATTTACTTTTTATCAGCAGCTCTTCTAATTCTGAGGATGCAAAAACCGTTCAGCTACTAGCTAAAGGGATAATGGAGCTCTACGAACCGCCTTTAACCACTATAAACACACATTTGAAGGAATTAACGTAAGTTTGTTTACATTTCTGAAACCTTATCTATAACTCCCTAAAGTCCATAACTTCAAATCTATTTTGGCCCTGAACATGAACAACCATTTGTCGGTCTTTGGCAGGAGATTTCTCCATAATTACTTCAGTTTTTTTTTTTCAAATTAGAATAACATAGAACCTTATAAAACGGAAACTTTTTTTCAGTGAAAAACAAGAAGCTGTGCACAGTATGCTGACATCAGAAAGAAGAAAGCTGGAGGATTTGCAGAATGACGTCATGTTGGATGCATTGGTAGTTATTGTTGACCCTTTCTTGGCACTGATAAAATATTTAGGTAGGTTCTTCTTCTACGGGCAGTGCCCACAAATCAACGTCTCAAGTGCGGCTATTTTGTCTGTTGGAGGGTGTTGGGCCGGTTACTCCAGCCATCCCAGCTCCACCAGGAAATTCCCCAGCTTCTTGACGTCGCCAAAAACCTCCTGGAGGCTACCTAGTGCTCCCAGGTAGTTCGCCCGGTATGTTGCCACTCTGCTGCACTCTAGCAGCACGTGAGTGGCTGTCTCTTCTGCCTCCATGCATGCTCTGCATAGGGGGCTGTCCGTGATACCTAGGTCACAGAATAGAGAACGTAGGTAGAGAAGTTGCACTCCTTTGATTTTGAAGAAAGCCGACATTTTAAATACCTAAACTTGGCGCTCCCAACCGCGCGCGATCTAAATTGTGCCTTGACGCCACGCGTTAGCGTATGTTATTCGCTGTCCCGCTGCTGCATTGAGTACAACCGTTGTACGCGGACCGATCGGATTTATTTCGAACTAAACACGTAGTGACAGAGGCCTGCCTAGGTTAAAGAGGTGTCTGTTAAAGTTGCCATGACCTGTCAGTGAGCCTGTTTATATTTAGGTAGTTACGCCGATTTTTCTCATTGTCTCCTATATTGCATTGTAGACTATCCTTGGGACTTTAATTGTGCAAATCAAATGTAACATTCTAATATGTGTGGAGTCTTGTAGGCAATGCAAGTCTTAGTGAGATATCGCAAGAGGCAACCATGGTTGCGCAACCAGAGGGTGATTCGATAGCCGACACCGAATTGGTTGCGCTACCAAGCGGACACCAGGTGCGATATCCTCCATGCAGCTCTATACTTTTTGTTGGTGGAGCGACTGGTTGCGCTACCACTGTTGTCCTCGTGCGATATAGCACTTAGGGCTCACTTAGGTGTCCATGGAGGCATAATAATTTGGATAGGCACATCTCTTTCTTGGAAATTACAAAATTATATTTTCTCATGCGCTGCGGGGCCCTAAGCCTGCACCAGGCTCATAGGCAATTGATTACATTGGTTCTACTGATCATCTGCCCTAAATATAACACATTGACTGTCCAGCCTATTTTGGGTGCACACTCTCATACGTCCAACGAGATTTTTAAATAATGTGATTTGTCATCCGTCCGTACATACATACATCCGTTGAAAATCAAAGATCTAGCTTACAAGTCCAGTCCAAAAAACGCCACACAGTTTACCCTTTTTTTTCTTCCCTAGTGGCCTCTTTCCATTGAGTCAGGCCCAATGTGATGTTCAGTTTACTTAGGCTTGTGTATTACATATAATGCACGGACGTCACAGCTAGATTGAAAATGCATTACATGTAATGCACGGACAGTCAACATGATAAGATATTTGTTTCAGCTGGCAGACATAGCAACTAACAGAGAGAAGTTAGTCTCGATATCAAACTCCATGATGTCACTGCACAAAAGAGTACAGTCATTACAGGTAATATGTAAAAGATTATAATTAAATAAATATTAACAGAATTACACACCAACTGTATGGACCTTAACTAAGCAATGCTTGTACTGTGGGTAGCATACAATGGGCTGGGGGCTGGGGCCAATCCTAGTGACACGTAGACCGGGCAAGATTACATAAAGGCCGTTCCCTAAATTTGCCTCTGGCAGGAATCGAACCCGCAACGATCTGATGCAGTGAGCCGAGCGGCCAATGCTCGAACTACTGCGCCACGCGATGGTCATATAGTAATTTAATTTACAGTTATGGCATGGAATTTTTTAGTTTTACTTATACTGTGATTCAGTTTACTTACATTACTATGACAACTGCAGACCTAGCACATCAGTGACAAGACAAAACGTAAATGGATTTTATCTCATTCTCTCTCATTCATTAATTAAGAGATAGAGTCAGTCAGTGTGACATAACCTATGACATAAGTCTTATCTTGATACACATGCTGCACATATAGTGTTGACTAATTGTAAATTTTCAGACAAGAGCAGCTAATGTGGAAAAAGCAGCTAAGACCAAAGCAGCCAGCCGAGGTGGGACATCTAGTAGTTAGTACAGTGTGTCATATAAGAATTAGCCATATTATTGACCGACTGGACTATGTTGGCTACTCTGGTGCTTTCCATATCAATGAGAACAGATGTTTCTACTGGATCCAGTGTCATGATTGTCTATGAAAGATCTTTGGCAAAGTTGGATGACGCAATCGTATATCCGAAAAGGAATGCTATCACTGTCATTCTTATTTATAAAATCTGGTACGTGAGCGGGACAGAACAAGCTATGAATAGAGGAGCGTAGCGAAAAATTTTTTGTCTATGGAAAAAAAATACGTAAAGTACATATGTTACTTGTGTCTATTGTTTTTTTATTCTATGCGAGGCAGAATTTGGAATAAGGCTGGTAAGAAAAAAATATGTGTTATATTGAAACTTTATTTATTAACTAAAATTACATTCAATTTATCGTAATTACTTACGTACTATTTAAAAATAAATATTTATTTTAATAGATGATAACAATTTCTAATACTAACAAAGGCAGGTTAGACCTTTAGTTATTTAATTTTACTTAGTTGTTTATGGATGTAGATGGCAGCATATTCACTTGTGCTTAAACTTTATAACGGCGAGTCTATGGTTTTAAAAAGTTAATAATAAACTGTTATATGGCTATAATACGTTGTAATATAATTTTTGCTCACAAATAAATAATGGCTAAAATATTAGGTAGTACAATTTTTTATGTTGATCATTAAACTCATACCCTCATCAAATGTATAGAAATTTATGAGTTAAGGTTTTACATTGGCATTACAAACCACTTTTATATCTAGAAATGCTTTGTAAAACCATTGTAAACTGGCTAAAAATCTCTATAAATTTGGCGGAAAGAGTTTAGATAAAAAAAACTATTGTCTATGATTGAACTCTAATGTAAGCTCGCCGTTATAGAGTAACAACTTGTTATTTATGATTATGTAACGACTGTGCTGTATATTGGGATACATGGTGCATTAATGGCCTTGCATTGTCTTTATTTAAATAGGTAAGTAATAATAAATAGTATTTATTATTTACCAATATAGGGTATTATATGACACTAGTATCAAATACGAAAATTGTTAAGAATATTGTTACTATTATACGTTACATTCCTTTATAAGTTCATAACATAATAACAGTACCTAATATTTGATAGAGTAACTGGTATTTGATAAGCCATTGACAAATAACTGTTACTCAGGATCAGGAACTGTTCCTAAGTAACAGATATTCAAGTTATTTATTTTAATGTAGGTATAACGTTATTTCTATAACTATTAAGATTATTGTCTACAAGCATACTTTTGAGATGTCTACATTACTTATTCTAAAGTTATTGGATCAAGACTAGTTACATTTCTTTAAAAATGACCATTCCACGTTCGAAATGGCAGTTACAGTTATCAAAATAAAAGCATTTTTTTAATATTTCGTGTTTTATTACAAAAATAATTATTTTAACATGTTATACTAACATTAGTAAGGGATTCTAAATTGATTCTTATCAATATTTAATACGAGTTTAAGTGTCGGGTTGGTTTAGATATGGCTAAAATATCCCTTATAGTAAATAAAATACATTGAAGTCGCTCTAATTAGGGTTGTCACTTACTAGTAAATATCACAAAATACGGGTACACAAAATATTGGTAACGAATATAAAATTACTATCATTGCGTATTAAATTATACACATTGCGACGTCGTATACGAAAATGTAGATGAAGCCTTTTAAATATTATTAATTTGATATTTATGGACCCGATTAGAGCGACGATCATATTATATGATTGCACACGTAAATAAATACTGTAAAATTGATATGCATAAATAACTTGGTGAGTTAAGCTTTCTATTGACAATGGATTTTATATTTAAAAAAAAGTTAATCTCCTATACACCTATTCGGTGTGAGATCGTACACTAAATAAAAAAAACCGTTCAGACTGTTTCGAGATTCGACCCCGCCGGTGGCGCTAAGCAAATCCCGCCAGTCAGAATGGGCCTTTGATTAACAAATATCGTGGGTATATTTTCGTTTTACTAATGATTTTGATTAACGTATGGAATCCTTACATTCACATCCCTAATGACAAAAGCACTAAAAGTCTTAACTAATCAAAAATACGACAAAAAATATCGTAGGTAACATACTAAGTACAAATTAATATAAAACCGAATGTACCCATTCATATTTATCCCATCTAGATTTCCACCTTTCACATTTTTTACAAGAATACTCGGCTATTATTGAAACACCTCGACTTCTAAGTACATACCTA
This sequence comes from Drymonia ruficornis, assembly GCA_947859195.1. Classification (NCBI taxonomy): domain Eukaryota; kingdom Metazoa; phylum Arthropoda; class Insecta; order Lepidoptera; family Notodontidae; genus Drymonia; species Drymonia ruficornis. The sequence continues at coordinate 7,397,972 of OX401928.1, read as the reverse complement.
CTTACATAATAGCGCGAATAATGTTGTCCACAAATTACAAACCTAAATATGACTTCAGGCAATACATTTAGATAAGTTTTATGTCCCAACATAATTCCCCACCTAGTAATGTGATGCATAATCATGGCCCTTCACTGCGCATACCTACGTGTAACAGTTCCAAATGAATCCACGTTAACCAAAATCACTAGTAGTATTCAGTAACAGTATCCCTTTGCTGGTCCTCACTATTTTCGTGGTGACGCACAGTGGGGTAACGAGGAACTGCCTCACTCTGGGTTATTTCCGCCGGTACGCTTCCGTAACGTACGCTTGAACCGTCACGACGAACGATTCGATACCGGATTCGTTTTCGCCGCGTACGATTTTGAAGTAACCGTTATCACCCCACGCTGTACCCCAGCTGTTGGCGACGAGCTGTAGATAGAAAAGTACAAATAAATACAATGCGATTAAAATAAGATTAGGACGAGCTCTCGGCTAACTTCACTCATATAACTGTATTTATGAGTGAAGTTAGCCACACGTAAATGGGGGGAGGGGTCGACGAAATGTGACATTGTGTGACAAGGGGGTGGGAGTGGTCCTCAGTTTTGTGACGTAACATTTAAAAATCTAATATAACTAAGTATTAAAAGTGAAATTTGAATTGTTAATTTTTTTGAAAATTTCTGAAAATTGTAAAAAAATATGTGACGTCACGCAGGGAGGGAGGGGGGTCTCGCAAATGTGACCAGCTGTGACAAGGGGGGGAGGGGTCTAAAAATCATGAAATTCGTGTGACGTAATTTATGGATGGCCCCTTCCCGCCCTGGTCCACCTGCCGTCATCCCGCCTCATCATCATCATCATCATCTCAGCCGAAAGACGTCCACTGCTGGACATAGGCCTCCCCCAAGGTTCGCCACAATGACCGGTCTTGCGCTGCCCGCATCCAGCGGATTCCCGCGACCTTCACCAGGTCGTCGGTCCACCTTGTGGGAGGCCTACCCACGCTACGCTTTCCGGTGCGCGGCCGCCACTCGAGAACTTTTCGGCCCCATCGGCCATCCGTTCTACGAGCAATGTGCCCTGCCCACTGCCACTTAAGTTTTGCAATCCTACGGGCTATGTCAGTTACCTTGGTCCTTCTGCGTATCTCCTCATTCCTGATTTGATCTCGCAGGGAAACTCCGAGCATAGCCCTCTCCATTGCCCTTTGGGTGACCTTGAGCCTTCTTATGAGGCCCATTGTAAGCGGCCATGTCTCAGTGCCATAGGTCATCACTGGCAACACACACTGGTCGAAGACTTTCGTCTTGAGACACTGCGGTATTTGGGACGTGAAGATATTGCGTAGCTTCCCGAACGCTGCCCAGCCGAGTCAAGGTAAATAGGTATTCTGCTCACCCAATATTTCTGTCCGTTCTCCTCGCCCCAGCCGATGATCTTGACGCTGTGGAGCCCCTTGTACTGGTTGTTTCCGTATTTGGAGCGGCGGTAGACCCCGTCACGGTAGTGGAAGAAGTCTTGATACACCGTCATAATAGCTGGAATAGATAAACATAGGTTGAAGTGGATGGACGTAACAGCTTAAACGGCAGGTGACGTGAACTGAAAGAAGATAACGGGAGGCAACTATAACCACTGGTCGAAGTGGTCAATATCTTCCTTCAAATGATAATACGACGGCCCAAAGTCGTCGGCCAGCAGGCCTAGCACAGCGCACTATTGCGTTCCATTTGGAGTTCCCGGAGCTCCGACGTGCTGAAGGCGGCTAGCGGGGAGGTTTTAGTGGGTATATATCCCACATACCTACCCCAGACCTTCCCGACAAGAGGTCTGGGCATCTTTCGAAGACCAACCGCTAAGAATTCATTCTTCATTTTGACGTCATTGGTCCACCTTGTCATCACACTACATTTTCTGTGCGCCTGTGCCTATACCGACTGTAAAGTTGTCTTGTTGTTCCTTTTCTTATCGTATGGTTAGTGGCCATCCTGTTGTCAGAGTTGTTCAAGCCGCCCGAAGGCCTCCGACAAGGTTTAACGACTGCTGTCTAGATGGCAACAACCGAAACCGACTTTTTACGCGCCCTCCGAAGCACGGAGACGCTCAGTTCAAATGCCACTAAATGGTCACCCATCTGACTGACCTTGCCAAGCGTTGCTTAGCCTCCAATCGTTTACCGATCAGTGATTGCAGCTGGCTATGAGCGCCTCAAAAAATACAGTATCAATAATTTACTACATACCATGAACAGGGCCAGACTGCATGATGTCGTACATAATGTCGTGTTCCTTGTTGAGCTTGGCGGGCGGCCCCACCTTGTACCGGGAGGAGCGCGCGCGCACCACCGGCGTGCAGCCGTCTGCGATCAGGTTACCACGCCGGCGGAACCGGCACTGGGTCTTGGACGCCGTGTACGGGAAGCAAGACTCATCTACCAACCTGTTGGTGAACAGATTATTTAGTTTCAACCGTAAGGTTATAAAAACAAATGTAACGTCACGACTTTTATCCCCATTCGGGAGTAGTAGCTTGAGTGGCCATACAACACCACATTGTGGAGGTATTAACCAACTCAAAGCCGTTTCACCAGATAGTCAGAACCCAACGTGATAGGTGGTGAACCTTGTCGCCGTGTATACAGGAACTGACTATTACCTAATCCCGAGGGATAGGTTTCCTCACGGTGTTTTCCCTCACCATAAGCACCGTAAGGTTACCAAAGTTCATACTTTCGATAGAGTCGCTAGTCGTAAGGCCGCGCACACTTTGGATGCGTTTTCATCCGAATTTTACTCGTGCGTACAAGTACGAACACGCAGAATGATCCCGACCTTCCAAGTACTACGGGAGTGCGCACACTGGGTGCGGTTACTTACACGTACGACCAACTCGCACCCAGTGTGCGCACTCCCGTAGTACTTGGAAGGTCGGGATCATTCTGCGTGTTCGACAAGCCGTTCAATTTACAACCCCGTATTTATTCAAATTTCTTTGTACACTACCTCTGGCATTTTCTTTTTATTCTTGGGTTTAAGGGCCGTTGCACAATTTGCAATACCTACATACATAGACGGTAGAGTACAATTAAAAGCCTTTAGGATGTAGGTAAAACCTAGAAACAAGAGATCTGGACCGTTGATCCCTACTTTGGGCCACTGCCTTTATCTAAATCGTAGATAGTAAGGTTGGCACTGCAAGAAGTTCCTGCCACTCACCCACTCATCCTGATGTAGTTCCACGCGACGTCGAACTCCCCACCGCGGCAGCCCTGCTGGTGCTTAGTACAAGAGAGAAGCATCTGTGCGCTCAGTTGGATCTTCTCAGCGCCGTTGGATTGGATGGCTAGCCTGTGGACAAGGGTACGTTATTTATTAGTAACTATTTGTTCCTTCCTCAGTTCTTTTCATAATTTTCTCGGTGCTAAGTTTACAGACAGATAAACTATCTCTATCATTACATATAAATTTTGCTTTGCCCCACTGGGTCCTCAAATTATCGTACAATAATATTATAAATGCGAAAGTGTGTGTGTGTATGTTTATAACCACGTATCTCCATAACCACTAAACCGATTTTAATGAAATTTGAAACGTAGATAATGTAGGCTCTGGAATAAGACATAGGCTAATATTACACATCAATTTCCACGCGGGCGAAGCCGCGGAGCACAGCTTGTAAATTATTTTATGAATATGAACAAGATCGAACTAATAATGAGTAGGTATAATAGGTAGGTGGTTACCAAATTATTAGAACGTTAGGACCGAACCCCAAAACGTTCAGTGTGACCTACGTTTTTTTGCATCCAGCAGTGGAATTGGCCAACAAAACCAACTCAAAACAACCAGAAATCACAATAAGAGTATAACCGCAACGTTTCATTTTGTAATAAATCAACGTTTTGGCATAACACCGTCTGCGAAACGGAACAAAGGGACCCTTGAGGCCCTTGGGAGCTATTTTTAGTCTCCTCTGGTTTTGCGCAGCGAGAAATAAGTCTGAAGCGAGGCTCTCAGGTTACAGAATGTATCAACTTTTAAGCGGCGGTGGATTTTTTCTTTTACTAGAAAACGTGCTTCTGTAAGTATCTGTAGGGACACATGTAAGTATGTGAGGCGATGTATAAGGTAAACAAAGTATAAAGAGTGTGAGGGTATGAAAGACGGGAGAGTTACTACGCGCTATTCCGACTGAAAGGTTGTCGCCCGGGGTTTACATAGTGGAAATAAATTTACGTTTTTAAATTGGATTTTGGGACTATTTATTTAACTACCATATAATTATTTGAGAACGGACAATAGCCATTGGTGTGAGTGAGTTTTGTGATAAATAAAATAACGACATACGAAGGACGTTAAATATCTATGGTGAGAAGGTATACCATATATGGTATGGTAGGCTTAGACCATTCGTTCACGGCACTACTCAAAAGATACGGGACTGATTAGTATAACATTAGTCGCGTAAGGTTTTATTTCACATGATATCTATCTGTGAGCCTTTTTGGAGAGTATTATTTAGGTTGAAAACAACATACCATTTTCAACATGTTTTCTAGATAATTAGGTAAAATTTTAACATAAATTACCAAATACATTTTTTTCCTGACAGTCTGATGTTTCATGTGGTACAGTCAGCAACGAAAGTCGAATTTTTCAAGAATTTTTCAAATCGGTTATACTCTTTATTCTACAAACGTTGGTAAACCTTTATAAAACCAAACATTAGCAACATGTCTACATTTTGTTTCGATAAAGAAAAATTATGGATTTGATGCAAAACAAAAGTGTGCAAGCTATTTGAAAAACTGAGAATGTTCAGCGACTTTCGTTGCTGACTGTACCTATAATAATATTTATATAGCAAATGAGCCAACGTCTTCATCAAAAATTATGCGTAAACTCAGCCTTAGTACAAAGCCTGCCTCTAAAGTACAAATTCACCTTTATTTTTATTTTTTTTTGTTCACGGGCAGGAAATCTTCAGAAAGACGCCCGGGTCTCCCGTGGGAGAAACCCGGGCAGATGGGCAGATGGTCAGTCCCCCTGTGCCCTGTACCCTATCCCCTGTACCCTGTACCCCTATACCCTTGCAGTACACGGCGGCGGGGAGCCACCGCCGTTCTCCTCAGGGTAGTACAAACGCACCTATCAGAGGCGACGCCAGCGATAGCGACGGCCCAATCAGAGCCGCACCAGCCCTGGTCCATGATGGGCAGGATGTAGTCCGGCCAGCGCGTGCGCGCGTCGAAGTGGGTAGGGTACGAGATATCCTTGTCCAAGTTGAGAGGCAACATCTGCGCAGTCGCCCGGCTGTATGGCAGCGTACCTGGATAGACAACAAATATGGTAATTTATATAGTGGTAGAGCCAAGCTGTAGCCAATTGACAGCAGCTCATAAACGGGCAGGCTCGACCGGGGTAGTACCACCCTCTCACAGAAGATCGGCGTAAAGCAGCTATTACAGCTTCGTTTCGTGCGATGAGTGAGAGAGCCGTAAGACCACCACTCCTCCCCCTCCCTCCATCCCACTCCCCTTCAGGTCGGCAATGTGCGAGCAATACCATTGGTATTGTAAGCGTCTATAGGCTACGGTAACTGCTTAACATCAGGCGGGCCGTACGCGTATTTGCCACCGCAGACCTTTAAAAAAACATAAATAAATAAACCTACCCATATACATATTTTATGGGACTGAGATGGCAAACAAACGGCCCGCCTGATGTTAAGCAGTTGCAGCAGCGAGCAATACCAATGGCATTGCTCGCAGGTTTCCGACCTGAAGGTGAGTGGGACAGAGGGAGGGGAAGGGGGGGAATTGGGCTTCCGGCTCTCTCACTCATCATACGAAACGTAGCTGTAATAGCTACTATTACAGTGACACCCAGACCAGAACTAATTACGAAAAGGTCGTTTCTGGAATTAGCCTCTGGCGGGAATCGAACCCGCAACCACCCGATTCGAACCACTGCACCAAACGGTCGATGATCATGTTTATGATTGTAATCAAATGAAATGTAACGTCACGACTTCTATCCCCATTCGGGGGTAGTCAGAGGCTTGAGTGGCCATACATCAACACATTGTGGAGGTATTAACCAACTCAAAGCCCACGTTTCACCAGATAGTCAGAACCCAACGTGACAGGTGGTGAACCTCGTCGCCGTGTATACAGGAACTGACTATTACCTAATCCCGAGGGATACGTAGGTTTCCTCACGATTTTTCCCTCACCGTAATTGACCGTGACAGAGATTGTAATCAAAGAAATTATAATACTGTAATGTTTTTTTAAGTTGATGTAAATGTTTTATCAAAAATACCTATCGAATTACCTACAACAATAACTTAGCTTTTCCCCGGGACTCGTCGAGGGTCAAACCTTGGCGTCATCATTGGGCACCATTGTCGATCCTGGCTTACAGGAAAAACAGTGGTGGGAGTGTGTGGCGGGACTAATCCCAAAAACAATTACCTACTTAACTTAAACGAAGTCACAGATAACAGCTAGTTAAATCTGTAGTTCATTATTACTAGCTCCAGGCTGAACATTTAACAACGTCTAACGAACAAAGCCGGTCTGTAGCACTTTCTCTACAATAGCTTGAAGCTATTGTCCGGCGCTATAAGAGCCTAGAGAGATGCTTCAGATAACAATAGACTTCTCAGACGTAGACAAAAGAATGTTCGATGTTAAGCTATTGTTACATTACTGCTAGTATAGTTTTAAGGTCTCTTTTGTAATACATGTACATATCGGAATTGGTCCATTGTACGACACCTATAGTACAGTTGCCTGCATATCTATACAACTACGGGTGTCAATAATAAAGCCCAGCTTATGTTCGAATGGTTACCAAAGACCTGCAGGCGACCATAATTATAAGCGTTGCTTTGTTTGGGAGTATACTTTCGTTTGCCAAACATTCTTCTAAAAAATAAAGAAAAACTTTGATGCGAGGAGCAAACTCAGTGACATAACAAAGAAAAAACCGGCCAAGTGCGTGTCGGACTCGCACATAAAAGGTTCCGTACCACCGTAGAATAAAAACGTAAAAAATATCAAGCTTCTTGTATGGGGACCCCCTTTATTTTTAAATTTTATTTTATTTTTGGTATTTTTTGTTGTAGCGGCTACAGAAATACACGTTCTGTGAAAATTTCAACTCTCTAATCCGGCTCGTGAGATACACCCCGCTGGCAGACGGACAGACAGACAGACGGACAGCGTAGGCTTAGTAATAGGGTCCCGTTGGCACCCTTTGGGTACGGTACCTTAAAAACTATACCCCTCAAGGCTATGTGTTTTCTGACAGTCAGAGTTAGAATTTTATTAAGTAGATTTATCCAATGGACTATAAAGTTTAATTTATTACTATAGTACAAACAGTACAGGGGGCTTACCACGACCTCTTATCGCGATTCAATTATAGGAACGTTTTAACGTTTCAGCGACTTTTTGTGCAATGACATACCTTATTGTCATGACAATAAGAAACGTCATATCACAAAAAGTCGCTGAAACGTTAAAACAATACTGCTATAAGAGGTGGTGGTAGGGCCCCTGTACAGTTTAATGAACCAATGAATCTAAGAATCACTCGTTGATAAATTAATTTAATGTTCTTACATTCAAATGAGATTTATTGCGGTGACCATTATGAACTCTATAGTTTCATGAATAGGGACTGCGGTATTTCAGATTGATCATGTCCATTATGGTAATGAAAGTGCATTTCGTCTAAATCGTGCGGTTGAATTGATTGTTCGTTTGCCTTTGATTTAACTCCATTTCGGAATGCATAGTTTACAATAGGGAAAGCACTCAGATAATATTGGTATCCGTTCCACGGCGTAAATTATGCTAGATTTTATTTCGAATCTTTCTTTGGGGGCATTACAAATAACTTTTGTGGTTGATATTGTAAACTGACTAAAAAAAATTGGGGTTAAGCTGCTAATAGTTTATTTTTTAGGATTCCGTACTCAAAGGGTGCCAACGGAACCCTATTACTAAGCCTACGCTGTCCGTCTGTCCGTCTGTCTGTATCTCACGAACCGTAATAGAGAGTTGAAATTTTCACAGAATGTGTATTTCTGTTGCCGCTACAATAACAAATACAAAAAATAAAGGGGGTCCTCATACAAAAAACTTGATATTTTTGACGATTTTGTTCTATGGTGGTACGGAACCCGTTTTGTGCGAGTCCAATACGCACTTGGCCAGTTTTTTTAACTTTCTTTCAAACATGAATGAATAAAACATACTTCGAAGAGCACGTAAAAAAAACGTAACGTAACGTAACGAACGTAACGTAACGTAAATTCGGCCTCGGTTGTCCACTAAACATACGATAAGAAGAAAACTTACCCAGTTTATAGATAAGTCCGTCTTTGAGTTTCTTCTCGCTGAACTCGGAGTAGTTAGCCGCTCTCCATCCCATGTTGTAATCACGATTCACGTACCGCAGCACCTCCTCTGAGATGAGGCACTCATCATTCTCGCAGTCCCATTGATCCTCCTTCGGGAGCTCAGGGTGTCGACAGACGCTGGAAAAGATGAACAATACTTAATTATTATTATTAATGGCGACTGTAGCCTAGGGGTGAACAGGTTGGGCTAACAATCAGAAGGTCCCAGGTTCGATCCCCGGTGAATTGTCATCTATGTGCATAATTTACAGTTCGCTGACGGTGAGGGAAAACATCGTGAGGAAACCTACCTTTCCCTCGGGATTAGGTAATAGTCAGTTCCTGTATACACGGCGACAAGGTTCACCACCTGTCACGTTGGGTTCTGACTATCTGGTGAAACGTGGGCTTTGAGTTGGTTAATACCTCCACAATTTGGTGGTGTATGGTCACTTAAGCCTCTGACTACCCCCGAACGGGGATAAAAGTCGTGACGTTACATTACATACTTAATTATTCACTAGAAGATGAACTATACTGGCAATACAGAGATGTTTTCAACATTATTTTCCGTGAACGAATGAGTTGTACTGAGTCCATGGACTATTATTTAGTAGGGCTATGGAAGCGCTTAGGTACTTTCTATGTTACTAAGGTTACCGTAGCCTATAGAAGTTTTTGCAATACCAAAGGCTTCCAACGCACGTTGGCGACCTCAAGGAGAGTAGGACAGAGGGAGGTTAGGATTTCGGCTCTCTCACACATCGTACGTAACGCCAGCTGTATTAGCTACTGCTGATCTTCTGTGAGAGGGTGGTACTACCCTGACGAGCCAGCCCATATATGAGCTGCAGTTACTTGGTAACAGCTTGGCTCAACCACCAATATACGTTAGAATACCTGTATGTAACGTTATCCCCATTCGGGGGTAGTCAGAGGCTTGAGTGGCCATACACCACCACATTGTGGAGGTACATATTAATCAACTCAAAGCCCACGTTTCACCAGATAATTAGAACCCAACGTGACAGGTAGTGAACCTTGTCGCCGTGTATACAGGAACTGACTATTACCTAATCCCGAGGGATAGGTAGGTTTCCTCACGATGTTTTCCCTCACCGTCAGCGAACTGTAAATTATGCACATAGATGAAAATTCATCCATTGGTGCATACCCCACCGGGGATCGAACCGGGGACCTTCTGATTGCTAGCCCAACCTGTTCACCCCTAGGCTACAGTCGCTAGTGTCGTAGAATACTTATAGACATCTATGTCCATTCTATGGCATGACGAATCATTGCTTAGGGCTATAAATGTCCACACACAATAACTTAATAAATCCAAGTATCGGTCCATTCGTCACTCGACATGACGTCATAAGACAGGTGAGGTCAACCAGAAGGCGTACGGTATCGGAGCCAGAACAAACAGCTTCCCACACGAGCAGCTTTGTGATCACAACAGTAGTTTAATTAGATAAGATGACGAGATTTGATCACCTTTGCAGGAATGTGGCAGGAATTAGACCAAGATTGAGATATGTGGAGGAATGTGGTCTTGGTGGTAGAGCCAAGCTGTAGCCAATTGACTGCAGTTCATTACGGGCTGGCTCGACCGGGGTACTAGCACCCTCTCACAGAAGAGCGGCGTAAAGCGGCTAGCAGCTGCGTTTCGTACAATGAGCGATAGAGTCGGAAGCCCATTAGCCCCCCTTCCCCTCCCTCCTTCCCACTCCCCACAGGTCGCCAAAGTGCAAGCAAATTGGTTTGGCATTGCAAGCATCTGTAGGCTACGGTAACTGCTTAACATCAGGCGGGCCGTAAGCTTGTTTGCCACCTCAGTCCTATAAAAACCGGCCAAGTGCGTGTCGGACTCGCACATAAAGGGTTCCGTACCCTCGTAGAATAAAAACGTCAAAAATATCAAGTTTCTAGCATGGGCAAAATTTAATTTCTAAATTTTATTTTATTTTTAGTATTTGTTGTTGTAGCGGCAACAGAAATACATATTCTGTGAAAATTTCAACTCTCTACCTATTGCAGCTCGTGAAATACAGCCCGCTGACAGACGGACAGGCAGACAGACAGACGGACAGCGTAGGCTTAGTAATAGAGTCCCGTTGGCACCCTTTGGGTATGGAACCCTAAAAAAAGACAAGAAGGACCCGCTCATAACTAGCTAGCTGCAATCACCGATCTGTAAACGATGGGAAGAAGTCACGAAGATATTATTTCAGACCAGTGGTTTGGCAATGGATAATTGTTAAGAGACTCGGGGCCCTGGTCCCAGATTTAGCAACACTTTATGGTATCATACAATCAATGGGGGCAATCCTAGTGGTCCCCAGACTAGGGCATATTAACGAAAAGGCCAATTGATTAAGTAAGCGGTCTATACAGGGTGAATTTGTAAACATGGGCATCCCTTTAAACTATGACATTTAGAGAAAATTAATAAACAAATATTACTCAAGTAAGCAAATAAGCAAACCAGTTAACTGTAATACCTTACCCGCGCAATATTTTTTATTAATTGGTTTGTTGATTAATATTCCTTAAATATTCTGAATCATTTGGAGAATCACCGTTTAAAAGGATGCCCATGATTTCAAATTCACCATGTATAATTGAAAGGTGGTAGAGTGAGTGCGGTCTATGGCAAACCCATAAAAATGTAAATTTGTCTCTTTACGACTTCTTGAACACAATCCTCTTAATATCCATATTTGTCCCCACTTCTGTGCCTAGACCCTGACATAAGTATACTCAAGTACTCAATAATGACACTGTTTATCGATTGTGGGTGTTTATTTATCGATACATCAGACACATCTCGATGCGCTAATCGACATACGTAACATTTCAATGATACTCGATTTGTTAGCCGTTTTATTTTTAATTCGAGTGGTTTATATCGATTACGAGAACTGGAATTCATTCGGAATACCGATGATGTACGTTCAATAAATATTTTAATTTGCATAGTGTGGAATGCTTGAGGCGCAGCCAGCATCAATCACTGATCGGTTAACGATCAGAGGCTAAACAACGCTTGGCAAGGTCAGTCAGAGATGGGTGACCATTTAGTGGCGATTGAATTGAGCGTCTCCGTGCTCCGGAGGGTACGTAGAAAGTCGGTCCCGGTTGTAAACTAGGCAGCAGTCGTTAAGCCTTGTCAGAGGCCTTCGGAACTGAGAGCCTGTCAGAGGCTTGAACAACTCTGACCAGGTTGGCCACTAACCATACGATAAGAAGAATTTTAATGATGTGTGAATTATTATTTCTGGTGCCAATGAGACAACGAGTGACCTTTCACGATATAATAAATTATTGACATTTAAATGCATTTAGTCACCCAAAAACTTGATATTTATCTTCAACAGATAAGATTCCTAAATATCAAGACTGATTATTGGCAAGGACATTACCAAAACAGAGGGAGACATATGACTGTCCCAAATAGTTTGTCCCCTAAACGGAGCTCTTTGGCAGAGTACGAAACATCATCTTGAACGCATGAACCTATGTCTATTGTCAATACGGTTCATCGTTAATTTCACTTTCTGGTGAATAATACGCCTCAAAATACTTTCTTATTTATTATATTTTATTCTTTTTGGAAAGCTTACAGCTAGACATATACAATAGAACAAACAGACGAATAAGGAGTAAGGCCAATTATGAGCTTTCACATATAGCAGAAAAATGGGTAGAATGAAATTAACAGGTTAAGGTAGACAGATTTAACAATTAATTTACAGAATCGAGAAAATTAGCAAAAGCAAGTAAGAACAAATGAGATAGAAGTTATATAAAAAAGATGATAAACAAGCAAGAATATCGAAACAGTACATCACACTTCAAAGAAATCATTACCAGGGTCTTTTTAAGATAAGCAATGCTACCGGTAAACAAATCAACTACAATTATGTATTTAAAGGTGTTTTAACTCAAGAATAAACAGGGACGGGAGGTGACGGTGAGGGAAAACATCGTGAGGAAACCTACCTATCCCTCGGGATTAGGTAATAGTCAGTTCCTGTATACACGGCGACAAGGTTCACCACCTGTCACGTTGGGTTCTGACTATCTGGTGAAACGTGGGCTTTGAGTTGGTTAATACCTCCACAATGTGGTGGTGTATGGCCACTCAAGCCTCTGACTACCCCCGAATGGGGATAAAAGTCGTGACGTTATATTTATTTATTTAATAAACAAAACTGAGAGTTGCACGAAGTGGTGTGCTGAGCATATGTTTAGGTAGTGATTGCGATGTTTGAAGGTACCATTATCTGGCTAATGTTATTGGAATAAATGAATAAAGTCAAACACATATTTAGTCGTTATAGACAGAAGTTTATTATCTTCCAACAAATTTTATCAAGAATTTGTCTAGATCAAGATAGGTACATAGTCGGAATGCCCAGACGCGATCTAATTGATGTAATTTAGGTCATTAGCGGCGGTTACATGTTCTGACGTCATTCACTACCTATGTCATGGTTTAGAATTCAGACGGAAACGATAATGGAGCCTTGACTGACTTTTATAGGCCTGAAAATTCTTGGAAAATAAGCGTAGGTCTATCCTAAAAGATTGATTCAACTACAACAATGTTTAAAGGAAAACATAATGAGGAAACCTGCTCCACAGATTACCTAATAGTTCTTTCGACGTGGGTGTAATAGGTCATTGTCCAGCGCCTGCAATCTAGACTCTCTAGACATTTAGCATCCTAATAAAAAGTCATAATAAATGACCGGAAAAAATGCATCTTACAGTTTTATATAAAAACTAAACCGAAACCGAACCTAACCTAACCTAACCGTTGAAGGTGGTAGAGCCAAGCTGTAGCCAATTGACTGCAGCTCATAAACGGGCTGGCTCGACCGGGGTAGTACCACCCTCTCACAGAAGATCGGCGTAAAGCAGCTATTACAGCTGCGTTTCGTACGATGCGTGAGAGAGCCGTAAGCCCACCCCCCCTACCCCTCCCTCCATCCCACTCCTCTCCAGGTCGGCAATGTGCGAGCAATACCTTTGGTATTGTAAGCATCTATAGGCTACGGTAACTGCTTAACATCAGGCGGGCCGTACGCTTTTTTGCCACCGCAGTCCTCTATAAAAAAAAAAAAAAAAACCGAAATGAAACATGAATTAAAAATTATAATGTTCTTTCGGATGGTAATTTGGACAGATTTTGTACTCTTGACAGTCGAAGTACCCAGAGCACATAAGGTTTGAGGAGGTAACTTAAACTCCTTGTACATTATGCACTCCTAAGGGGGCCATAAATTATGTGAGGTGATTTTTGAGATTTTTCGACCCCCCTCCCCCCCTGGTGAGATGTCGTGAGATTTTGCTCAACCCTTCCCTCCCCCTCTAATCTCAGGTGAGATTTTTTAAAAGCCATTTTCTAAAGGAGAAACATGTTTTGCTTAATTTAACCCAGTTTTCTTGCAATTTTACACTGTTTCTTGAGGTTAAAAAAAATTACGTGAGATTTGCCGAGACCCCCCCTCTCCCCCACGTGAGATTTGGTGAGATATGGCTTGACCCCCTCCCCCACTTAAATTGCTCACGTAATTTATGGACACCCCCTAAATAGTAACTTCTTCTTCCTCTTATCGTATGTGGGCCAACCTAGTATCCGAGTTGTTCAAGCCGCCCGCAGGCCTCTGACAAGGCTTAACGTGCTGCCTGGATGACAACAGCCGGGACAGTTATAGCCGGCGTAATGATAATTAGCTACGGTAAACGCCTAACTGTTAGATAGGGAGCCGTAGAAGGATTTTCTGGATTTACTCGAGCGCGTCAGATTAAGATAAGGGAGATAGCTTACATATTGATAAGAACCTCCAACCAGTATGAGCCCTTAATATTGGTGGGTTTTGCACAGGGGAACCAAAAAAAAATATAGACCATCTTAAAATACTCGAACTCGTCAGATTAAGATAAGGGGATACTAGCTAAGAAGTGTCAAAAGTGTCAATTTTGCTAATTTGATCGTCAGTCTAAGAAATGGGAGCATCTGGAAGTTTCACTTTTTCAACCCCTTTAGATTTTTATAGGACTGCGGTGGCAAAAAAGCGTACGGCCCGCCTGATTTTAAGCAGTTACCGTAGCCTATAGATGCTTACAAAATCTGGCGCGCTCGAATATTTTTTTTTTTTTCAATTTATCATGTTGGAGCATGAAAAGTATTAATATCTGACACGTTTGAGTATTTCCATGTCATTGCTTTTTATAAAAAATTAATTGAAATTGTCATGTAGACTCTTCCCCCACCGCTGAAAATGGAAACATGAACAATGTATTCTTCCTATCATCTCATCTACCGAATCTACTAGGTTCGGACGACGCTCGAGTGAATCCACGAAGTGCACGCTGGGCTCCCCATCCATATGAAGAGATCAGTATCACCAAACATTTCCGGAGATTATATCAGACGTGTAATAAATAAACTGGTTAGCACACACCTGTTAATGACTTTAACCTTATGAATCAACTTAGAAACAGAATACATAACGTTTATAATGGATGCGAGACGAAATTGGTTATAAATAGGATATTTAAAATAATTTTTCGATAAATAAATAGGTAAATCTGTAGCCAATTGACTGCAGCTCATATACGGGGTGGCTCGATCGCGGTAGTACCACCCTCTCACAGAAGATCAGCGTAAAGTAGCTATTACAGCTGCGTTTCGTACGATGAGTGAGAGAACCGAAAGCCCATGCAACCCCCTCCCTCTGTCCCACTTCCCTTCAGGTCGGGAACGTGCGAGCGATGCCTTTGGTATTTCAAGCATCTATAGGCTACGGTAACTGCTAAACATCAGGCGTGCGTTTGTCTGCCAACTTAGCCACATTAAAAATGTAGCAGGAAATTACCTGAATTTCCTGTTGAATTGAGATTGCTTCATTATGACACAGACTAGATACATAATAATGCTTGTTATAATAGATGGGGAGCCGTAGAAGGGTTTTCTGGATTTACTCAAGCGCGTCAGATTAAGATAAGGGAGATACCTTACATATTGATAAGAACCTCCAACGAGTATGAGCCCTTAATATAGGGGGGTACGCTCAGAGAAACCAAAAAATAAAAATCGACCATCTTAAAATACTCGAGCGCATCAGATTAAGATAAGGGAGATTCATTACTAGCTAAGAAGTGTCAGAAGTGTCAATTTTGCTAATTTGATCGTCAGTCTAAGAAATGGTAGCATCTGTAAGTTTGACTAACCACCCCCTCTGAAAATCTGACAAGCTCGAGATTTTTTTTTCAATTTATCACGTTGCAGCAAGAAAAATATCAATATCTGACACGCTTGAGTATTTCCATGACATTGTGTTTTTTTACAATTTTGAAATTTATATGTAGACGCTTCCCCCACCGCTGAAAGTGGAAACATCTAGAACCATTTATTCTTCCTATCATCTAATCTACCAAATCTAATAGGTTTCCGGGACGCTGCAGTAAATCCACAGTTAGCACCATGGGCTCCCCCTCTATAATAATGTATGTATGTGATTGATCGCGGCCAGCTGATTGGATGACATCATGCCTTGTCAATCAATGGACCGGCCTGATGACATTGAGTTCTAATAGAGTACTAGCTGGTACCCGCGACTTCGTCTGCGTAGAATTTGTAGAGTAGCCTATTTTTGTATCTCATCTATATCCATACTTTGATTACACATAAAAAAACTGTTAATTGAGAAACTGGCCTCCCATACAAAATGTCATACCTCTTTCAAGTTTAACAGATAGAGTAACTTTCGTACTTATAATATTTTTCAGGTGTGTCTATATGAAGCGAGCAGGCGGCTTGACTAATCAGGGGGCTTATCACAAGCTCTTATTGCGATTCAATTATAGGAACGTTTTAACGACGTTTTAATGACGTTTCTTATTGTCATGACAATAAGGTACGTCATTGCACAAAAAGTCGCTGAAACGTTAATACGTTCCAGGGGGGTTACTCCAAAATACGTCGCTGACGGATCGTCCGAAGTACGGATCCGATTTACGATCAAAACAATGTCAAATCGTAGAGAAAAACGAAAGAAGAAATGTCAAATCACGACAATCCGTCAGCCGAAACGTTAGGTTCGTATTTCGGAGTAGGCCAGCTGAAATTGAATCGCAATAAGAGCTTGTGGTAAGCCCCCAGTTTTGACGTCTTGCCACATAGATATGTCACAAAATGATTGCTCGAGCGCTCTTTCAGGCGCAACCTACGTAAATTGCACCACTAATATTATAAATGCGAAAGTTTGGATGGGTGGATGGATGTATGGATGTATTGGATGTATGGTATACATCCATCCATCCATCCGAACTTTCCAAACTTTGGATGGATGTTTGTTACTCTTTCACGCAAAAACTTCTGAACGGATTTGGATGAAATTTGGAACACAGATAGTTTATAACCTGGATTAACACATAGGATACTTTTTATCCCGATAGTATGTTCCCGTGGGATAAATAATGCGCGGACGAAGTCGCGGGCAAAAGCTAGTAAAATAAAAAAAATACGCGTTGAAGTTGTGAACTCGGCCTAGGCGTTATAAAAACCCGGAAATTTATTTCACTTCACATCTTCTAGGCAATTGACTATTTAGTGTATTTTGCGTTTACTTACAACAACATTGCTTTAACATATTTGTCCAAAATAATGTCTTTCAAAATATTTAGACGGTATTCAGCTCAGCCAATATTAGCATTTCGCATCCTTGTGCATATGCGAATAGTCTGAATGTAAGCATATTTGAATTGTACATATTATTATATTTTAAAATAGGTATGCATTACGACCGCTTAACGTTTCTCTACTATTTTTACATTAAATTAGAATGTAAAAATGCCCTAATTTTTAGGGTTCCGTATCCAAAGGGTGCCAACGGGACCCTATTACTAAGCCTACGCTGTCCGTCCGTCTGTCCATCTGTCCATCTGTCCGTCTGTCCGTCTGTCCGCCTGTCCGTCTGTCCGTCTGTCCGTCCGTCTGTCTGTCTGTCAGCGGGCTGTATCTTACGAACCGTAATAGCAAGAGACTTGAAATTTTCACAGAATGTGTATTTCTGTTGCCGCTACAACAGCAAATACTAAAGGTGGTCCCCATACAATAAACTTGATATTTTTGACGTTTTTATTCTACGGTGGTACGGAACCCTTTATGTGCGAGTCCGACTCGCACTTAGCCGTTTTTTTTAACCCTAATTATCTAGCAATATACGAATTAAATTCCTTTTAATATGACAGCTCATAGTCGCTCATAGCGTACCTAAGGTTGACCCCCTTTGCGAAACTTTTTACAATATTTTTGTTGATTTTTGTTTAGTTTTCGCTGTCATTTATTAGTGTTTTTTACTAACTTATATTTTTAGTCATGTATACCTAAGCATGAATTATCAACATTCTGTACTATCGCTGTTCATGGCATAAATCAAAACGGATTTATTTACATTGTAAGTATGTATCATTTATAGGATCTTACGAGTTTTTTATGGTCGTCCTTAATTTTTTTACGAAGCGCAGAATAGTGATATCACTCTACCTACATCAATCAATGACAACTTGATTATGTGGTACGTCTTTTTGGGTTTTATGTACCGAAATAAAACTTAAAATCTGATCCAAAGAACTGACAATCGGATTCAAAAATGCTGAATACTGTTCGAGTGATGTCATCAGCATAGCAGAGTTAGCAGAACATTTTTTGTAATGTCAAAAATATCATTAAAATTACTCATTCATTGTTATATTTACACTAAAAAGATGTATAAAGGAACACGTAATGCGACACAAAGGATGCATAACTGTATTTTTTTTGATATAATAAAAAAGTGTGAAATTCTTTAAATGAGCAAAAAGTTAAATATAAAGCTATGATAAAATTTTATATCAACGAGGTTAATAGGGTTGTTAACGTCAGAATTTGTTATTTTAGCGTTATTATGATTTTATAAAAACTTAATTTATAGGAGTAAAGTATGGGATATTTTAGAATTTTAAACCTAGTAAGTACTGTTATCTACCAATAAATTAAAATGAATAGTGTATTGACTCCGTTTAGAGATTTAAAAATATTTTATTATCTGTATGTTTTTCGAATAAAATAAAAATAAGCTGAATTAAAGAAATGCGTTACCTATTTTCTTTGGCACAGGTTTTCCTAATCCTAATAAATTTTCACTATGGAATAGTTTTATAAAAGCGAAGTGACAACCCTAGAGCTAAGCTTGTGCCATTTATTTTGCTCACAACTGTTTATAATAAAAGGAACGTTGACATCGGTGTGGGATGACTAGACGACAGTGTACGAAAATAGTGTATTTATTTTAATATACATATACTAATCAGATCACCAGGTGGTCATATAATTTTATTTAGGTATTAGGTCATGTTTGAGATTGTTTACAAAAAAAAAAACGGGTTTCTTTTTAATTTATTGTTAGTGGTGTGCCAATTTAAAAACTGTTATTTTAATTGGCTATAAAAAGTTGCTGTTTTTTTATTAAAATTATATTTTTGCGGCGATTTGTAGAGCTCTGGCATTACAGATCACTTTAGTTTTTATCAAATACACCCTTATTTAGTTTAAAATGTTACTTTATCTGTCCGTGGTAAGCTTCGAAACGGATGGCCCGATTTTAACGTAGTTTTTTAAGTGAAAACTTCTTTAGCGGCGTTGTGAACTTTTCTTGGGATGGGTAAAAAAATTTAAACTCACGTCAGGACACGTGACCTGATCGAAAATTCGCAAGACGGGATGCCTGATCGAAAATTCGTAAGACGGGAGCATGGACCAATTACTAAGGGGACTGGCCCTAAGCAAGTCGGCCGAGTGGTCGGCCTAGTACTAACATCGACATAAAACGAAGCGAGTAGTTCATCTATTTACCGGTAGATAGAACAATGAAAATGAAAAAACAATGACCACGTTTTTTTTTCATACATATATCTAATAAGGGCACCTCTTTCTTTAGTCTTTACTCTGTGGACGGGAGGGTAAAAATTTTGAAACTCGCGTCAAGTTTTCACTTCTGCCGGCACTCCCGGAGTGCAACCCGTTGTTTTTTTATTCAACGGCTGGTGTTTCTGAGATTGATATTGCCTATGTTTTAAGGAAATCGGTTCAACCGCTAGATACACACATCAAAGATTTTTTACTATACTAAGGTCAGAATAGTTTGCAGTGGCGAAACTTTGAAGCAGATTAATGTTGCTATCTCTATTATTTAAGTGAATAAAATGGACAACATCATGAATGGTGATGATGACACAGACGGTCGTTGAACCCAAGCCATAAAACCAACACTAAAGACATTAAAGCAAACGTATTTAATGCAAAATGTTTTCTGTTTAAACAACATTAAAAATGAGTACACATTACTGTAGCGCGCACTAGGTTTACGAATGTACTTATACCAAATTGTTTTTCGAAAAATACATTTTTATTCAAACCCTGGCTCACACCTCTGGATTTTTCGAAATCTATGTGTGAATCATAACTTTAATATGATTATCACTTGCTTACGGTGAAGGAAAACATCGTGAGGAAACCTGCATGTCTTTAGACATGTAAAATCCACCAACCCGCACTGGGCCAGCGTGGTGGATTATGGCCTGAATCCCCCTCGCATTGAGGGGAGGCCCGTGCCCAGCAGTGGGACGTTAAAAGGGCTAAATTATTTATATTTATATACATTTCTATAATCCAATATGTACTTTCTTATCTCGTACGTTATTCTCAAAAACGGTAAGTACACATTTCTTGGTGGTACAGCCAAGCTGTAGCCAATTGACTGCAGCTCATATACGGGCTGGCTCGACAGGGGTAGTACCATCCTCTCACAGAATATCAGCTAATCATGATTGCGTGAATCATCCACATAATTACGCGAAGACTTATCTCCATATTTTTTGAAAAAAAAAAAGTGACTAATGTGGCAATTGACTGCAGCTCATATACGGGTTGGCTACACCGAGGTAGTACCATCTTCTCACAGAAGATCGACAAAAATAATGATTGGGTAAATCATCCACATAACAAGACGACTATTCTCTATATTTTAGATTTTTTCTATGTGACTAAGGTGGCTAACATGCTTACCTGCCCGCCTGATATTAAGCAGTTACCGTAGCCTATAGATCCTTGCAATACCAAAGGCATCGCTCGCACGTTGCCGACCTGGATAGCTATTCTGTAGCGGAAAACTCATACCTACTCGCCGCATGAATTTTCCGGTTAAATGACAATTTTCAATACAAAATTTCTCATTGCATCATTTGTCGCTACAAAATAGCTACCCTGAACGAAAGTAGGACAGAGGCAGCAAAAGGGCGGTGATTGGGCTTCCGGCTCGCTAACTCATACGACGCAGCTGTAACAGCTACGAGACTGGACCGCAAAGAAAACGGGTCGGTTAGAAAATCTTCAATATCTTCAAAAGTGCCTGACCTAGCTTTATGAAATAAAGACTAAATTAAAGAATATTTTAATGTGCTGAAATTAAAATAAAAAACCAGTCAAGTGCGTATGGGACTCGCACAGAAAGGGTTCCGTACCACCGTAGAATAAAAACGTCAAAATATAAAGTCTCTATTTTTAAATTTTATTTTATTTTTACTATTTGTTGTTGTAGCGGCAACTGAATTAAGTACACCTTCTGGGAAAATTTTAACTCTCTACCTATTCGGGTCGTGAGATACAGCCCGCTGACAGACGGACTGACAAACGGACAGACGGACAGCGTAGGCTTAGTAATAGGGTCCCATTGGCACCCTTTGTTAAGAAACCCAAAAAAATGAAGTGACTCTTTTTATTTCTAATAAATGTTTAATCAATAAAATGTGATTGAAGATATTATTGAAGATTTTTTAACCGACCCTTTTTCTTTGCGGTCCAGTGTACTTTACGCCGATTTTCTGTGTGCTACCGTGCGAATCCGGTTGCTAGTTACAACAATAAAGTGACCTAATCTACATTGTAACAGTGTTTCGTTAATTGTTCTGCGTTCTTAATTATCTTTATTATAGCTTGTGTTTGCTGCGCAGACAGTTAGCCTGTTAAACATCTGAGTTTGCCTTCAAAACATTTGCTAGATGCCTAATTAGCATGGCGTCGAGGTTTACTCAAGTCGAAATACCAACACATGGACCAATTACTAAGGGGACTGGCCCTAAGCAACTCGGCCGAGTGGTCGGCCTAGTACTAACATCGACATAAAACGAAGCGAGTAGTTCAACTATTTACCGGTAGATAGAACAATGAAAAGTAAGCACGTAAACTTATAGCACTGAGGTGGCAAACTAGTGAACGGGCCGACTGATGTTAAGCAGTTACCGTAGCCTATAGATGCTTGCAATACCAAAGGCATTGGTCACATGGACCTGATGGGGAGTGGGACGGAGTGAGGGGAAGGGGGTCTCATCGTTCGAAACGCAGCTGTAATAGCTGCTTTATGCCGAACTTCTGTGAGAGAGTGGTGCTACCCCGGTCGATTCCCGCTAGAATACTTATCGTAATCGTTTGAGCTTTCGGCTCTCTCACTCTTCGTACGAAACGCAGCTGTAATAGCTGCTATACGCCGATCTTCTGTGAGAGGGTGGTACTACCCAGGTCGAGCCAGCCCGTTTACGAGCTGCAGTCAATTGGCTCTACCACCTTAGAAAGTACCTTACCCTCGACAAGTCCCGGGGACAAGCTAAGTTTTCAGGTATGTCGGCAGAAATAAAACATGATTTATCTTGCCTTGAAAATTGTATTACACAATACAACATCCATTAGTGAGTAGTTTCGCCAAAACTGCAACAAGATAAATCGGTATCGTGACGCGCTGTCAAATGTCACTGTCACCTTTGAATAGTGCGGGGACGTTATTATATCGATATTGTTTTTTTTTTATTTATAAAAGTGACGTAGGCACAAAAGCATAGTACCTAAGTATTGAAATGTTATTATAATTTGCTGTCTGGATATCCCGCCAAAAAAACATTTTTATTCGAGAAAAAAAAGAAGTGATACTTAATTCGAAATTTTTTCAATACAGTCTACTAGTCTCGGGCAGATTTATGGTACAGGGTTGTCACTATGATATATCACAGCTTTCTGAAGATTGATGTGTTTTATTTCGCGCTGTTACCTAGGTACTGTTAGTATATGATTTTATTTTGATGGATCTATGCGAAAAATGGTTTTGTTAAATTGGGTCAGGGTTAAATTGTTAATTAGGCACTGTTTTATAATACAAATATCTCAGTCAACAACAACGACAAAGGCGATCAACTCCATACAACTAGAAAAAAAAAAAAACTATGTTCATTTTTTTTCGTTCACAAAATATTATGGAATAGCACGGAAACGATGCCAAAATTATATTTAGAACGCATCATCTAAAATTAAACTAGCAAAAAAATACGTTTC
Organism: Drymonia ruficornis; assembly: GCA_947859195.1. Lineage (NCBI taxonomy): Eukaryota > Metazoa > Arthropoda > Insecta > Lepidoptera > Notodontidae > Drymonia > Drymonia ruficornis. The sequence goes on along the minus strand of OX401928.1, from coordinate 7,375,132 downwards.
AACGAGTAAATTCGTGATGATGTTAACAATGAGACACCACTAAGGTATCCGAGTGACACACTCTTATGACGTCATTCCTCCGTCACAAACAATCTACAATACATCTTTTCATGATAATAGCCCAAGGCGATTGGATCGGGTGTGACGAACGGTAATTTTTTTTATTTAAATGGCTTTTCTAGCAGCTGTGACATTACGTCAGTTTATTATAATACCTTTTGAGTCATATTACTTTTGTATTATATTCGTTGTCTAAAATAAAAATGACATCGTTGATATTGATGCTTCTAGAGTAGGTAAGTGTGGACCACGAAAGATAAGTTTTTAAACTGACCAAGCTTTAAGTTTGCTGATAGTACATTGATGTGGGCTTTTTAGTCCAGACCATGGACCAATTACTAAGGGGACTGGCCCTAAGCAACTCGGCCGAGTGGTCGGCCTAGTACTAACATCGACATAAAACGAAGTGAGTAGGTCAACTATTTACCGGTAGATAGAACAATGAAAATGAAAAAACAATGACCACGTTTTTTTTCATACATATATCTAATAAAGGCACCTCTTTCTTTAGTCTTTACTCTGTGGTCCAGACGCATAAATTGAAGGGCAGTAACATAATGATAAGTATTTATCTGCACGCTTCATATCATTGCATTTACCTTTTTTGGTCAAACATTTTCAAGTCTTTTTTGAGACATTACAAACCAACCGACCTTAAAAAACTAAATATTTTTTTATTTAAATGGTTATAGCTGACAATGATAAGTTTTGGCCTTGCCGTAAATTACACTTTTTTTTTTATTCATGAATTAAATGACGCCAACAAACATTTTCGAATTATTATCCTCAATTTGTTATGATAATTTACGTATACGAATTTTCTGCTGTCATTATTAGACGACTTTATTTTGCGTGATTATATAAAATAACATTGACATTTAAAATATAAATTAAATTGGTATTTTTAAAACGATTTTGTGCATATAAACGTCACTGCTTCTTATGAATAAGCTCTCAAAATAAAGTCTGCGTTGAATATAATATAAAATGCAAGGAAGTTTTAAGTCTCTAACACCTGGAATGATGACTTGCCAGCAAAAGTGAAGCCGACAGCGATATACCACACTGAACGTTGTTTCCTTTGCCAACAAGAGTGACCATAATATTTTGACATTTGGAGAACGTCCCCATGGCTATCTGGTGAAAACGTTATATTGTTCCAAGATTGTTATGATAGGAAAATAATAAGAAAATAAGGCAAAAGGATGTTTATTTTCATAAAAACATGAGTAGGTACAATAAATTAGTCTGCGGTGGCCAAACTACGCGAGTGCCTGTCTGTATCTTGGCAACCCAAATGGAGATACAAAATAGTATTTAAGATCGTAGATTTTGCCACTTTGTAATATAAAGTAACATGACACTTCACACGCTTGGACGTTTTCTAGGCTCTCCATATCTATGGTTTTTCCTATACTTATCTTTCCTATACTTACTCTTTTTCTATGCTATAAAAGGTACCTACTACTGTTAACATGTTATGTTTGATTTAGGCTGTGCAAGTTGTGACAGACGGACATAGAGACAGACAGACGAACAACAAAGTTATCATATTAGGGTTTAGTTTTTTTCCTTATTAGGTACGGTACCCTAAGAATATCTAACTAATTAGACCATAAGACAAAATTAAAGGACAATAGGCAAAACTGTATGGGACTTGGTCCAAATATCCACCACTGACGAGACCTACGTAACCGGATAGACCACTAAATACTGAGTAACTTTTACAAAGACAGTTCAACAAAATAAGCTGTAAGTAAAAAAATACGGGTAGTTTAAAAAAATAATATGATTTCACCATTAGTATTATGTTTATACATTTTTTTCGAAAGGCAACAATATAAATACTCTTACTAACATTAAATAAAAATAAAATAAGCTGTCAGAAAGCAAAAAATGCCGTGAAAAGTTTTTATTATTATTTTTGTTACCTGATGAAAAGTGAACAACAAGCGCTTCTATAAAATAAATAAGCAGGTACCTTCTATGCGTTACCTTACTTTTTCACTTATCATCAGGTAACAAAAATAATAATAAAATATATTTTACGGCATTTTTTGCTTTCTGACAGCTTATTTTATTTGTATTTAATGTTAGAAAGTGTATTTATATTGTTGCCTTTCGAAAAAAATGTATAAGACATAACACTAAGTGTGAAATAAAAAAATTAAAATATTTTTTTAAACTACTCATATTTTTTTTACTGACAGCCTATTTTGTTGAACTGCCTTTGCAAAAGTTACTCAGTATATAGTGGTCTATCGAGTGACGTAGGTCTCGGAAGTGGTGTACATTTGGACCATTTTTGCCCATTGTCCTTTGTGCTAACGAAAAGGAACAGTGAGGGCAGGGCATTTTCCTTTAAAACTCGTGTTAAATTAGGGACATAATATGTCGGCTTAAAAAGCTTGCTGTATATGACGGAATTTTGGGTAATTTTTCTGTAGCCAATAGGTATTTGTTGTAACCAATTTACACGCCTGGGATCTGTAAAAGACAAAATTGTTTTTTTGTTTTTTATTGCTTAGGAGTAATCGGGAAGTGTAAAGTCAAAAGTCGTCCCAATTGCAAACAATTTCAATCGACAAACCATCGGTCTCGGCCTTTATTTTATATTGTCCATCAAGGGTTGCAATGCTGACCGCGCTTTGGAGGCCTGGAGCTGCGCTGCGCCGCGCTTTCGGCCATCAACAACGCGCCCAGCAACACACTCATTACAGACCGTGGCAGTAATGTACTATTAAAAAGTAACAAAAGGGTAAAGGAAAGGGGCCCCGAGAATTACATTGCCTGAAAGGGTTTAACGTCCTTCGTATGTCGTTATTTTATTTATCACAAAACTCACTCACACCAATGGCTATTGTCCGTTCTCAAATAATTATATGGTAGTTAAATAAATAGTCCCAAAATCCAATTTAAAAACGTAAATTTATTTCCACTATGTAAACCCCCGGGCGACAACCGTTCAGTCGGGACAGCGCGTAGTAACTCTCTCGCCTTTCATACTCTCACACTCTCTATACTTTGTTTGTTTACCTTATACTTCGCCTCACATAATTACATGTGTCCCTACAAGGGTTAATCTGGCCCTAGACGTGCGCGTTCCTCGAGCGTGTGAACGACGCGAACGCCGTGTGCGAGCCCGGCGAGCCGTGACAACGCGGCATGAGCGTCGCGTTTTACCAGCGTGTGGTCTGTCGCGCGTTGCAAATGCGACCGACTTCAAAAAGTAGCGATGTAGTCGTGCGGCAACGAAAAGCGCGACTTTATCGCTGCAAACAGTTCCCGTGGACGATATTCCTCAGTTAACACAGACACATAATAAGATTTATATTATAGTCCTTTTTACTAGCGAAATTTATGTCACCCGAACATCTAAAATGTACTTAACGTGGAAAACATAGTTACCCACTTACCTATGTTAAGATAATCCTTAATTCGGATAATATTCGCTTTTACACCCTTGCATTACGCATATTCTACCCATTTTTATGAGAAAATTCAGCACAATCCTCTAGATTTAAAATTAGCTGAAAATGTCGTGTGTCACGCAAATTGACGTTCTGTGTTTCAAGTTTTTAATTTTATTTCTGCTACGATTCCTATAGACATTACGGAACTGACAATTACAAGCGAATTATTAAAGAAGGTAAGTACTTATTTCCAGATATTTATTTATATTTGAAATTTTAATCTTAGGATATTCTTATACTTTACCATTGGTATTTCATTAATCGACTTTATTGTTTATTATTCTTAACATGAAAATGTACCAAGTTTAAGGTGATCGAATAAATATTAACTGGCAACACAAGGGTTGAAAGGTTGTACTGTTAGAAAGGGAAAGAAGGCGCAGTTATAGGTATCTGGCTGGGACCGGTTTTTATAAAGCCTGCATCGTGGGCGTTAAGTCCGTTAGATAAGGTTTATTTTTGAATGAATGAAAGGAAAATAAAGTTTGTAGTCCACAGTCCTCGTTCAATGGTATTACGTTCATGATAAAATGTTACAGACATTTTCATCTTAAAGTCTTCGAAATTTGAAATTTAAAAATAAAGAATAAATAACAGCATTTCTCATTTGAATAAAAAATGCTGTTTCTAAATTTAAATGCGTTCAACATGCCATTTTGTTTTTCGTATTTTATCGTTGTTTCTTTTAAATTTATAATTCTGCTTATTTTACGGGAAAATCAAAATAAAAATACGAATATTACTACCGACCTTCTTAAGACTCTACTTACAATGTCCTTCTTAAGATTTTTTTTTTTTTTTTTTATAGGACTGTGGTGGCAAAAAAGCGTACGGCCCGCCTGATATTAAGCAGTTACCATAGCCTATAGATGCTTACAATACCAAAGGTATTGCTCGCACATTGCCGACCTGAAGGGGAGTGGGATGGAGGGAGGGGGAGGGGGGGTGGGCTTACGGCTCTCTCACTCATCGATTCTTAGATTAGATAGATTCTTGTTAGCGACAAGGGACAGGTACTGAATAATGGACCACAGCTGGCCAACGTCCAAATTCGCGGATTAGCAAAGAAAAACTCGCTTAAAATTCCATATGTGGAGTTTAACAAGTAAACTGCAGAATAACTGTTACACTAAATATGGTGAAACCAACAATCGTGACAAGAATACAGGTAGGTACGTAAGATAAAGAGTTATGCAAAATCCTTTTTCCGATTTGAATAATGCTGCAATAGTCCTTACCTTATTATTCAGAGCAAGTAAGGGCTTTCATTTATTTTAATTTTAGGGTTGCTTTAAAGGGAAGAAATCGGAACCCTTAGATCACTCTCCTGTTGTATACAATATTATCTTTACGTTTGTCCTTATTTAAACTACCGAATAATATACATTTATAATAATAATAATAATATCCTGGGACATTTTTGTACACACGGTTACCTGATCCCAAACTAAGCAGAGCTTGTACTATGGAAACCAGATAACTGATATTACTACATATACTACTTTTTTATTTGTAAATACATACTTAATATACATATACACCCAGACTCCGGACATACAGACATGTTCATGCACACAAATGCATGTCCCGGGTAGGAATCGAACCTACGACCTGCAGCGTGAAAGGCGCCTCCGCGCCAACCACGCTAACGGGCCCGTCAAAACACAATAAAAAACACATTTTTATTAATAAAAAACTGTAAGTACTAAGCTAATTAAAAAAACAGATACTAAAACAATATTAGGCAACTAATATTTTCCCATCACTTTTGATCGGCAAAGTGGCCAAAACGCTGGCATTGACTTAGTATAGGAACTCGGAAGACCATTTTTCTAGTGCAGCCAAATAGAGGCCGAAATATAAACATGTTATTTCTATGTGACTAAGGCGTACGGCCCGCCTGATGTTGAGCAGTTACCGTAGCCTATAGATGCTTGCAATACAAAGGCATCGCTCGCACGTCGCTGATCTGAAGGGGAGTGGGACAGAGGGAGGCTCTCGCACTCATCGTACGAAACGCAGCTGTAATAGCAACTATACGCCGATCTTCTGTGAGAGGGTGGTACTACCCCGGTCGAGCCAGCCCGTATGTGTGTGTATGTGAGAGTGAGGTAGTCAATTGGCTACAGCTCGGCTCAAACACCAATTGTCCAAATGTTTTCAATGGTCCAAAAACCTTGAGACTATTATTTGCTCAGCCTTTTATGGCCTGTGTACTGTAGCCTAGGGGTGAACAGGTTGGGCTAACAATCAGAAGGTCCCAGGTTCGATCCCCGGTGGGGCATGCACCAATGGATGAATTTTCATCTATGTGCATAATTTACAGTTTGCTGACGGTGAGGGAAAATATCGTGAGGAAACCTACCTATCCCTAGGGATTAGGTAATAGTCAGTTCCTGTATACACGGCGACACGGTTCACCACCTGTCACGTTGGGTTCTGACTATCTAGTGAAACGTGGGCTTTGAGTTGGTTAATACCTCCACAATGTGGTGGTGTATGACCACTCAAGCCTCTGACTACCCCCGAACGGGGATAAAAGTCGTGACGTTACATTACATTTTTTTTTTTTATGGCTAAAGTAAACTGAGTGTTTGGCACAGAAACTAGACATACAAATAATATCGCTGTTCATTCATAAAATATATCGTTAGTCGGTCAGTTTTTTTGTTTTTTTTTATTAACAGTAGGTAATTAAAAAGTAGCATTAAAGAACTTGTTTTTTAAAGGTGCTCCCTCACCGGGAGCATTCGCCTGTAATGTAAGGTTACAGAGTCGAGCATTACAACAGTGAGGGGGGAGAACTGAACATTACAGTGCGCAACCTGTAATGATACAATTCGAGCATTACATCAGTGAGGGAGGGGAACCGAACATTACAGTGCGCAACCTGTAATAATACGATTCGAGCATTACATTAGTTAGGGAGACGAACTGAACATTGCAGTGCGCAACCTGTAATGATACAATTCGAGCTTTACATCAGTGAGGTAGGAGAACCGAACATTACAGTGCGCAACCGGTAATGATACAATTCGAGCATTACATCAGTGAGGGAGGAGAACCGAACATTACAGTGCGCAACCTGTAATGATACAATTCGAGCATTACATCAGTGAGGGAGGAGAACCGAACATTACAGTGCGCAACCTGTAATGATACAATTCGAGCATTACATCAGTGAGGGAGGAGAACCGAACATTACAGTGCGCAACCTGTAATAATACGATTCGAGCATTACATCAGTGAGGGAGGAGAACCGAACATTACAGTGCGGAACCTGTAATGATACAATTCGAGCATTACATCAGTGAGGGAGGAGAACCGACCATTACAGTGCGCAACCTGTAATGATACAATTCGAGTATTATATCAGTGAGGGAGGAGAACCGAACATTACAGTGCGCAACCTGTAATGATACAATTCGAGCATTACATCAGTGAGGGAGGCGAACCGAACATTACAGTGCGCAACCTGTAATGATACAATTTGAGCTTTACATAAGTAAACGAGGAGAACCGAGAATTACAGTGCGCAATTTTGATACAACTTGTAACGGCAATGCGTTTAATTTCGTTGCACGTAGTGTTGCGTTGAGCACAAATTTGATTGCAATGATAGGATGTATCATATCTGCTAAAATAATACATCAATATGTGGAGCATATTCGCCTACATTGCGTAAATAATCGGTTCCCAAAAGAACAATAAGTTATTTTTTTTAAGAGCAAAAATTTAAATTAATTAAAAAAAAAATTAAAATTAATTCCCTCGGGATTAGGTAATAGTCAGTTCCTGTATACACGGCGACAAGGCTCACCACCTGTCACGTTGGGATCCGACTATCTGGTGAAACGTGGGCTTTGAGTTGGTTAATACCTCCACAATGTGGTGGTGTATGGCCACTCAAGCCTCTGACTACCCCCGAATGGGGCTAAAAGTCGTGACGTTACACTTCATTTTCATTTTTCAAAAATTAAAACATTCGAGAGCCAAGTCACAGCTAAAACTGAGTTAAGAAATAAATATTGAATTAAACATTTTTGTCGAAAATAAGTGGCACAAAGATAAAGTGAGTGTAGGTAGGTGTTGATTAAACAAAATAAGAGTCTGTGAAGTAATCTTGTTGCCTGTAAACGGATGTGGGCAAATAAGCCACAGATAAGGAGCTTATTTATTTTTTAATGAGCTGCACATTTACGTAAGACATCTACAGGGTGAATTTGAAATCATGGCCATCCTTTTAAACGGTGATTCTACACGTGATTCAGAATATTAATCGACAAAGAAATTGATACAAAATTATTGTCCGGGTAAGGCATGTTAACTGGTGTTTATTTGCTTACTGGAGCAATATTTTTTTATCAATTTTTTTTTTATATATCTTCCCAAAATATTCTGATTCATGTGTAGATTCAAAATTTAAGATGATTTCAAATTCACCCTGTATACTACACAAATAAAAAAAAAGTGTCAGTTTGTAATGTCAAAATAATCATTGTTGTCCTAGCCTGACTATATGATCTTATAAGGGTCCCTCATATGGACTGCGGAACCCTAAAATCAAGTTTTGTGTAGCTATTAATATTGTTTAAAAACTTCAAACTGGTTATAATTTTATTGTAATTATAAACACGGAAACCTATTAACACTAAAATAAATTAAAAATATGTAAAATAGACGTCTTCTTGTATTAATATCGAGTCTGTCCACACAAACACAAATCCTTGAAAAGTGGTTACTATATCCAGGCTGTTCAAACACTTTTTCTATCTGAGGAAATAAATCTATTTTAAAATCAGGAACAAAATTAAAGTTTACAATACCTAAAAAAAAAAAAAAATATATATATATAACGTCACGACTTTTATCCCCATTCGGGGGTAGTCAGAGGCTTGAGTGGCCATACACCACCACATTGTGGAGGTATTAAGCCAACTCAAAGCCCACGTTTCACCAGATAGTCAGAACCCAACGTGACAGGTGGTGAACCTTGTCGCCGTGTATACAGGAACTGACTATTACCTAATCCCGAGGGATAGGTAGGTTTCCTCACGATGTTTTCCCTCACCGTAAGCGAACTGTAAATTATGCACATTGATGAAAATTCATCCATTGGTGCATGCGCCACCGGGGATCGAACCTGGGACCTTCTGATTGCTAGCCCAAAGTGTTCGCCCCTAGGCTACAGTCGCTTTACAATACCTACTTACATTAATCTACCTAAAAAAGAAATTGGTAAAGAAAAATCTTTTTTAAACGACTAAAGTGGCAAACAAGTTCACGGCCCACCTGATGTTAACAGTTACCGTAGCCTATAGATGCTTGCAATACTGGCATCGCTCGCACGTTGCTGATCTGAAGGGGAGTAGGACTGAGAGAGGGGAGGAGGGTTTGGGCTTCCGGCTCTCTCACTGATCGTATGAAACACAGCTGTAATAGCTACTTTACGCCGATCTTCTGTGTGAGGGTGGTACTACCCAGGTCGAGCAATATATGAGCTGCAGTCAATTGACTCTACCAACACCATTAACGATTCATCATAATGAAATCATTAAAGGATTAATAACGGACGACATCTTTATGGACGCCTAAGGGTGAACAGGTTGGGTAGCAATCAGAAGGTCCCAGGTTCGATCCCCGGTGGGGCATGCACCAATGGATGAATTTGCATCTATGTGCATAATTTACAGTTCGCTGACGGTGAGGGAAAACATCGTGACTAAACCTACCTATCCCTCGGGATTAGGTAATAGTCAGTTCCTGTATACATGGCGACAAGGTTCACCACCTGTCACGTTGGGTTCTGACTATCTGGTGAAACGTGGGCTTTGAGTTGGTTAATACCTCCACAATGTGGTGGTGTATGGCCACTCAAGCCTCTGACTACCCACAAATGGGGATAAAAGTAGTAACGTTACATTTGACATCTTAATAAAAAAAAAACAACCGCGGTAAACCGTCAAAATTCAATTCACAATGCGTACCTCATAAATAAGATAGAAATCTAAAACGTAAAAAAATAACAATTACCGATTCAAGTTTTAAAATGAATTATTCAATCGTTAAAAGCATGTTAAAACGTGCAACAGTAAACAAATCGAATCATTTAAAACCTTTTATAAGATTATAAACGTATTTACCGATGTCAATAACCGATTTATTTTTAAAACGTGACAACACTACTAATACGTTACTACTAAATTAAAATAAGAACGCGGCTATAAGAAAAAAAAAATACGCAAAGACCGTTATTATTTTTGTATATTCAGCCAGTTTCATGACTAAGGCCGCAAACATACGAGCGGTACTTGCCGTCGACCGGAGCATTTTATAGCGTAAAAGAGCATAGGAAGGATTTTGGAAAAAAAACACCCCTAAGGTGGTAAAATAAGGGGTGGAAGTTTCAATGGGGATCCCAATTTTTCTGAAGCTACTGAAAATGTGTATTTAGGCAATGAAAATTTTCACAATTTTATGCATTTTTGAAAACTCAATTTCTCATAAGTTTGTACGGAACCCTCAGGGCCGCGAGTCCAATGACACTTGACCAGTTTTTTTTTTTTTTTTTTTTCTTTTTTCAGTATAGTGTGTATGTTTCATACAAATATATTTTTAGTCTTAATACCAGTGCCAATTACCACCTCCGATGACACCACTGAGTAATAAGAATTGTGTAATCATTACATGTGTTAAGATTCCTTACAAGATTACCTACTTAAAATTGTATGAGACATGGGAGTTTTGAATGAGATTGCTACATGTTTTGTGGATGAGTGAATAGGATCTATTTGCATCTTAAGTTAAGATGTCACTGATATTGTTAATCTTAAATTAATCTTATGACGGTAGCATACCTATATTAAAAACCAGCCAAGTGCGTGTCGGACTCACACATAAAGGATTCCGTAGCACCGTAGAATAAAAAAATCAAAAATATCAAGTTTATTGTATGGGCACCACATATATTTTTAAATTTTATTGTATTTTATATTGTATTGTATTTTTTATATTACGGTTCGTAAGATACAGCCCGCTGACAGACAGACGACGGACGGACAGCGTAGGCTTAGTAATAGGGTCCCGTTGGCATGGCATCCTTTGGGTACGGAACTCTAAAAACTAACTAACAACCAATGCTATTACCAAGAAAGAGGGCGATTATGACTGTAAAAAAATAGTGTGTCCTACTGAGTCCATGGAAACAGTACGTGTGGAACATTATCTTGAACGCATGTCTGTAATATTAATACGGATCAGCATAATTTCACTTTCTGGTGAACACATCAAAATAAGTTCTTATACTCAAAAAACCATAAAATGATGTGTGAATTTTGCTGCATGTCCACTACATGCGGTGACCACACGCTTTGCGATTGTAATGGAGGTACCATATCTGACTAATCTTTGCAAACAATGCATGTTTTTATAATGGCCTTTTTTTCTCGTGCGCAATTACATTAATTTGTATGTAACATGACACTTATTTTTTCGACCTATTTATTTATTGTTTCCATATCAATTGCCATTCGATACGAATTGTTATACCCTTGACATGCATCTGAGTAACATATTCATTGCTTTTTATATTATATTGACATTGCAATGATAAATGGTCAATTTCTTTGAGTTAGGCTCGTATGAATAAATGCATCTCTAAATTGAGATCGATCTTAAGATGCAGTTTTGACGTATAATGTATAATAATAATATCCTGGGACGTTTTTTACACTGATCCCAAACTAAGCAAAGCTTGTACTATGGAAACCAGATAATGATATTACTATACAACATGTTAAGAAAACCCTGTCCGAGCCGAAACCGGTAATTAGGTTCCCCAATCACATGACCAAATAAAATAATAAAAATAAAAAAATCATGATAGTAAACATATTAATGAACATTTAAAGTTCAATTTTTTTTTGCCTTTTTCCCACCTAATGTAGCTAATTTTAAAAATATGACAACACCGTTACCGGAAGTAATTATGTTAGATCGTGTGGCGTCACCTCAGACCACAAAGTATGTGATGACGTCATTTTATGATTTTTTTTTAAATGTAAACGGGGTATTTGTATTACAAAAAAATATAGGAGGCCTTTGCCCAGCAGTGGGACACATACTATGCCAAAAAAATGTAAATTTTTTTTTTTGAAAAATTAAAAAAAAAAATTTTTTTTTTTTTTTTTTTTACAAAAATGGAATCTAATCTCGATACCCAAGAATACGTTTTCGGGTCGGACAGGGTTTTTTTAACATATTGTATATACTACTTTTTATTTGTAAATACATACTTAATATACATATACACTCAGACTCGGGACATACAGACATGTTCATGCACACAAATGCATGTCCCGGATAGGAATCGAACCTACGACCTGCAGCGTGAAAGGCGCAATCACGCCAACCACGCTAACGGGCCCGTTCGGGCCCGCCCGTTCCGTCGTATGGAGCATCTGTCAGAAACAGCATCTTAAGATCGACCTCAACTTTGAGATGCATTTATTAATACGAGCTTAAGTGTCATCGTTCTTAAGTTGTCATTACGTGCCGTGCCAAGTAGTTACGCGGTGACTAACTCTGACACCATTGGATCGTGGAACTCAAATAATACTTAATCCTTTAATTATACTGAGCTTAAGTTAAGGCCTGAAACCCCCTCACATTGGAAGGAGGCCCATTATTTTTCTCACCTAAGTATTAAATAAATACGAAGGCATTTTGATGCGTATTTTCTAGATAGTGAAATTATTAACAATACAGACATGCGTTCAAGATGATGTTCCATACGTTCTGAGCCCATGGATTGTATTTAGTAGGATAAACAATTTCGGATAGTCACATGTCTCTCTTTCTTGGTAATGTCACGGTATTTAAATATCTGCAAAGGTATATACCACAGAGTAAAGACTAAAGAAAGAGGTGCCCTTATTAGATATTTGTATGAAACAAAACGTAGTCATTGTTTTTTCATTTTCATTTTACTATTTACCAGTAAATAGTTGAACTACTCGCTTCGTTTTATGTCGATGTTAGTACTAGGCCGACCACTCGGCCGACTTGCTTAGGGCCAGTCCCCTTAGTAACTGGTCCATGGTATATACAATGCGATTAAAATAAGAATAGGACGGGCTCTCGGTTAACTTCACTCATATAAGTACGGTAGCAAGTACCTACTGTACTTGTGAGTGAAGTTAGCCGAGAGCCTGTACAAGCTCCAGTTGTGATGTCACAACATAGCTCTAGGCCGGTCCTATTCTTATTTTAATCGCATAGTAGGTGCCTTATTTCTGCTTCTTTTTATCGACTATCGATACTTGGATGTCCCCTCCCTAGTCTAGTTACTGAATGGCCGCTAGCCAGCAGATAGAAGTTTCGAACTACACCTGGGTCAGACCTAAAAATAAACAGTGTGTCATTAGGGCAGGCCTGCATTGTTGGTACGCTCATAACTGCATTGCTGCGTTATGAAATAACTAGTTTGAGAATAGGTATTTCAAAATCCTACTAATATTATAAATGTGAAAGTGTATGTGCGTGTGTGTGACCACGTATCTCCATAACTACTTAACCGATTTTATTGAAATTTGAAACGTAGATAAAGTAGGCTCTGAAATACGACGTAGGCCAATCTTGCACATCAATTTCCACGCAGCACGCGGGCTAAGCCGCGGGGCACAGCTAGTATCGCAATAAACCACACAACAGACAAAAAATAGAGACCACGACATTTTTGCTACTATGTCTCTCTATTGTTTGCTCTATTTTATGCTCTCTCACTCTCTTACGAAACGCAGCTAAATTAGCTACTTTACGCCGTTCTGCTGTGAGAGGGTGGTACTACATTGAGCAACAGACTCTACATCCCTTGAAAAATGATTTTATATCCGTGGTTCCGCTCATATCTTTCGACTCTGTCCGAGTAATATAGCCAGGCTCGTATGTATTGAAATAATACCTATATGCTATCGCCTTGAATTCAATCCGTCAGTCAATTCAATGAGCGTTGATAGCCCTGAACTCTATATGTTTGTTTACATAATAGTTGGCGCAATTGTTCAATTCATCAATTGGCTTTTCAATGGAATTGTTTCTGTTGCTAACTTCCTTCATAGAATACTGCTTTATACAAGTTGTGGGTAATTAAAAAAAACCGGCCAAGTGCGTGTCGGACCCGCACGTAAAAGGTTTCGTACCACCGTAGAACAAAAACGTCAAAAATATCAAATTTCGTGTATGGGGTGCCACTTTATTTTTAATTTTTACCATATTCTTAGTATTTGTAGTTCTAGCGACAGCATACAACTTATTACGGTTCGTGAGATACAGCCCGCTGATAAACGGACGGACAGGGTAGGCTTAGTAATAGGGTCCCGTTGGCACCCTTGTGGTACGGAACCCTAAAAAAGAGGTGTATCAAAATCGTAGCATATGGCAATCAATAGTTTCTGCCTACCCCCGTGGGATACAGGCGTGAGTATATGTATGTATGTAAAAAATAAATAAATATCGTCACACTAACACACCAACTATATGGCCCGAAACTAAGCAGCACTTGTACTATAGCTACCATACAATGGACTGGGGGCCATCCCAGTGACATGGGCTGGAGCAAATGAAAAGGCCGTTTCGGACAGCCTCTGGCGGGAATCGAACCCGCAACCGTATATAGGGATAGGTACAGTGAACTACGGTCTACGCTCGAACTGGACCAAGCGGTCGTCAAATCGTATTAATATTGTAAGAGCCATAACACACCGGGACGCTAGGCGACGTCGCCGGCCACGTATCCAAACAATTTGTATATATATTTTTTATTTTATAGGACTGCGGTGAAAAAAAAGCTTACGGCCCGCCTGATGTTAAGCAGTTACCGTAGCCTATAGATGCTTACAATACCAAAGGCATTGCTCGCACATTGCCGACCTTAAGGGGAGTGGGATGTAGGGAGGGGGAGGGGGGATGGGCTTTCGGCTCTCTCACTCATCGTACGAAACGCATCTGTAATAGCTGCTTTACGCCGATCTTCTGTGAGAGGGTGGTACTACCCCGGTCGAGCCAGCCCGTTTATGAGCTGCAGTCACTTGGCTACAGCTTGGCTCTACCGCCTTGACTGACAACTGATTGACTGGCAACGTCGCCAGTCCGTCGCCATGTGTGTTAGCTCCCATACATTTCAATACGAATAGTTGGCTACGGTGGCTGGCGACGTCGCCATGGCTACCCGGTGTGTTATTGCCCTTATTTCGAAAGTGGTGTGAAATTCGCCAGCCCTCACTGGGCCAGGGTGGAAGACTCCCCCAAATACCCCTCGCATTAAAAAGGAATTGATTACAGAAGTAAGTACGAGGACTTAAACAGACTGACTCATGTAGACCATTGTTCCGCAGCCTAAAAATCATGACTCTGCCCTCGCTATATATTTTTGAAACAGCGATTTTGATAAAAAGCAATATTAATATAGTACGTTTTTCTATACTTGTCCTATTTAGTAAGCAAAGATGGCGTCCAGCGGGGCGATTGCGTAACTTTTTTGTCAATGTTTCAATGGTTTCATATATAATTGACACAGGATGAACGAAACCAATTGAAACATTGACAAAAAAGTTACGCAATCGCCCCGCTGGACGCCATCTTTGCTTACCAAATAGGACAAGTATAAAAAAACGTACTATAGCTACGAAACCCTTAAGAGTGCTAGGCATAGACATATACTAAGCGTGACAAAGTGTAGAACCGCACTGTTCCATAAAAGTGTATTTGGTATGGGGTTAAAAATCTATAATAAATTGCCAAATTGTATTAAAAGCATTGATGACATGAATATATTCATGCATACACTCAAACAATTTTTGATAAATAAGTCATATTATTCATTAAATGATTTTATAAATGATATTGATTGGAATTGACTATATAACATAATTATTATTTGACGTTAAGACTTTATATTTCAAAATTAGCATGCAAATTTAAATTTAAATTGTAACTAAATAAACAGTCGCTCTACATATAAATATAAATATTGTACACCAATAGCTACGTCCAGAAGTGTCACATGCCGCGCGAGGAAAATTTTCCTCGCGGTGTTTGACTTGCCTCACGTGAGGCAAATGCGCGCCCTGCCTCACCTGAGCACTCACATTTGCGTCGCCTAGTTTGGCAGTCGTGAGACAGAACGATGTCAAACGTGTCAAACTGATTGATCGGGTATAACTTTCCCTGTCTAGAGTGTCAGTTGCCTCGCCATTTGCCTCGCGCGGCATGCGACTGAGGCAAACGTCGTGCTTCGCGAGGCATGTGGGTGAGCAGCCTCGCGCGGCATGTGACACTTCTGGACGTAGCTAATGAGGTATGTTACAGCGATATCCTATACATTATAACACCATATTCTACACCTGTGACAAACAATAAATAAATTTTGAATTTTGAAGTACAGTACGTTCCAAAATCAAATTCGATTACAAGAACCAAGCATTTGACCGTAGCATATGGCCTGGCTCGGTCGGGGTAGTACCACCCTCTCACAGAAGATTGGCGTACAGTAGCTATTAGGGCCACCGCAGACATGCTACTTTTTGCATAGGCGATCGGCGATTTTGCGACTGCATAGCGTTTGGCGACTCTCTGCGTTCGGACGCAGCGACTGCTCCGATGCTAAAAGCGACTAAATCGCCGATCGCCGATGCAAAAAGTAGCATGTGTGCGGTGTCCCTTACAGGTGCGTTTCCTACGATGAATGAGAGAGCCGGAAGCTCAACCCCCTCCCCCTGTCCCGCTCCCGTTCAGGTCGGCAACGTGCGAGCGATGCCTCTGGTATTGCAAGCATCTATAGGCTACAGTAACTGCTTAACATATGAACATCTGTTTTTTTTTTTAAATATGTCCCCATAAAATAATTATAAGAATAAATAATCTTTTCTAGGTAATAAGATCACACTTAGTCAACACTCAACATCCATTTTCTTTTATAAATTGGCAAATTAAATTATAAATTACAGCGAAAATAGGTGGAGAAATGTTGATTTTCTTCATTATGTGCTAGAATTCGTTTCAATTACCGTATATTTTGCTCTCATAACACGACAATAATACTTACGGAAAAACAGTGTCAAACATTGAAAACATTCCTTTATAATATTCAGCTTTATTTTTAATACTTAGTACGTGACAATGTAAAATGAGATTATTTTGTAAAAAAAATTGTGTCGTTTTTATTTATATTTTCTATTATTTAATAGTTCGGTGAATTAGCGAAGAATTGGCAAAGACATTTTATTAATGTTTTAGTGTTTAAATAAAATTTAGTGCATTATATGCGCAGTTTGTTTTTTCACACGACGGCGACACGGTTCACCACCTGTCACGTTGGGTTCTGACTATCTAGTGAAACGTGGGCTTTGAGATGGTTAATACCTCCACAATGTGGTGGTGTATGGCCACTCAAGCCTCAGACTACCCCCGAACGGGGATAAAAGTCGTGACGTAACATTTTTTTTTTAATGTTTTTTCCGCTTTTAAAACGTTCTACTACTTATGACGCCATCTGTACTTACGGATACATAGAGAAATAGGTATTTCTGGATTGGGATCATTGGGATATAGACATTAAACACAGGGGACTGTGTCATCCAAGTTTTGCGCACCCCCACAAACAGGGGCGCCGACTCCGTGGGTGCTCGGGTGCTCAAGCACCCATGAGAGCCAAGTAGTGGGTGCTGAGCACCCATGACCCAGACATTTAAAATTGATCTGTAGATAATCTGATTTGGGCATTATTTCTGAAACCTCACCCGCTCGCACTTTTCAATTAATTAATTTAGATTCAAATTAAAACGCTGGATTTTAAGTAAGAATATTTTCAAGGTTTTTGGGATTACAAGTTAGAGTTAGCAAAATTACATCCAAAAATTTTTATTCAAAATATTACATGAGCGTTTGAGGTGTGAACTTTTGGATTGTTCCAATTTTTTTCACTTATTTTTCCAACCTCTAAAAACGCATCACCTTTTTGTCCTACTGCTTGTTAGTTCTTTTCATCATGAGCACCCACGGGATTGTTTAAAAGCCGGCGCCCCTGCCCACAAATGATCGAGACAGATTGGACCGAACAGAACAATGAATAAGTGCGTCCAGGCGCCTCGCATGTCTCGACCAAAGACCTAGTCTCGACCGACTCATGACATATCTATGCGATCCGACGTGTTAAAACTGAGTTACTGAACTTTAATGTTTCTTTTGTTTATTTCTCTTTTCTATTGCCTTTAGTTGCAAGGGCTATCAGAGGGGCTAGCCAAGTGGCATGAACGCTAATCGAATAGAAAAGAACAAACTTCACAATGTATGGAAATGTCAAACGTCGCTATATAAATCAACAACAAGTTGCTATGAAGATCACGCTTGAGATCACGTCACTTATGTCATTTCCATTGATGAAGCGTAGCGAATTTGTAGACGTCAGCCACTTGTCTAGCCCTTCAGGCAGGACTGGACTGGACAGGACTGACGTGGCATCGCCTCCATATTTCATTTTTTTTTAAACTTTTTTTCACTTACCATTTGTTGCAGCCTTTCATAACAGCTTCCCCTGGTATGTAAAATCTGCCGCCGTATTTACACGGCAGGGTTTTCGGTTCCGGCGGCGGAGTGGGCCTGATCCCGAGGCATATTTCTTCATAATCGGGGCAACAGTCATCTGCCCCGATAGTTCTGTTGCAGAACTCATCACAGTAGCACAGGCTATCTGTAAAAGGAGACTGGATATCACATCTATTTTATTTGTGATAGAGCCAAGCTACAGGCAATTGACAGCTGCAACTGTCAAAAAACTATTAAAAAGTTCATAGTTTCGGCAACTAAGGGCTACCGCAGACTTGCTACTTTTAGCATCGGCGATCGGCGATTTTGATGCTGCGTCTCGCTCGTTCGCGCTCGAAGAAACGCGACGCAGCATCGATACGTCACAAAATCGCCGGTCGCCGATGCTAAAAGTAGCAAGTCTGCGGAGGCCCTAAGTTGCTAGTTTCGGCAACTAAAGTTGCTCCAAGTTGCAACAGTTACCGCGATTGCCGCAATCGTATCACAATTGTTTTATATGAAAACAGCTAGTTGCGAGTTGCCAGTTGCCGCAAAAGTTGCCCGTGTGCATAGCCCATTAGCACCCAAAATGTATTGTATGGAGGAAAAATATAAGGCAGCGAGGTCTTACCAAGAATAGGGTGAGAGCACTCATCCTGTCGGTTCTGGCAGCAGTTTCCGTTGAGCCCACAGTAGGGGCCTGGTGGCAGATCAGCTCCCCTGTACGCCAAGCTCAGGCCAAGCCAGCATAGTAGCAACGCAACTGGGATTCTGTACCAAGAGACGGAAAATAAAATTACTTAGGTACCTACTTCTTATTTAAAAAAAAAACATTCTTTAGATATTTCGCCAGTGTCAAGTAGATAGGTAAATTAACAACAATACAAAACACAAAAATCTATTTACGTTACCGTCAATTTTGTGATATACAAATTGAGGCCAAGATTATATATAAAAATATAAATATAACTTCACGACTTTTATCCCCATTCGGGGGGTAGTCAGAGGCTTGAGTGGCCATACACCACCACATTGTGGAGGTATTAAGCCACTCAAAGTCCACGTTTCACCAGATAGTCAGAACCCAACGTGACAGGTGGTGAACCTTGTCGCCGTGTATACAGGAACTGACTATTACCTAATCCCGAGGGATAGGTAGGATTCCTCACGATGTTTTCCCTCACCGTTAGCGAACTGTAAATTATGCACATAGATGAAAATTCATCCATTGGTGCATGCCCCACCGGGGATCGAACCTGGGACCTTCTGATTGAGCCCAACGTGTTCGCCGCTAGGCTACAGTCGCAGTTGCAGCCAAGATTACTTCTAGTAGGTAAGTGCCTTTTCATTCCTTAAGGAAGGAAGGAAGGAAGGAAGTGCCTTTTGACGATGATTTGGCGCGACACTGTCTTGACCCTAAATTGGAATTTTCCCGGACTCCTCAACTCATTTGCTTGTACGCAAATAATCTGAAAACGCAAAATAGTGCGGTTTTATCAGCGTACGTTCGTTAGAAATGGGTCACTATACTGCGAATGGTCAATGAATAAAAAATAAACGCAGACTCGACAATTGTTCTACATAATGCCTTTAATTGGCCGACACAGAGAGGTATAAAAATCTGACTTATTTCCCTTTTTATCTGTTCCTCTTTGTCGGGTGGTCAGTTCTGACCAAATCGGGTTTTTTATGCGACCCAGCAATCAATAAACAGACTACAGTTACATCCATATTTGCACATCTTGACCTTCCAGCAATTAGCCCCATCGCTTTTTAGACCCGATTGTTCCATCGATTGACAGCTCTGATATTTTTTACTTATCGTGGTTTTACTAGGGTCCATTTGGGATGTTTCATGGTTAGTAGTCGTAGGATTACTTTATATAATTATACAATATAAAATATTAGGAATTTTCCACATTCTTATTGATAACCGTATGGTCTAGTAGGGCGGTGCAAATTTTGGAAATATCCTTTTCGTAACTTGCCTTGGCATGGGTGTCACTGGGACCTCCAGTCCATTGTACGGAACCTAGATTTCTTTGTTGGTGTGTCAGTCTAGTGATAGGTATTAGTTTATTAATTCTTTCGCTGTCATATCTGATATATTTATTCTTTGTGCGTTCTTATTTAACGGCTTTCTAAATGGCGGGTATCGTGGTTAATGCAGTCATATGCACCTTTGTATTTCATAAACTAACTATAAAATTGTGACTTTTGTTTGGGTAAGAAATAGGTAAAAATTATTATACTAACTATATTAAAGGGGGGACGAGGGAAAACGGCATAGATGTATTATTTTAGTAGATATGGCACCTCTTAACATTCCACTCTTTAGAACATGTCATGTCACACATCATGCAGCGAAATTCACACATCTGGGGGCTTACCACAAGCTCTTATTGCGATTCAATTACAGGAACGTATTAACGTTTCAGCGACTTTTTGTGCAATGACGTACCTTATTGTCATGACAATAAGAAACGTCATTAAAACGTCGTTAAAACGTTCCTATAATTGAATCGCAATAAGACCTTGTGGTAAGCCCCCTGTTATCGCACTTCAACAATCAACTAGGCTAAGTTTTCAGGACAATAATTAATTCATAATAATAATATCTTCTGGTGAATAATTTTTATTCATCAGAAGATATTATTATTATGATTACTGACATGTTTGTAACATTATTTTCCGCGAAGGACTGAGTCGTAGCCTGTCCATGAAATCCGTTTAGTAGTTGTATACTATTTTGGGCATGTTTTAGACAGGAGTAACATACCTATCTCCCTTTTTCTTTGGAAACGGACTCAATTAAAACTATTAGCAATATTAGCGAAGCAACATTACCTACGAAGAGGCGACGTAAATTATCGTAAAATGTGTGTAACGTAAATCAAATGGTGACAAAAACAAAACGTCGTAGCCTGTTCCATCGTAAATTATACCGGCTTGTGTGAATTAGGCCAATTTGTTTTATTTTACTTTTGTTTGTTTAGCCGCTATCAACATCTGGGTGACATTAGTTAAAATATTTTTATGGCATGGCACAGGAGCGAACGGTGGAAATAATAGGCAAAGACATTACCAAGAAAGAGGATACGTGACTGCCCAAAAAGTTTGTCCTACTAAATTGAATCCATGGGCACAGTTCATCGTTCAAATTCTAGTTAATTGGAATTGAAAATACTACGAACTTTGTGGCTTAATATTGGACGTAGTTATTGAGTTCATATTAGCATTTAGTGAAGGGATTAAGGCATTTGTTTGAATGTCAATGGACCTATTCAGAGGCTAGGACCTACTTACGCGTAGGTATGTTGTTAGGTATTCTAAAGATATATTTAATCCCACCAAAAACAATCCTTATAAAAACATGCCAAGCCCAGATAATAGTAAGGGCCTCCGCAGACTTGCTACTTTTAGCATCGGCAACCGGCGATTTTGCAAATGTTTTGATGCTGCTTCGCGTTTCTTCGAGCGCGATCAAGCGAGACGCCGCATCAAAATCGCCGATCGCCGATGCTAAAAGTAGCAAGTCTGCGGTGGCCCTAAAACCCACATTACACTATCCGATATACCTAATATAATATAATATCCTGGGACATTTTCTACACACGGCTACCTGATCCCAAACTAAGCAGAGCTTGTACTATGGAAACCAGATAATTGATATTACTACATATACCTACTACTTTTTTATTTGCAAATACATACTTAATATACATATACACCCAGACTCGAAACATACAGACATGTTCATGCACACAAATGCATGTCCCGGGTAGGAATCGAACCTACGAACTGCAGCGTGAAAGGCGCCATCACGCCAACCACGCCAACGGGCCCGTCAATATTTCGGTATTATAGATATTTTGCGTAAATTAAAATATGTAAGTACCTTGTTAGGTACCCTTGTACCCTTGTTAGGTATTCAAAATAAATGGTATCCTTTGTATATATATATATTATTGGTATTCTTTGTTTATTTATGAACGCTGTGATATTTAACATACCTACACTGCAGATAATAATTATCAGTCATCAGTTTGATAAAAAATATAAATATAAAATAAGTAGCAATTAAGACAGTATCTTATGGATAGTAAGTGGAGAAAAGGTTTATTCATATCTGATAAATGGAGTATGGATATAAGGATCTTCATTGATTATTATCGGCGTAATTATAAAGATTAATTATAGTTATTAAGACCTATTCATCATCATCATCATTTCAGCTAAAAGACGTCCACTGTTGGACATAGGCCTCCCCCAAGGTTTACCACAACGACCGGTCCTGTGCCACCTGCATCCGGCGGTTTCCCGCGACCTTCACCGGGTCGTTATCCCACCATGTGGGGGGCCTACCCACGCTGCGTCTTCCGGTACGTGGTCGCCACTCAAGAACCTTTCTGCCCCATCAGTTCTTCTATTGGATCTTAATTATTTTGCACTAAACATTTAATTAGTAATTTGGCTAAAATTATGACCGGTTGGGTCCCATAACTAGCCAAACGGTATCGCGGTAGACCCAGGATATGGTGAGATTAGAGGCCGTCCATAAATTACGTCACACGTAAAGGGGGGAAGGGGTCGACGAAATGTAACATTGTGTGACTAGGGGGGAGGGGTCCTAAGTTTTGTGACGTCACATTTAAAAATCTAATAATCTAATTATTAAAACCGAAATTTGAAATGTTAACGAAATTTTTTTATTCAAATGTCTGAATTTTTTTAAAAATATATGACGTCTCACTAGGGAGGGGAGGAGTCTCATTAATGTGACCAGCTGTGACGAGGGGGGGAGGGTTCAAAAAATCATGGAAATCGTGTGACGTAATTTATGGATGGCCCCTTAGTTGACTTCTGCATAGAACAGGTAAAAAAAAAACAACTTAAGCATTAACGTATTATTTTAGCAGATATGGTACCTCCCTACATTGCAATCACTAGACTTGTACTCAGCGCACCACTAGATCATAGTTGAAAGAGTGGGGAAGTACGTTGTTATATGCATACAAACGCACCACGCGCGGCTTGTATGTGTGCGCCATAGTATCTATGCGTCGCCGCACGCACACTCAAACAAAATCTCGACCCGTTTCGCATGCGCATACTTCCCACGTACTTCCCACTCTTTCTACTATAATAATAATAATAATAATATCCTGGGACATTTTTACACACGGCTACCTGATCCCAAACTAAGCAGAGCTTGTACTATGGAAACCAGATAACTGATATTACTACATATACTATTTTTTATTTGTAAATACATACTTAATATACATATATACCCAGACTCCGGACATACAGACATGTTCATGCACACAAATGCATGTCACGGGTAGGAATCGAACCTACGACCTGCAGCGTGAATGTCGCCTCCGCGCCAACCACGCTAACGGGCCCGTCCCCGGCCCCTATGACTAGATACAGCATTTTTTACAAGGAGAGTGCTTTGTAACGTCACTGTAAGGATTATAACTTTCTTTAGGATGTAAATATGTAGCTCATGTGACAAACAGCGCCTGGGAAATACCCTCGAAATTCCACTCTCAATGACAATGTTGACTGCAGACACACAGACTAAACAAAAGATTAGACTAGACCGACGCACGAATATTTGCGTACAGGGGGCTTACCACCACCTCTTATAGCAGTTTTGTTTTAACGTTTCAGCGGCCATTTGTGCAATGACGTTTCTTATTGTCATGACAATAAGGTACGTCATTGCACAAAAAGACGCTTCATCGTTAAAACGTTCCTGTAATTGAATCGCAATAAGAGTTCGTGGTAAGCCCCCAGTATTTCACTTTGAAAGGACATGCCACAGAACCTGATATGAATTTGGCAATTCACTAGCTAGCTATTTTCCTCAAAAGCACGCAAGAACAGCGCGTGAGTGTATTTTTTAGAAAATATGCCCAGTGCGGTTTATAAAGTTAAAATCGGGACTAAGCCCCCCACACATTCCCACCACTGTTACTCCTGTAAGCCAGGAACGACAATGGTGTCCAACGATGACGCCAAGGTTTGACCCTCGACGAGTCCCGGGGAAAAGCTAAGTTGTCTTGGAACCCGCACGAATATCACGACTATTGTGGATGCCCTTCCAAATGTCCCGGTCTATACCCTGTATACCGCCTTGTAGAAACTGCCTACAGCACCTTTTATGGTATCGGACCATCTTTTATTGTCATTTTAATGTTAGGTGGTACCATATCTACCAAAATAAAACATCAATGTGCATTAAGTATTTTTGTAAGCGTATCTTTATAATCAACTCTAGAAGACGCTAGGCACTAATGAAACTGCTATGCGGCGCAATGTGATCCAATGATAAGCTCGCTTATCACAGCAATTAACAACGTCAACTAATTGGACCTTGGCATTCCTGAGCACTGAGAGTGTAGATGATCAGACAAGGGCATAGGGTCAAATGTTTTGGACGAAACTGTTGTAGTATTTACCTATTACTAGTTGTGCCCGCGACCTCGTACGCGTGGCATTTAACGAAACAATTATTGTTAAAATAAGTGTCGCTTAAATTACTCCTTATAACATCAGCTATCTGCCAGTGAAAGTCCCGTCAAAATCGGTCCAGCCGTTTCAGAGATTAGCCCGAACAAACAGACAGTCACAGACATTTTTTTATATTGTTATAAGTGCCGTATATTCTTTCATAATAATAGGTACTTATGTATTCGCAAAAATCTGATATTTGACATTACAAACAGCCACTTCAATTATATTTATTTGTATAGAGTTGAATAGGTGTTTGTCATATCGCCTGACTAACACACGTAGGGCCATAACACACCAAGTAGACATGGCGACGTCGCCAACCCCGTAGCCAAGTGAAAATATGTCAAAATATAACAGCCAGTATAATTACAAATATAATTTACAGTTCGCTGACGGTGAGGGAAAACATCGTGAGGAAACCTACTTATCCCTCGGGATTAGGTAATGGTTAGTTCCTGTATACACGGCGACAAGGTTCACCACCTGTCACGTTGGGTTCTGACTATCTGGTGAAACGTGGGCTTTGAGTTGGTTAATACCTCCACAATGTGGTGGTGTATGGCCACTCAAGTCTCTGACTACCCCCGAATGGGGATTAAAAAGTCGTGACGTTATATTTTATATTTATAACAGCCAGCATACCTGGCGACGGACTGGCGACGGTCGCCAGTCCGTCGCCATTCGCCAGTCGGTCGCCAGGTAAGTGTCCTGTCATATTTTGACATATTTTCACTTGGCTACGGGGTTGGCGACGTCGCCACGGCTACTTGGTGCGTTATGGCCCGTATGGTCCCATACTAAGCAAAGCTTGTACCCACTGCTTGTACGTACTATTTGCGCCGTACTTAGAAACAAGTGTTGATCACAGCTGGTCCAATTACGTAATTATTTATTTAATTAATTAATTATTTAAACTGACAGCTTTCTTGCGAATATCGACAGATCCTTCATTAATTAGTGTACTGCGGAGTGAGATCAAAGAGCACGCTTCCACGAAACTTCAAGAGTACGAAACTATTTTTCGAGAAAGATCGTGTTTATTATCTAATACAAAGAAATAAAAATGAAATAATGAAGAGTGTAATGTCAAAATAACAGCTTATTACTAAATGCATATGAAAGTGTATATACGGTAGGTACGTATAACAAAAAGTTTTTTTAATTTGGACTGTCCGTCTGGCTGTTTGTTTCGGCTTATTCGAAACGGCTGGACCATGTTTGACGGGACTTTCACTGGCAGATAGGTGATGTTACCTATAAGGAGTAACTTAGGCTACGTTTTTTTTAGAAAAATAATTAGGGTTCCGCGCAAAAGAACCATTAAATTCTAGGCGGAAGTAGCGGCGGGTCATCTTTTTCAAAAATGTACGCGTACGAATTCGCGGCCACAGGTAGTAACTAATATAACAGTATACTCATACAACAACGACAGGGTATGACTCAGATAGGTGCCTTTTTGCTAAGTATATGTCCAGTGATAGCATCATAAAACATATTAAACATTACACTACATCAACATGTAATTAACTGACGACAAAAAAGGTTGGCGTGATTTTTAAACCGACTTCAAAAAGGAGGAGGTTTCTCAATTCGACCGTATATATTTTTTTTTTTATGTGTGTTCGCGGATAACTTCGTTGTTTATGAACCGATTTTGATGATTCTTTTTTTGTTGGTAAGGAGATATCCCAGCGGTGGTACCATGATAAGGAAACCAGGATCTGATGATGGCATCCCAGAGAAATCGAGGGGAACCTTTGAAAATCGTAGGAGCGACTAGTGCGTTTGTAATTTTTTTCATTAAGTATTTTAAAGCACTACTATTTTATGAAGGTCTGGAGTCGATCTGATGATGGAGCCGAAAGACAGTCGAGGGAACTCCTCAACGATTTACAACAATTACCTGGTGTTTGGGCTTGATTAATTTGTATTGATGAGAGCTTTACACCTAGATGGGTTGTGACTGTCATTAGGGGTCTGATGATGAAGACGAGGGACAGTCAAGGGAACTCCTCAACATTTTACAGAAGCTACCTTGTGTTTGGGCTTGATTAATTAGTATTGATGAGAACTTTACACCTAGATGGGTTGTGACTGTCATTAAGGGTCTGATGATGGAGTCAAAAGACAGCCGAGAGAACTCCTCAACGATTTACAGCAATTACCTGGTGCTTGGGCTTGATTAATTTGTATTGGAGAGAACTTTACACCCATATGGGTTATAAGTGCCATTACAGGTCTAATGATGGAGACCATAGACAGTCGAGGGAATTTCTCAAAGATTTACAGCAGTTACCTTTTGTTGGGCTTACTTCATATGGTTCAAAATGCCAAAATGTTCATTGGTATGGCGCCACTAAAAATCGTGAAATAAAATTATTTTTATAAAAAAAAACATACCGACTTCAAAAAAACCTGGATCACTAAAAAGCCTGAAATAATATTTCTATTACCTACCACCTCTGCCTACCCCTTCGGGAAAACCGGACGTGATGGTGTGTTATCGAGTATTTGGAGTCGGTGCCAATCTTGGTATGCCAAGTCTACCTACTATAAGGCTTGAGCTTGGGCTTTGAGTTGGTTAATACCTCCACAATGTGGTGGTGTATGGCCACTCAAGCCTCTGACTACCCCCGAATGGGGAAAAAAGTCGTGACGTTATATATATATATATATATATATATATATACCTACTATAAAAGTAAGAAGATAGATTGGCACCGACCCCAAATACTCGATAACACACCATCACGTCCGGTTTTCCCGAAGGGGTAGGCAGAGGTGGTAGGTAATAGAAATATTATTTCAGGCTTTTTAGTGATCCAGGTTTTTTTGAAGTCGGTTTGTTTTTTTTTTGCGGATATCTGCGCGTGAGGCGGTTCCGTTAATCCGGTCGGCGCCGGCGCCAGATCAAGTGTCATTAAACGTTTAAAATTCGAACGCGGATTTTTAGGGTTGGGTAAAGGTTATTAGAGGTGGTTAAAATTTTATTTTGTCACTTTGGATGGTAGAGCCAAGCTGTAGCCAATCGACTGCAGCTCATACACTGGCTCAAAGAAATTGGAATAAGGCTCGCTCGACCGGGGACCACCCTCTCACAGAAGATCGGCGTACAGTGGCTAATTACAGCTGTATTCCGTACGACGAGTGAGAGAGCCGGAAGATCAATTCCCCCCTTCGCCTCCCTCGTCCCATTCCCCTTCAGATCAGCATCGTGCGAGCAATGCCTTTGGGATCACGCATCTGTAGGCTACGGTAGCTGTTTAATATCAGGCGGGCCGTACGCTTGTTTGCTCACCTCTCCCATAAAAAATAATCATCTCCTCTTAATGCATCTCGATGTAAGTTGACCAATTGTAACCAGGAAATTCACGATTATTTTGTGACTTGAAAACATGGATCCATCCCAGAGGCCCTACTCTTTTACAAACGAAAACGAAATTTCGGAAGAAATTCGCGTATTTCCTACTACGTTTCTCATTGATTCCGACATTTCTTACGAACGCAAATTGTTTGACGTTTAGATTCGACGACGATGAAGACGTCAAACTATTTTCGTTTTCGTCAACTTACATCGAGGTGCATTAAAAGGAGATGTCATTATTTTTTATGGGACTGAGGTTGCAAACAAGCGTACGGCCCGCCTGATGTTAAACAGTAACCATAGCCTATAGATGCGTGATACCAAAGGCATTGCTTACAAGGAAGCATCGAGTGGAAATTACGCATAAAAATGTCGGCAATTTTCAGCTACGTCTTCCGCGGTGTTCCATACGATTTATTATGTTTACATTCCACTATAAACACATAATTACGATAAGGTTTATACATATTTTACAAATTTTCATAGGCTTCACTTGTTTGCTCTACCTATAGGTAATTCATTTATCACTGTCTTTATAACATGCCTTGTAAAAAACGTCAGTTTAAGTATTATAAAATTTTCATAAATAAAACCATGTTCAATTCACGTGGTATTACTCCACCAAGCTAACTAGGAACTCGGATGGAATGCGGCTTCCCCGCCCACCACACCTCCCGCACGCCGCAACCGCCATTTTGTGCGGGTGATGTCACATTTGACAGGTTCCTAGTTGGCTAGGTGGGGTAGTAAAAAAGTATTAAATCTATGGTTTACTCAGCTTATTGTTGTATTTTTTTTTCAGTTTTTTAATTTATTTATAAAGGATCGTTGCGTTTTAAGGTTACATTATCAATATTATTTAATAAGGACGGAACCCAAACGATTATAATTCTCACTTTCGTTAGGGCCTCCGCAGACTAGCTACTTTTAGCATCGGCGACCGACGATTTGGTGACGTATCGATGCTGCGTCGCGTTTCTACGAGCGCGAACGAGCGAGACGCAGCATCAAAATCGCCGATCGCCGATGCTAAAAGTAGCTAGTCTGCGGAGGCTCTTATTTAAATCCTCGCGGTGTGTCGTAATTAACACTTGGCGCCAGACGATTTTGACAGTTCGATTTTTAAATTTCACTTTACGCAAACGCGAGACGTCCGTTTTTAATCGTTAACCGTTACACAATTATGAACAACCTGATAACGACATCGGTTTTAATTAATTAACGGTCAGTTATGTATCAATGAGTGCAGTTAAATAATAGAAAAGAGAGTACGGTCATAGTCCCCAGAACCCATCGACGTCGTATTCAGTAGACACCTATACGGCGAACGTTTTCATATACCTCATTAGGTAGACAGATCTAATATAAATCCACGACCAAGCCCAAGCCCCTTCTTCCCCCTTTCTGTCCCACTCCCCTTCAGGTCGTCAACCATATTAGGCGGGCTGTACGCTTGTTTGCTACCTTAGGGGCCATCCATAAATTACGTCACACGTAAAGGGTGGAAGGGGGTCGACGAAATGTGACATTGTGTGACAAGTGGCTGGGAGAGCTCCTAAGTTTTGTGTCGTCACATTTAAAAATCTAATATATTTAAGTATTAAAACCGAAATTTGAATTGTTAACGAAAAATTTAGAAAATTTCAGAAAATTTAAAAAAAGAATGTGACGTCACACAGGCAGCGGGGGAGCCTCGCAAATGTGACCAGCTGTGACAGGGGGAGAGGTCTAAAAATCATCAAATTCGTGTGAAGTAATTTATGGATGGCCCCTTAGTAACATAAAAAAATAAAATTCCATGGCAGCTACTTAAAATCGTTGAACGGTATCTTATCTATTAATAGCCTACATTTAGAACTGATAATGATACGTGAGAATCAAAGACGGAAACTAGAATTTCGGAGGTGGTTTCCCGGACGTGACGTCATCAATTCGATTTCTAAGATGTTGTTATCTCGCTTATTCATTCACAGTATGTGTGTGATGACAAATCTGTGCGTAACATTTTCATCATTCGCTCGAGTGTTATTTCTGAGAATTACGCACTTTTACTCAATGTGGATTAAATTCCTTGATTATGATTGACTTACACAAGCGTTACAAATCACTTTTGTTTCTAGAAATGCATTGTAAACTGGCTTTCTGTACCCTATACTGGCATCTCTATAAATTTGGCGGCCGGTTAGACTTCGGGTGACACATGAAAAGTACCTGAAACCTTTTGTTTTACTTTGAGCGTAAATAAATCTAATGGTAGAGTCGTATTCTGTAAGGAATAATCGAGGTACCATGGTGGCGCCACCAGTGGGTGATTCGGTAGCCGACACCGATTTGGTTGCGCTACCAAGCGGACACCAGTTGCGATATCCTCCATACAGCACTATACATTTTGTTGGTGGAGCGACTGGTTGCGCTACCACTGGTCTCCTCATGTAATATAGCCCTAAGTTTTTTATTAACAGTATCTATTCCAAACTTATTAACCAATATTTTATTTGAGTGAGGTGACATCACTAGAAAAACCTGTTTCACAAACAGATAAACAACGATTATCGTTAACAACGGAACGAATGCCGTGAAGATGTTTGGAATAAATATTCTTATTGCTTTCCGCTTGATTTTTAATATTTTATTATTAAGTTGACTCGTGTATATCTCCACATATTACTTCACCAAGCCAACTAGGCGCTTGGATGGAATGCAGCTTCCCCGCATACCGCCCGCACACCCGCAACCGCCTGCGGCTTCCCGCCCGCACGGCGCCCGCACACCGCCACCGCCTTTTTGTGCGGGTGACGTCACATTTGACAGGTTCCTAGTTCGCTTGGTGGTAGTAACTTGCCACTTATTGATGGTAGAGCAACGAACATAAATATAGATCTACGGGTACAGCCAAACTGTTGCCAATTGACTGCAGCTCAAATACAGGCTGACTCGATCGGGGTAATACCACCCTCTCTCAAAATATCGCCGTAAAGTAGCTATTAAAGCTGCGTTTTATACGATGAGTGAGAGCCGGAAGCTATAACATGTTATAAAGTTTAGTTTAGTTTGTTTAGTTCGTGTAAGTCAACAGAATTAGAACCAATATAATGTCAACGATTAGCGGTAAACAGGGACCTCTAGAGTCACTACTTGTAATCGATATGGCGCACCACTATACGCCCACAAGTGAAATCGAGAGTGTGACGTCAGTAATGATTAATGTATCTGCCATGAGCCTTGTTGTTAAGGCGCATCACACACTGTACAGTCAGCAACATAAGTCGATGAACATTCTCAATTCTTTAAATCGGTAATGCTCTATACAGGGTTATTGGTAAAACACTTACAACCTTGCAGGGGCGTATTACTGACATCAAAAACAACAACTTTTGTTCTATGACTTTTTACAAAACAAAAAAATCACTTTTTAAAATGTATGAAAAAAAAATATTCTCGTCTAGACGAAAGCCATGGTACGTGGTTGTATTCCAATTTGCCCTAAAATACCTAAACGGACCACGGCTATTCTCTAGATGAGCATATTTTCTTGTTTCATATTGTGATTTTTTTGTTTTTTTTTTTGTTATGTAAAAAGTCATAGAACAAAAGTTGTTGTTTTTCATGGCAGTAATACGCCCCTGAAAGGTTGTTAGTGTTTTACCAATAACCCTGTATATTACATTGGTGGTCATTGTCATAACGAAACATCAGCGACATATCATTTTTGTAGATGAACAAAAATAGTGGATTAGATGCAAATCAAAAATGTATACCTAAGTGATTTGAAAATCTGAGAATGTGCAGCGATTTATGTTGCAGACCGTACCACAGGCCGGAGGGTATGCGTTCCAGTATGTAAAGCGCCTTATAATCAGTCTTCTCTGGTCGAGAACATACCCAAGGGCTAGCGCGTAGCACAACATTTCTGACTACTTATAATAAAAAAAAATTACCTATTGGGTCCCTCTGTTGAGCAAAGGTCTCCCCCATCTTCTTCCATCCTTGTCCAAACAAGCTCTTGATAAAGTTGTAGAATTTTGGGGTACGGTCAAACGTGGACAGAGCCGCAAGCAAAAACTAGTAGGTACTAAATATTTGTAGAATACAGTCATACATTTCATTGCATGCGTTTTAAATCACGACTGTTCAAACCATTGATAAGCAGTCCAAACAAAATAATAAATCGCAGATTAAAAATAGAATGCGGTCAAGTGCGAGTTGCGAGTCGAGTGTTGCTCTAATGCAATCAGCTGACGTTGTGATAATGAAGCAAATAAACGAGATAGGAATGGCTTAATTTCCTTCGCCTAGATAACAAAGATGTTAGAAAAAGTAATGTTAAAAACATATTTTTATTATTTTCACTCCCATGTTTTTTTTTATAATTAGGGTTAAATATGGTTAAATATTTGACTAGACGCTTTCAAAACGTGTCTAACTATTTTGTGATACAAGAGCGAATTTTTTGAAGTTTTTAATCTGATTTGATTACTTGTTAATTAAAACATAATAGTGCTTTTCATGAATTCATATCCTGCTCTACCTATTCACATTATTAATAAACAATAAATTAAAATTAAAAAAGCTTAGTCCCGCCAAAATGTACTGCTCCACGAACCATAGATTAAAATTACTCCGCCTGCAATTCAATAAATTCGAGATTTAAAAGCTATTCATTCTGGTCAATAACTCACAACTTTTTTAGCGCCGATAAAAAATTAATACGATTAGAATCGGAGCCAAGGTGATATTTAATAACATGTATCGATGATTTGCGATGATACTTGACCGATAAAAAAAAACAAAGCAGTGATTATGATTATTATGTGCATAAAAATGTACGGTAAAAACTAATCGACGACAGTTATTTTTTTTTTCCTTCGTGTCCTTCCTTTTGAGTTCAAATCTAACAAGCTGGACCAGTAATTAGACGTGTAAAAGTTACTTTGAATAAAAGTCAGTCTGACCGATGCTCGACGCTTGAAATTCCTTCACTTTTTTTTTGGGACTCGAACTTTATGCGCAGTCTTGAGAAAAAGCCAGTATAATTTGCAGTGAATACATCAAAAGAGGGCACAACGTATGGTTCGAATCTCCCTCACATGGAACCACAACAATACCGGAAAAATGTGAGTGCAATGCAGTGTCCCTCTTTCAGTGACGAGAACAAAATCTAAGATCTCTTTTGGGATTACGGGGGACATTTTTTTTTAAACAAATAGGTAGTTTAGATCATTGTTAGATACACAAGGAATGATAATAAATTAGGCTCGCTCGGACCGCAAGGCGGACATGACAAACCGGTTATTATTTCCGAGTGGGTTGCAGCAAAAACGGAACGGGATCCATGTCCATGTCTGAATTCGAACTTTTTTTTCACAAGGAACGCAAAACAACTGAGACAAAGACTGAGACTCGCGAATATCTATTTTTTTTTAAAATAAGGAACACAGAACTGGCGCGATATTTTGTCACATTTGGAATTTATTATTTTTAAATAAGGAACGAACGCAAACCCAAACAAAACAAGTGACTCGCGAATTTGAAACTCTGTTTCTTTTGTTGAAAACTGGTTCCGAACTACTTTCACTGATGGATAAGGCACAGACAGTGTGGTTTCTGAACGCGATCGGAATGGATTATGGAGATAACTGCAAATACGATTACTTTCTTCTCGGGACTCGCCGAGAAATAGGTATAGTTTTTTTTAAGAATACACGGTTGGGATCTAATCACTCCAGTTGGTATATTCTGTATTTCTCAAAGAACTGGTATTTCTACGTTTAAAACAAAAAGTTTCGATAAAAATCTAGCTATCGAAACTTTTAGTTTTAAATGCAGAAATAACATAAAGTAGTCATCAAATTTTATGAACCTCTAAACGCCGACTCTACCGCTAATAAAAGTTAAACAGTGCAGTAGGCTAGAAAATCTAGGTCTTCGAGATTGCCCGATCTAAATCCAAGACTTATTTTTGAAACCCGTTGCCATAGATAACGATTCATAAAAAAAAAACTTAAAAATTATTGGAGTAGGTACGAAACTCCGTACATTTGTTTTGCGCGCACGTCCAAATTTAAATTATTTAACATATTGTCAAGGTAAGTTGATACACATACCATAAACCATTGTCATGCTGATTGTGTTCTTACATTCTGGCCCAAATACCTTCTGTCTTGTTTATTGTGTCGTGTTTACTTTATTTATTTAATACTAGGCATGTGCCCAATTCATCCCCTTCAGGGTTCAAGGGATGAATTTTTAACAATGCTTTCTTTTCCCGTATCTTTTAACAAGTAATTATTTATAAGTAAATTCTAATAAAAAAACCTGTTTGACAATCCCGTTTTGATAGATTCCTTCTCCTATAATTTACCAATCAGTGATTACAACTGGCTACGAGCGCTTCTAGTTAGTTCAGTTTTAGAGTTTTATTGTAAGAAGATTGCCGTGAGAGCGGCTGCTAGGGGCGCAAACCTTCAGGGGCGCCTTCAGGGGCGCAGCCTACTGTATTATATATTATTACTCATTCTCTAAAATAAATTTTGAGGGGCGCAAAATTAAAATCTGGCCCTGAGGGCCTACTCTGTTTCAAACGTTCAAACTCGTTCTACAACTGTATTTTCCGATTGCCATAATTCCTGAAGAATTTTCGACTTGACTTTCTGCTAGCCTTGTTTACCCTGATGATCATAATATAGAGTGGTGCTTCGATACCATGTGTCGTAGTTAAGGGCGAGAGGGCCTACTCTGTTTCAAACGAAAACGAAACTTCGGACGAAATTCGCGTATTTCCTACTACGTTTCTCATTGATTCCGACATTTCTTACGAACGAAAATTGTTTGACGTCTTCGTCGTCGTCGAATCTAAACGTCAAAAAATTTTCGTTCGTAAGAAATGTCGGAATCAATGAGAAACGTAGTAGGAAATACGCGAATTTCGTCCGAAATTTCGTTTTCGTTTGAAACAGAGTAGGCCCTCTCGCCCTTAACTACGACACATGGTATCGAAGCACCACTCTATATTATGATCATCAGGGTAAACAAGGCTAGCAGAAAGTCAAGTCGAAAATTCTTCAGGAATTATGGCAATCGGAAAATACAGTTGTAGAACGAGTAGGTACAGTAACCCATTTTATAAAAGGGGACGGTAGGTTATAGTTCAACAGATTATTAATATATTATTCCTTAATTAACGTATAAGCAAGTCTTATCAGCCGATACGACGGCCCAAAACCAACAACGGCTGCCTTTCATATTTTTATCGCATTCATTTCCGCAAGAAGTTTAATAAAAATATTAATCCCCGACTTGTTTGAAAGGAAAACCTTTTTTATATTGGTATTCTTGATCATCTTATTATTAACTGGCCAGTGATAAAAACGCACAGACTACTGAAAAAAGATTAATTAGTCTATGATTGCTATACTTTTTATTATTGTTATAAGCAGTTTCGTCAACTCAAAAATACACAAATAAAAAATGGAAATATAACCGGCGCCTGATTGTATCGTAACAATAATAATTATGCAAATTTTACTTACTTGTAAGTCATCTTTTCAGCACTAAGAACTAATACAATCAAAATATTAAAATCTACAAAAGTTTATTTTACACTCGAGTCGAAACAAAAATGTCAACTGCCCATTTTACTTTACTCATAAAAAAGGAACACTTCTTTTTTTAATAAACGTCACTGAATTAGTTTTAGAAATTCAAATATACGCGCGCGCGGGAAAATAATTCAAGATGGCGCGTTCGGTCCGTGTGAGAGTCGCGAATGAACTGTGCGCGCTTCGTTTCCGTTCGGCGCGCAGCAATCACCTGGCTATATGAACATCTTTATATTATTCTGAGAAGAATGTATTATAGTACACACATGAATATTAAGTATAGCTGTGCCCGCTGCGTCCAGTCGATGAAGCCTATTAATTCACTGAAAGGTAGATTTTACATAGCAAAGTATAAATATCTATGGCAGCGATTCCTTTCAGGGGCCCTACCACCACCTCTTATAGCAGTATTGTTTTAACGTTTCAGCGACTTTTTGTGCAATGACGTTTCATTGTCATGACAATAAGGTACGTCATTGCACAAAAAGTCGCTGAAACGTTAAGACGATACAAGAAAAAAATGAATTTTAGTTTCGGGGTGTGGCTAGCGTCGCGTGAGCTGCCGAAGGATATATCCCTCTCGCTTAGCTAGGACAGAACAGCTATGGAGTAGACTATAGTATAGTTATTTTTTGAAGGAACAATATTGTTTAATTCGTACAATTAAAATAATATGTCCCAGTGCACCTTTTAAAATAGATGAAATGGATGAAAATATTCAAATATATTTTTTTCGTTTTATATGGGATATTTATGTCGAGTGTATTTGAAAAAAATAATTTAATTTCTATGTTGTTTTTATTGCTGAAGACAAAGTAAGTCAAAAGAAGACAAACGATACCTACAATATGCTGATAGATACGTATAACAATATTTCGATCGTATAATAGCCTATAACCAGCGGACGATCCAGACGCGTCCAACGATATATCATTAGTCAAATTATTATGATATAAAAATAGTTTGGACGTTATACGGGAGCAGATGAACATACATACATATCGGTCAAAATCATAACCCTCCGCCCACCGTAGTCGGGTAAAAATGTACATACTCTGTGTCAGTGACTGACTGCCGGATATGAGTATCTTTTTCATGTTTCGTAGGCAAAGGAATACTTTGGTACTTAACTTCGATGCCGATCATGAAGTCATCAGCGGTGTCATAATATTTTTTTTTACCATATTTAATTTATTTTTTAATTTAATTTTCAGTTTTTATTAATTTTATTGATTTAACCATGCATTTATTTTTTGTTTATCTTTTTATCTTTATTTTTTTATCTATCAAAATCACCCTTAGACTGGTTACCGCCACAGGTGACAAGAGGGCTGGCTCTTTCCTTGCTCAAAAAATTCGCTTGACAACAGGAACAGCTTGAATACAGGGAGGACATGCAGCCAGTATCCCACGCGGACGGTATTTGTTTAATTAGGGGTAGGTTTTTATTTTATTGTATTTTATTTTAATTTATGTTATATTATATTGTATTTTAATGATAAAACATGAAAAATAAAAATAAATATATTTTTTTTAAATTTAATTTTACTTTTATTTGTTGTTTTATATTTATTGTGAAATTATAATAATTTTAATAATCAATATTGGACTATGTCTGAAACAAATACATTGAATTGAATAATTTAAATACAAAAATTATCACATTAACTCGTTAAATCACGGTTTACACCCGCTAGAACGAAAAAGATCCTAACATGGTAGGTAGGACCTGAGGGTTGGCCAGTTAATTACTTAAAATACACTATATTTATTTCAAGAAAACATTCATAAGATCTGAAGGCGTCGGACTCGCACATAAAGGGTTCCGTACCACCGTAGAATAAACACATCAAAAATATCAAGTTTGAGACTTGATATTTCTTTTTAAATGTTATTATATTTTTAGTATTTGTTCTGCACCGGCAACAGAAATACACATTCAGTGAAAATTTCAACTCTCTACCTGTTACGGTTCGTGAGATACAGCCCGCGCTGACAGACGGACAGACAGACAGACGGACAGCGTAGGCCTAGTAATAGGGTCCCGTTAGCACCCTTTGGAACCCTAAAAAGTAGCCTATGTTCTCCGCCAAGACCCAGTCTATCTCCATACCAAAATTCATCAACATTGGTTCAGCGGTTTAGCCGTGAAAAGGTAACAGACAGAGTTACTTTCGTTTATAATATAATAGATTGAATAGGACGGACAAACATTTTCCTATCCATATCTGTAATGTTATTTTTTACGATAATTTATTGATGTATGATATATTTATTACTTGCCCATCCATACCTACAACAAACGCAATAAAGCGACTCCATTGTTTTGACAAGCAATGTATTCCCACTGTCGGCCCAAGACCATGCTGCAAGTATATAACAGTAAGCGAAATAGGGAGTTTTTACAGAAATGACACGAATAACTATGAAATGACAAGAGATGACACAAAATGACAAGAGATGACACAAAATGACAAGAGATGACACAAAATGACAAGAGATGAAAATAAATTACACAAGACAAGGAAAAGCAAACGAAAATCACGCTGCAGTGCAGGTCGTAGGTTCGATTCCTGCCCAGGACATGCATTTGTGTGCATGAACATGTCCGCATGTCCCGAGTCTAGGTGTAATTAAGTGTTAATTTAGTTTGTATTTACAGACAAAAAGTAGTATATGTATTAATATCAGTTATCTGTTTCCATAGTACAAGCTCTGCTTAGTTTGGGATCAGGTAGTCATGTGTAAAAGAATTTCCAAGGATATTTATTTATTTATCATAGGCGTCGGCGGACTGTAAATACTGTACTGTACCTGTAATGTGGCACGACCGTAATATTTTTTCGTAATATTTTTTAAAAAATCCTTCACAGGTCCGACGTCGAACAAGTCCGAGCGGACACTGACAATACAAAGTTAGAGAGAGACATGGTTAGTTCAAGTACTTAAAATGTGAGATGGCGATATTGTGCGCGCGCTCGGAAATAAACAACGTAAGCGCCAAACCACATTTTCTTGAATTAAAAAAAAACTACTTCATGAATTAAAATATGGTTGAAGGGTAGTTTAGATATCATTATTTGCTATGTTTTAGAAATAATTTCGTGATCTAAATCGTAAAAACATCGTGGTAGCAAGGAAAATTGTAAATAATTAGAGCTCATTTCATAAAAAAATTTTATCGAGAAAATTTCATCAAATCGTGATTTGGATTTAAAGATACTCAAGATAATATAGTCAAAAATCATACATCTAAATATAAGATTCCTAGTCCACATACTTACTTAAAGAAAAAGTAGAATAGAAAATCAACCAAATTTCGAACCCTCGTCTTAAAACGTTCCTATAATTGAATCTGCAATAAGTCACTATGAAAAAAAAATAATAAAAATGAAATAGGTATAGGTACGTCACGACTTTTATCCCCATTAGGGGGTAGTCAGAGGCTTGAGTGGTCATACACCACCACATTGTGGAGGTATTAACCAACTCAAAGCCCACGTTTCACCAGATAGTCAGAACCCAACGTGTCAGGTGGTGAACCTTGTCGCCGTGTATACAGGAACTGACTATTACCTAATCCCGAGGGATATGTAGGTTTCCTTACGATGTTTCCGTGATAGAGCCAAGCTGTAGCCAATTGACTGCAGCTCAAATACGGGATGGCACGACCGGGATAAACACCCTCTCACAGAAGATCGGCGTAAAGTAGCCATTACAGGTGCGTTTCATACGATGAGTGAGCGAGCTGGAAGCCCAACCCCGCCTCCCCCACTGACCCTCCCTCTCTCCCACTCCACTCCAGGTCGGCAACGTGTGAGCTACAGGTCTAATAGGATGCTGTAACTGCTTATCATCAGATGGGCCGTACGCTTGTTTGCCAACTTATAGTCACATAAAAAAGCCCCGTGCTTTAGTTGAAGAAGAAATGCTCCATTTAAATATCGGGGGTCAAATCTTAGATAGGAAACCAACTTCGAATAAATTTGGTAAGGGCCTCCGCATACTTGCTACTTTTAGCATCGGCGACCGGCGATTTTGTGACATATCGATGCTGCGTCGCGTTGGTTCGAGCGCGAACGAGCGAGACGCAGTATCAAAATCGCCGATCGACGATGCTAAAAGTAGCAAGTCTGCGGTGGCCCTAATATCCATGAGTTTCATCCATGAATTTTTTATCCAATCTAATGTTTTAGCCTTTTAGCTAAAATACAACACACAATATGTGTCTCATTGCTCATCACTTGAAGCTAAAAGAATATGCGTTTGTTGAATTTCGCCATTCTTATTAATTTAACCCGTTTCACCTATCCCGGATATAACAACCGCATTCGTTTGTTTTCTGACGGGTGCAAGTAAACTGATAATTAAAAAAATGGACCGCGGCCAATGTTTCTCAATATTAATAAGTGTAATTTTTTTTTTTTTTTTTTGGGAACAGTGACAGCGGATTGGTCAAGCACGCGTCCACTCGCCAAAGGGGAGTGGGAAAGAGGAAGGGGAAGGAGGGGGTTGGTTATCTGCTGTAATTTTAAATATCTAGATGACAATCGTTACAGCAATAGGACCTTCAGTTAAATTCTGACATTAGAATGACATTTTGAAGTTCGCTCACAGAGAGTTGAGATCCCTAACTTAGATCCCTTAGGCGCGGATTAATAAATGCATCTCAAAGTTCAGATCGATCTTAAGATGATGTTTTTTACCGCTGTTCCATATATTAAACGTCAAAACTGCATCTTAAGATCGATCTCAAGTTTGAGATCGATTTATAAATACGGGCCTAATCGATTTATAAATACTTAGGTAATGGTAGTCCCTTTAGTTTGGTTCCAAATATCCTTAATCATCCAAATGAAAAGTGACTGAAAACAGCAAATATGTTCATCAGAGATGAGTATTTCTTGAATTGTTTGCATCATATTTATTTTTATTCCGAAGTGTTTTCAAAGAAGCTGTTAACCTTAATTTTTTTAACAATTTACGACAGTTCGTTAGTTGTCTTAACTGAGATGAATACAATGTAAAAGATCAATTAAAAAGCAACTGTTTATTGGTGTTGACGGCTAAGGTCTTATGAGATAACGCCTTGAGTATTTATAAGACCTTTAACGAGAACCTCTAATTGTCCATGACAGCCTGTCATTGACAAGCGACACTACCACAGACGGTCGAAATCCGTATACTTACTATACTGTGACACACAATCATTTTCAAAGCTGGATACTGCAAAGCTAGATTTTTTTATAGGACTGAGGCAAACGCAGCCGTAATAATTGCTTTTCGCCGAGCTTCTGTGAGAGGTTGGAACTACCCCAGTCGAGCCAGCCCGGATATGAGCTACAGTCAATTATCTACAACTTAGCTTTACCAATACTTATACTACTAGTAGATACCGCAAGGCTAGATACTGCAAGGCTAGATATTTTAAAACGATTTTAAAAAGGGAAGATTTGCCAGCTCAATCAGACGCAGAAATAAGAATAACATTGTGATCCAAATTCCGAAGTGCCGACATAACTGATGTAGAGGTATGTTATAAATAGGTACAATAAGCCACTCCACATATATTTCACAGTTAAGGTTGCCATCAATCGTTTATTTTTATAAACAAACAATATAAAGGGCGCTTAAAGTTTGAGGGTCAGTGGGTATTAAACTAATTTTGTTTTCCTAGTAACGGACTATACGACGATATTTTTATTTTATTTGTTTTGCGTATTTATAGGACTAACGGTTGATAGCAGCAGGCTGACAGTTACAGGTATTTTTCGCGTGTATCTGAAATAATCTTTTTTATGACATTTTACAAAAAAAAAAGTTATTGTTTTTGGCACTCGCCTTAGTAATGTTTTAAGTCGTTATTTAATCTATCTATTATGGGTGGAAACTTTACCAGCTGAAAAAGAAACTAAATAGTTCTTGAAAGAATTTGAAAAAGATGGGTTTTGGATGGGATGGGTTTGGGACCTATGTGACTGCCTACACTGGTCTATGAATACCATACCAAACATAACAATTAAAAAAATATAAGTGAACTTTTCTGTATCTTGCCAAGCAGGCAAAATATACACTGTGCTTCAGTTTCTCGTAAGATTTTCTTTTTTTAATTTACAGGCTTGAGACCGCATGTTAGCTTAGCATCTTGCTGACGGAATTATTATAATCTGTCTCGAATTCAGGACGAGGTCAAGTGTTTAAAGACGAGAGACAAGGAGTGATTTGTGAGCGGTGAAAGTGTCAAAGGATTAAGATCGCCAGATTTTGCTTAAAATTAAAATTTCACAGTTTTTGCTGAAAAACTGCTGCACATTTTATTCGTGCAGAAGCATACCTTTCATTTAGTTAATACTAAGTACTACTAAGTTTTTTTATACTACCTAGTTTATTTATACTACCTATCTCCGAACTTATTTTCGGATACCACATAATGTAATCCAATTCTAGCAATTATACTTTGCAAAGGTCATGAAGCAAATATAGCTACTTCAGGCCGTTTTTCGTCATGAAATGAGTGGCTAACATATTTTGATCGTATTATGAAAGTTGTTGCTCATTCTCTTTTACAAGAAGGTGAAAATGACGACCATTTCGTCATTTCTTTATTTTAATCTTATGAAATAATGTAATGATTCACTTTCTCATTGAGTCTCAGGAGAATTAGCACAAATGTTATCCACCTCATCAATTAATTAGTTGGTAATCTAATTAGCTTGGCCTGATAATCTTGACACTGTTTGTTAAGATCAGTTTCACTCTAAAATCTTGAAAATTTATTGCACTTACTGCTTACGAGAATCATAAATTGTAGATAAAATATGGTGTTGCATATTCACAAAATTTATTTCGTCAGTTTTGAAAAGAGACGATTTTATCTATGCTATTTTTAGCTTTCATTAGTTTGTTCGTTGTCACTATTTAATCCTTTTGTCATTCTGATTATCAGCAAAACACAAGCAATAAGTTAGAAATATTTTCTAACAAGGTTTTTAGAAATTCGGACGGCAGATCCTCATCGGTCAGTCAGTCAAATGTCATAAAATATTACCTGCGCACATAATGGAACTGTAAATACCTCAATGTTCCGTCTAAAACTGATTTTAGTGTAGGCGTTTCACCTGGACGGAGTCCGGTTTACGACCGCCATTTTGTTGCCAAACGGTTATTGCCAGCCGATGGCACGCAGAAGCTTTGTTCCATATTCAAATGTTTATTCGATATTCGAATGATGACGTGACGTAATACACCTTTGCGGAATGTTTGAGAACCACTGACTTTGTGTCACAAAGTTAACGATATTGCTGTTAATGTTGGTTCCAGATTCAAATACCTACCATGAAACCATTTCTTTCTAAGACGAGCGCTCGACTTGTGACCTTTTTGCATTCGGATGGAATTTAAAAAATACTTTTAGGCTGACTGCACATAGGATCTAATCTTAAGAAAAAAGTTGTGTGAAACACTAACGAACTCAACTAGCGGATGCATTTTTTGAGCTGCACAATGTCTTCAGCACCGATGAGAAAAAAAAGCGTCATCAGCTGTCACTTAATACGACTGGAAGACGTCATTTAATACTTCACTTCTGTCAGTGCCACTACAAATAATAATTATCGCGGGAAGAAAAGAAAGAGAAGAAAGACTTGAACTGTCAAGTGTCAATATCCACTGCAACGTAGCGCCGCTCTGGTGGCGAAAAAATGTACCCATGCGAATATCGAACTACCAACCTAACCACAGAGATACCAACTACCAGCTGACCTTTCTTCCTCAACTTACAAAAACCACCATGACCTTAAACGACCACATTGAGGGTAGTCTTAATGACGTCATAAAGCTGTACCACAGACAGACAAAATTAAAATGCAATAAAAGTTTTAAAGGACCATAAAACTCTTTGGACCAGAGTATTTACTGTTACCGAGGATTAGGACGCGTACCTATATAAATACAAATCAACACTATTGAATATATTTATTTAAACTAAAAACTCTCCGGATTCGCACGAATCGCACGGTTTTTCTCTACAAATTATAATTACCATAATTCTTTCGGATATAATTCTCCAAGTGATAGTGAACACCGCATCAAAATCAGAGGGCCTACTCTTTTACAAACGAAAACGAAATTTCGGACGAAAATTCGCGTATTTCCTACTACGTTTTTCATTGATTCCGACATTTCTACCGAACGAAAATTGTTTGACGTCATCTTCGTCGTAGAATCTAAACGTCAAACAATTTTCGTTCGTAAGAAATGTCGGAATCAATGAGAAACGTAGTAGGAAATACGCGAAATTTCGTCCGAAATTTCGTTTTCGTTTCTAAAAGAGTAGGCACTCAGTTGCGTAGTTTAATAGAACTAAGCGACTTTTCTTAGTCTTAATACTATTAAGATATGAGATATTTTAATTTTGCGTAAAGTCATTGTTCGGAGCCATAGCAAGTAAGTTAAGAAAGGATTTCGCTTTCCGGATGTGTAAAATAATATTAGCTTGATGGCCCATAACCCATAACCAGTTTCCGTACGATCCAATAGGTTTATGTTTAACAATACAGTTACACACAAGTGTGCAATCGTCCTTACATCTGCCCCGAATCCACAATGATTCTGAGTACCTAACATACCTTTATAAAAATAAACCAAACATTATTACAGCTTTTACGTGTCCGACCACTTAAATTCTCGCTTAAATTCTTGTTCCAAACGAATTAAGAGTAACGTCATTAACATTATGAAGACGTCCACACGTTTTACATAAATTTTCCGGTACACGGGTGCTGTATGCGGTCATTATCTATCAAAAATGTATAGAAAAAGCGCTTTCGTCTTTGTAATGTAAATGCAACGTAACCATACAGATTCGATTACTGGCAAAATATATTTATAAGAGGCTGTCGACTGGATGATTTGACTATCTTTTGTTCATGTTCTGGTCCACCAAAGGAATTAGTGCATCTTTATGAGCCGAGCGCGGCGCCCGAGAAATCACTTTTTGACATGAATGAATTACGAGCCCAAAAGTCAAAGTATTTTTTTTTATTCATGTAATTATTCATTAATTACTTGAGGCATTTAGGGGGCGGAGGGGTCGAGCAAAATCTCACCAAATCTCACGTAAAATTTTT
Source organism: Drymonia ruficornis (assembly GCA_947859195.1). NCBI lineage: Eukaryota > Metazoa > Arthropoda > Insecta > Lepidoptera > Notodontidae > Drymonia > Drymonia ruficornis. The sequence continues at coordinate 7,330,404 of OX401928.1, read as the reverse complement.
TACCGCAAGAAACAGTGTAAAATTGCAAGAAAAATGGGTTAAATTAAGTAAAACATGTTTCTCCTCTAGAATATAGCTTTTGAAATATCTCACGTGAGATTGGAGGGGGAGGGAGGGGGTCGAGCAAAATCTCAGGAAATCTCACCAAGGGGGAGGGGGGGTCGAAAAGTCTCAGAAATCACCTCACGTAATTTATGGACGCCCCCTTACATGAATAAAAAAATTACTTTGACTTTGACTTTTGGGCGGACTTTTGGACGCTGTACGGGTGACGTCACATTTGGCAGGTTCCTAATTGGCTTGGTGCAGTAGGTAGGTATGTCAACATGGATCCATGAAGACATAATCTGAATCCATTCAGGCGCAAGTAGCTATAGATATTTTTGTGGATGAATGGGCAAGAATGTTATTTATTTATTTATTGACCTACTAACGATTGTTTACATTAAAACATGCATAATATAAATAGCATTGTTAAATTGCTAAACGTAACAATCACTTATAAGTAAGCACCGCATGCAATAAGTAACTCCATTGTATTTATATAAAAATAATGATCTACTATATGAGAAAGAAAAAAGAAAAATACAAATGAAATATGGATAAGTAGTTAATTAATGTTGAATACTATGTTTCACGTTTTGTGAGAAAGATGACTACCTTATGCGTGGCGTTATTATTCTGTTACCTACATCAATGAACCAGCCCAATTTCGCAAATCGCCACTCCACCGATCAAAATAGTTTATTCCGTGTTTATTATCTTCAACACCCATACGTAACGGGTTTCCCTTTGTATCAAGGGAAATGCCGATGAAAACCGAGTAACATCCGACCAGAGGGCCTACTCTGTTTCAAACGAAAACGAATTTTCGGACGAAATTCGCGTATTTCCTACTAAGTTTCTCATTGATTCCGACATTTCTTACGAACGAAAATTGTTTGACGTCTTCGTCGTCGTCGAATCTAAACGTCAAACAATTTTCGTTCGTAAGAAATGTAGGAATCAATGAGAAACGTAGTAGGAAATACACGAATTTCGTCCGAAAATTCGTTTTCGTTTGAAACAGAGTAGGCCCTCAGTTTGCACGCCCTAAAATAACGTAGGCGTAACTAGGCTTGTTGAAAAAATATCGATACATCGATACTAGTATCGATATTTTTTTTTAATTTTTATTATCGTCACTTACCATTAGGTGAGTTCGTGATGAAATACTTGCCTAGCTCTAAATAAAAATAAAAATGATAAATAAAATATATTTAGGCGAAGGTTGAACGTAAAGTATATACTGTGGTCCGTCAGTATGGTACATAATGATGGATGTCATTCCATCGACGCAGGCTACACGTTCAGTATTTATTCCGTCAGTATTGTGACGTAGTTCGTACAGTGCAGACGTCAAATGAAACACGAAAGCTTGGTATGGATATTACCTTAGCGCTTGGTTTAATCCGCACTCTCAGAAGACATGTCCACTCTATTGCTTTCGCGACGTGGAATGCCAAACTGTCATTTTGGAATTGAAATTCCAGGCAAATACTGTCATCCATCAGTACACTAGCCTACACGATCAGTTTGGACCAAGGTATTTGAAAAATAATGACGGACCACAGTAAATACTTTACGTCTAGCCTTCGCCTTAAAATAAAAACTTTTTTATTTGATCTGAGCCTGGAACTGAATGCCGCTTTCAATTTCAGTTTCAGAAATTACACAATGACCTCCTTTCACGTCTTAAAACCCTGAAACGGATGACGCACTCAATTTGGTTTCTCCAGTAATAAGGCCAACAGAAGATCAAAATCATATATTCACATGCTCCCAAAGAAATAAGGAATATTTATAATTTATTTATATAAATGACTAGCTTTTCCCCGCGACTTCGTCCGCGTAAAATTTAAAATCAATAAATCGGATCTCTGATACCGGATCCCGGATCCCGTATCTCGGATCCCGTTTCCCGTTTTTACCGGATCCCGTTTCCCGTTTTTGTCGGATCCCGTATCCCGTTTGCCGGATCCCGTATCCTGTTTGCCGGATCCCGTATCCCGGATCTTGTATCCCGGATCCCGAATCCCGTATCCGGGATATCCCGGATCCCGTATCCGGGATATCCCGGATCCCGTATTCCGTGTCTCGTATTAAAAGAAACCTCCACACGAATTTTCATCATCCTATCTTCAAAAATGACGAACTTCCATTAAAAATTTCATCCCTTATTTTTTAACTTCGTAATATCTTTTGAGTGGAATGTCCGATTTAAATAATTCAAAAAGTAATCTACAGGTATTAAAATAGTCTCAAATACGAAATGATTTATTTGGATAAGGATTAATACTAAAGTATGGATAACATGGTCTGATTTTGGTCGGCAATTCCATCAACTTTTAAAATGTAAAAAAGTAGTTATCGTAATGTATGGTATCGCGAAATTTTTTGTAGATATTAATATGTTCTTTAATATTGTAGAACATTTTTTTGTTCTATCATCAATAGTTTCCGTAGCGCATGCGATGAAAGTCATTTTATGGCCAATTTTTTTACACCTTGGGTTACATTATTGAAGTTTTAGTAGGGATCCCTATTTTTTTCTAGTAATATTTATAGCCTATGTTACTCATGGATAATGTAGCATTCTAATGGTGAAAGAATTTTTGAAATCGGTCCAGTAGTTTTTGAGTTTATTCATTACATACAAAAATACAAATCTTTTCTCTTTATAATATTATTATTAGTGTAGATAAATATTCCTTATTGCTTTAGCTGCGACTGGGTTTATTGCGGGGAATTTCGATATGATTTTATTGGCACTCATCCACTGACCTGGCCGATATGGTGACCTACGGCAACCGATTAAGCATACCTAGACTAACTATACTGACCTACAGTATCGCCCGCTTATCAGTAGAGCCCTTCTCTAGGGTAACAATGCGTGACGGGAAAATACTATGACTCAGTGACAACTTATAGGTATAGACCTGCTTGCCGGGCCCGTTGGCATGGTTTAGACTCCGCCTATCACGCTGCAGGTCGTAGGTTCGATTCCGGGACATGCATTTGTGTGCATGAACATGTCTATGTCCCGAGTCTGGGTGTAATTATGTATATTAAGTATGTATTTACATACAAAAAAGGTACATAAATATGAAATAATATCAGTTATCTGGTTTCCATTGTACAAGCTCTGCTTAGTATTGGGATCAGGTAGCCGTGTGTAAAAAATAATGTCCCAGGATATTACTATATCTCGAAGTACCAGACGGTCAGAGTCGCGGGTGAGAGCTGGTTTAAAATCAACTTAAAAATAACACCCTTACTATAAATGATACTCGCTTAGCGCAGTGGTTTGAGCGTTGGCCGCTCGGCTCACTGCATCGGGTGGTTGCGGGTTCGATTCCCACCAGAGGCAAATTTCGGAAACGACCTTTTCGTAATTTGCCCTGGTCTGGGTGTCACTGGGACCGCCCCCAGTCCATTGTATGGTATAATAGCCATAGTACAAGCGTTGTTTAGTTTGGGACCACACAGTTGGTGAGTTTATTAAGGGCCTCTGCAGACTAGCTACTTTTAGCATCGGCGACCGGCGATTTTGTGACGTATCGATGCTGCGTCGCGTTCCTGCGAGCGCGAACGAGCGAGACGCAGCATCAAAATCGCCGATCGCCGATGCTAAAAGTAGCTAGTCTGCGGAGGCCCTAAGCGATATTTATTTATCTATTATAATTAATCCGCAGGTCCCAGGTTCGATCCCCGGTAGGGCATGCACCAATGGATGAATTTTCATCTATGTGCATAATTTACAGTTCGCTGACGGTGAGGGAAAACACCGTGAGGTAACCTACCTATCCCTCGGGATTAGGTAATAGTCAGTTCCTGTATACACGGCGACAAGGTTCACCACCTGTCACGTTGGGTTCTGACTATCAGGTGAAACGTGGGCTTTGTGTTGGTTAATACCTCCACAATGTGGTTGTGTATGGCCACTCAAGCCTCTGACTACCCCCGAATGGGGATAAAAGTCGTGACGTTACATTTTTTTTTTTTTTTTTATTATAAATAATTTCGACAGAGCCATGGGAAAAGTTGACCTAGAAACCCTTTTCTCCAAGGAAACCCAATAGGTATTGCGTAGGTCTAACAACTCGTAAAACTTTTCTACCAACCCATAAACGTAGCAGTCTTTTGTTATATCTAATTTAAATTCACGAGAATCTCGGTCGCGTCAGGGGTATCGCGTCGCATGCCGCTGCTTATACAGGGTGTTAGGTTAGACCGCAGAGTAAAGACTAAAGAAAGAGGTGCCCTTATTAGATATATGTATGAAACAAAACGTGGTCATAATTTTTTCATTTTCATTGTTCTATCTACCGGTAAATAGTTGAACTACTCGCTTCGGTTTATGTCGATTTTGGTACTAAGCCGACCACTCGGCCGAGTTGCTTAGGGCCAGTCCCCTAAGTAATTGGTTCATGGGTTAGACGTACACGTATTGTTTTTAAAGTATAAAAACTAATAATGACGGATAAAACTTCACAAAAATATTGCAAAAAGTATCGCAAAGTGGGTCGCCCTTACGCTAGCAACTATGAGCTGTCTTATCAAAGGGATCGTGAAAATGACCTTAATCCGTTTTCCCTTCATATACCTACTTCATTTTATTCATTCATTTTCCATTAATTTGTATTTTGGCTCATTCTCAGTTTGACCGTTTTAAATGGACCTTCGGTGTCAACCTTTTTTATTGACACCGAAGGTCCATTTAAAATGGTCAGACTGAGAATGAGCCTTTTATTGGATAATTCGGTCAAAAATTACGGTCATATTTTTTTTTTTTACATAATTGGAAAATTCTTATCGTATGATTAGTAAATAACCAATGGTGTCAGAGTTGTTCAAGCCACCCGAAGGTCTCTGACAAGGCTTAACGACTGCTGCGTAGATGACCACAAATGGCCTTTTTACTTGCCCTCCGAAGCACAGAGATTCTCAGTGCAAATGCCAATATATGGTCACCCATCTCCGACTGACCTTGCCACGCGTTAACCTCCGATGGTTTACCGATCAGTGATCTCAGCTAGCTATGAGTGCCTGAGATAATATCCTGGGACATTCTTTTTACACACGGCTACCTGTTCCCAAACTAAGCAGAGCTTGTACTATGGAAACCAGATAACTGATATTACTACATATACTTGTTTGTAAATACATTTTGTAAATACATACTTAATATACATATACACCCAGACTCGAGACATACAGACATGTTCTTGCACACAAATGCATGTCCCGGGTAGGAATCGAACCTACGACCTGCAGCGTGATAGGCGCAATCTTACCAACCACGCTAACGGGCCCGTCAATAGATATTTGGAATGAGAATCGAATACTGAATACCCTCCTTCTATTAAATAAATAAAATAAAATAAAATAATAAATATCCTGGGACATTCTTTTTACACACGGCTACCTGATCCCAAACTAAGCAGAGCATGTACTATGGAAACCAGATAACTGATATTTCTGATATTACGTTCCTCATCTTACCACCAGCCTGTATATGAGACGCGTGAACCACGGGCCAAAACGATAAATCAATTAAAAAGACATGGGACATTCTACGGAATGTTCCCAAAATAACTGCTGATTTGCTGGACGACAAGGTTTGTTTATGAGCAATTCTATAACCAGAACTCATGACTGACCACTAAATCTAGAGATAGGAACAACATGCAAGATAAGTAGATTGACGGGCCCGTTAGCGTGGTTGGCGCGGAGGCGACATTCACGCTGCAGGTCGTAGGTTCGATTCCTACCCGTGACATGCATTTGTGTGCATGAACATGTCTGTATGTCCGGAGTCTGGGTGTATATGTATATTAAGTATGTATTTACAAATAAAACAGTAGTATATGTAGTAATATCAGTTATCTGGTTTCCATAGTACAAGCTCTGCTTAGTTTGGGATCAGGTAGCCGTGTGTAAAAAAATGTCCCAGGATATTATTATTATTATTATAAGTGTAGGGTGGCGCCCCGCTGCGGTGAACAAAACATGGATTGATTGATTGTGACACCTTATTGTAAAATGTCTTGACCAGCAGTTAGGCTCTAGATGCTTGCAATAACCAACGCATCGCTCGCACGTTGCAGGCCTGAAGGGACGTGGGAAAGCAGGGTTTTGACTTCCGACTCTCCCTAAGCCGATCTTCTGCGAGAGAGTCGAGCTAGCCCGTATACGAGCTGGGGGCTTACCACGAACTCTTATCGCGATTCAATTACAGGAACGTTTTAACGTTTCAGCGACTTTTTGTGCAATGACGTACCTTATTGTCATGACAATAAGAAACGTCATTGCACAAAAAGTCACTGAAATGTTAAAACAAAACTGCTTTAAGAGGTGGTGGTAAGCCCCCTGTATAGTCAATTGGCTATAGGGTTGCCAACCATACTTTATAATAAAGTATCCTACTTTATTTTCGATGAATATACTTTATACTTTTACATAAAAATTAAGTATGTGAAAATACTTTATTTCCAATCATTACTGTGGTGCGTAAAATGAAACAATTGTATGGATAATTACTGGACTATTACCCGTTACTATCGGCGAAATTGTATGAAAATACCTAGTTCTTGTTTGATTGTTTTCATTTAAAGAATTTAAATGACGAGTAACTCTGATAGTGATACACCAATCACTCCCACAAAAAAGCTAAAATAATCAAATCAAAATATAAATCCGAATGCGAAAAACAATACGACCCGTTAACAAGTAATTCTCAAAACAAAAAATATGTCTTCAAGATAAGAAATAAATAAAATTTTGAAAAATACTATATTTTTTTTCTTCCAAATACTTTTTTTTTGTCCTACTTAAAGATGTCACACTTAATTTTTCTCAAAAATAGTTGGCAACCCTAATTGGCTACAGCTTGGCTCTACCACCTATTAAAAGATTAAGAAGTAAGAAGATGAGCCGTATTGGCAAAACCGAAATGTTTTCAACATTATTTTCCGTGTGCAACTGAATCGTACTATGTCCATGGACTCCCTTTAGTACGACAAACTATTTTGGACAGTCCCATGACTCCATCTCTCTTTCGAGTTCTTTGTTTATTCTATAATTTGTGACGTGTTTTTTTTTTATAGGACTGCGGTGGCAAAAAGCGTTCGGCCCGCCGGATGTTAAGCAGTTACCGAAGCCTATAGATGCTTACAATACCAAAGGCATCGCTCGCACATTGCCGACCTGAAGGGGAGTGGGATGGAGGGAGGGTGAGGGGGTTGGGCTGACGGCTCTTGCCCTCATCATACGAAACGCAGCTGTTATAGCTGCTTTACGCCGATCTTCTGTTAGGGTGGTACTACCCCGGTCGAGCCAGCCCGTTTATGAGCTGCAGTCAATTGGCTACAGCTTGGCTCTACCACCTTGACCTAATAGACCTAATAACCTCCGATCTTCATGGACGTGGGAACAATGGAGGACGTCGTAGGACATTGTCGGGTTATCATAAAAGTTATAGTGAAAATTACAGTTGTTACAGTTAACGAGAGAGGACAAACCAATTGACAAAGCGCACCATCTACCAAATTGCTTGGATTACCAATAAATATAATCACAATGTCTTTCACGGTGAGGGAAAACATCGTGAGGAAACCTACCTATCCCGAGGGATTAGGTAATAGTCAGTTCCTGTATACACGGCGACAAGGTTCACCACCTGTCACGTTGGGTTCTGACTATCTGGTGAAACGTGGGCTTTGAGTTGGTTAATACCTCGACAATGTGGTGGTGTATGGCCACTCAAGCCTCTGACTACCCCCGAATGGGGATAAAAGTCGTGACGTTACATTTACATTTTACAATGTCTTTCCTCGCGAATGTATCCCAAAACCTTTTAAAAGTTCGTTCGTTATTTTTAAAGGTGGTAGAGCCTAGCTGTAGACCATAGATTCCAAAAGTGGGCGATAACGCCCCCTTGTGGGCACTGCAGGCCTGGGGCCAAAATGGGGGCGTTGTGTAGACTACACAACGCCCCCATTTTTTTCTGAGTCTCTTAGCCCCGCTTTAGGCCTGCAGCGCCCACAAGGGGGCGTTATCGCCCACTTTGGGAATGGATGCTGTAGACAATTGACTGCAGCTCATAAACGGGCTGGATCGTACGGGGTAGTACCACCCTCTCACAGAAGATGGCGTAAAGCAGCTATTACAGCTGCGTTTCGTACGATGAGTGAGAGAGCCGAAAGACCACGGCTATTCTACGGCTGATGGAAATCATTTAGGAGAGTTAAATAAATACAGGCAACGCATAGATTATGATATTTTATTATGGTTCGCGCGCGCGCTTTAATCCCGTGGAGACCAATTATTAATCTAAAAGGAAAAGGGCCTTTTCCTTTTAGATTAATAATTGGTCCCTCCTTTTCAAAAGGCTGAATGAGAGTGAGTTACGCCAGCAGTGGGATTTTTTTCTACTGGTCCAATCAAAATTTGAATGATACAGATAATTAGTGCTCCATCTCGTGTAAATGTGCCGAAAATTTTAAATTTGTGCATATAGCCGTTTTGGAGTTATTCACGAATATATGATATCCCACTGCTGGCGTAACTTACTCCTGAATGAAGCCTCAGGCCGCGCTCACTTTGGATGAGTTTTCGTCCGAATTTTACTCGTGCATACACGTACGGACAACACGAATGATCCCGACCTTCCAAGTACTACGGGAGTGCGCACACTGGGTGCGAGTTGGTCGTACGTGTACGTAACACGCACGCACACTGGGTATATGCACGAGTAAAATTCGGACGAAAACTCATCCAAAGTGAGCGCGGCCTTAAGCGTTTCATCTTAGAACCATGAGGTGCATTTAACTAATATTAACCCACGCAGTAAGAAAAATGTAAATGTAACGTCACGACTTTTATCCCCATTCGGGGGTAGTCAGAGGCTTGAGTGGCCATACACCACCACATTGTGGAGGTATTAACCAACTCAAAGCCCACGTTTCACCAGATAGTCAGAACCCAACGTGACAGGTGTTGTAGGTGTGTATACAGGAACTGACTATTACCTAATCCCGAGGGATAGGTAGGTTTCCTCACGATGTTTTCCCTCACCGTCAGCGAACTGTAAACCACGCAGTAAGGTACGGAAATAACTAATATTGAATACCATATCGCCATTGCAGAGTTGCAGACTTGCCAGATTTAATATCGCCAGACCACACCAACTGTATGGTCCCAAACTAAGCAACGCTTGTACTATGGCTACCATACAATCGACTGATGCGATCCCAGTGACACTCAGGCCAGGCAAATTACGGAAAGGCCGTTTCCGAAATTTGTCTTTGGCGGGAATCGAACCCGTTACCACTTGATGCTGTGAGGCGAGCGGCCAACGCTTGAACTATTGCGCCGAACGGTCGTCAAAGGATAGGATAGGATGCCTACTGCGATTCTAAATCAAACTTATTTCGCTAAAAAAGTTTGATCATGGACCTCTTTGGACTACACGATGACATTTTTAAAAGTGGAACCCAATTGAAGCATTTAAAAAACACGCGTAAGTAGGTATTAAAAAAATCTCACGTTTTTTTTTCCAAATAAAACTCGCAAAAATACAACTGCGACAAATCGCAATACATAAATCAACGCCCGTGTGTTGCCACACGCCAAAATTAATGCTTACCTTTAGCAATGGAATCCCGAGTGAGCGGAGGGTTATAATTAGATGATTCGAATAATAACGTGTGCAACCCATTCCATTCCAATGAAAGACTATAAATATGAAAGACTATAAATCGTTGATATAATAAGAATAGAGGTAGATAGGTTACACGACAAAAAATGTTGAGAAATGACAGGACTACCGCGCGACACACACGCGGTCACTGGAGGCGGCCATACTTTGCTTGCTATGTATACATGTTATACAGGATGAATTTGAAATCATGGGAATCCTTTTAAACGATGATTCTACACATGATTCAGAATATTTAGGGAATATTAATGAACCGAACGAACGATGATATTAATGAACGTATAACCTATCTACATTTTTACCATTTAATATCTTTGCTATAAATAGAATGTGAATGAAGTATAGCGCCATAGCTGGAGAGGCCTACCACGGGTTCAAATCTCACTAACGAACGGTTCACTTTAACCTTCCCTCTCCTCCACCCTTCACTCCCCTTCAGGTCGGCGACGTTCGAGCGACGCCTTTAGTATGGTTACTACAAAGAAACCGCGAAGAATAATTTTTGAACAAACTTTAACAACATAAAAAAGCGACTGTAGCCTAGGGGAGAACACGTTGGGCTAGCAATCAGAAGGTCCCAGGTTCGATCCCCGGTGGGGCATGCACCAATGGACGAATTTTCATCTATGTGCATAATTTACAGTTCGCTTACGGTGAGGGAAAACATCGTGAGGAAACCTACCTATCCCTCGGGATTAGGTAATTGTCAGTTCCTCTCTCTGTTCTCCACCTGTCACGTTGGGTTCTGATTATCTGGTGAAACGTGGGCTTTGAGTTGGTTAATACCTCCACAATGTGGTGGTGTATGGCCACTCAAGCCTCTGACTACCCCCGAATGGGGATAAAAGTCGTGACGTTATACGTTATACATACTGTAACAACATTCTTTTCAATTCAAGTTCAAGATCGAGAACAAAGTTAAACGGTTAGATCGGGCTAATTGGTTTAACCTTTCGCTAGACATTGCCAGTTGGACAACATCGTGGTGGCCTTCAGACCAGGGTGAGAGGTCAGATTGGGGTGTGGCGTGGACTACTTTCACTGCGACTGTGAACAGGGGCCCGATTCACGTAACCAAAACCGTAACGATGTCTCAGCGATATAGTCGTTGATAGCCTTTTCGTAATACCAAAAGGCTATCAACGACTATATCGCTGAGACATCGTTACGGTTTTGGTTACGTGAATCGGGCCACAGGGGCGCTGCGCCGGCTTTTAAACAATCCCGTGGGTGCTCATGATGAAAAGAACTGACAAACCGTAGCACAAAAAGGTGATGCATTTTTTAGAGGTAGAGAAAATAAGTGAAAAAAATTGGAAAATCCAAAAGTTCACACCTCAAAATCCTCAAATGCTCATGTAATTTTTGAATAAAAAAAATTGGATGTATTTTTCTACTCTAACTTGGAATCCCGAAAACCTTGAAAATATTCTTACTTAAAATCCAGTGTTTTAATTTGAATCTAAATAAATCAATTGAAACGTGCGAGCGGGTGAGGTTTCAGAAATAATGCTCAAAACCGATTACTGATCAATTTTAAATGTCTGGGTCATGGGTGCTCAGCACCCACTACTAGGCTCTCATGGGTGCTTGAGCCCCCGAGCACCCACGGAGTCGGCGCCCCTGATTGTGAAGTCTGTGAATGAACTTAAGATTTTACTTCTGCCTGCGACTTCATCCGCGTAGACTTTGGAACGTCCTATAGTTTATTTTTTTAGGGTTCCGTACCCAAAGGGTGCGCGGGACCCTATTACTAAACGTCGACTTTTACTCGTATTCACTAACTTGACAGTTGAAAGAGAAATAATGTTAACACTAATACTGTTGGGGTAGTGAACGATTTTGCGTAAAGAACGAATTATAAAAATGCATTAATTAAATAAAACTTCGAAAACTCGTATGTAAGATGTGGAATAGGTATAAGAATATTTAATAGTTATTAATAAAAGTTATTTGCTTTCATTATTTTCTTCTAATAGAAACTAATTTAAAGTAAATATCGTTTAATTTTAAAGAAGTCATGGTGAATAAGAATTCTACACTTACCTACCTACTGACAGATAGACGTACTCGATTTTTTTAAACATAATGTTTTGTTTTGTCCGCTATACAACATTACTTCTGAATTCCCCGAACAGGCACGTTTGTTCATATTTAAATATAATTATTTTAATTGTAATTGTAATAAACCACAACCTATTTTATTATTATTTTCAGACTAAAGCAATTAAAATATATGATTCATACAATTAGTAATTGTGTGAAAATATAAATACATAAGGACAAGGACGTCATAACATAAATTGATTATTTAATTACTTATAGCTATTTGACCTCTTTTTTGTCTATTTATAACAAATTACACAAATACGTACTTTTCAAGGACTTTGGAACAACTGAACTTTGGTCTTGTTAAGCACATTTAGTTTCACAAAAGTACTTCAATTTATAGGTAGCTAAGAACCGAGCGGTATGTCAGAGTAGTTAGTTTGGAATAACGTCAAAACTGACTGCTCGGGCGCGCTGATCGTTTCTTGTGGACGCAGCCATTTACGATAGGCATTTAAACTAAACAGAAAAAAGTTTCACAATAATCTTCAAGGAAGAGCCGCGCCCCGCTAATCGCGTGGCGAAGCACCTTTTTATTTGCCACACCTGCGTTAAAAATAGCCGGCCAAGTGCGTTTCGGACTCGCACATAAAGGGTTCCGTACCACCGTAGAATAATAAACGTTTAAAATATTAAGTTTCTAGAATGGGGACGCCCTTTATTATTAAAACATATTTTATTTTTAGTATTTGTCGTTGTAGCGGCAACAGAAATACACATTCTGTGAAAATTTCAACTCTCTACCTATTACGGTTCTTAAGATACAGCCCGCTGATAGGCGGACGGACGGACAGACGGGCAGGGTAGGCTTAGTAATAGGGTCCCGTTGGCACCCTTTGGGCATGGAACCCTAAAAACCGTCTCAACTATTTTTTTTCGACAAAAAAATTACAAAATTAGGTGAACATTTTAGAATAAATAGTCGATTGCCATTCTATTCTATTCCATTTTCTGTGTTGGGTATAATTTTATTTCCGTATTCTTATTAAACCTGAAGCTGTATTTTACAGCTATGACTTATACAATAAATACTAGTTAGTTCTGATTACTTCTGCGAACAAAATTGTCGCAGTTCGAAGTACTCGTAATTCAACTGACATCACCAGTTTAATAGAAAATGACCGAATCAAAATACCATTCAATTAATTTAATAGGTACAGTGTAAAACTATTAATTATCTGTTCACAAGCTTGCCGTACGTCAGCGGTATAAAGCATGGACCAATTACTAAGGGGACTGGCCCTAAGCTACTCGGCCGAGTGGTCGGCCTAGTACTAACATCGACATAAACCGTAGCGAGTAGTTCAACTATTTACCGGTAGATAGAACAATGAAAATGAAAAAACAATGACCACGTTTTTTTTCATACATAATAAGGGCACCTCTTTCTTTAGTCTTTACTCTGTGGTATGACAGGTCAGCAACAGAAGTATGTGCGTTTTTCGAAATTGCGGGAAAGTGCGGGAGAGAGGAGAGAGATTCGGAGGAGGAACGATTTGTGATTGATGTAGGGAAGAGGTTTTAAACAGAAAAACCGGCCAAGTGTGAGTCGGACTCGCACATGAAGGGTTCCGTACCACCGTAAAATAATATCGTCAAAAATATTAAGTCTCTTGTATGACGACCCCCTTTATTTGTAATTTTTATTTTATTTTTAGTATTTGTTGTTGTAGCGGCAACAAATACTACGGTTACCTATTACGGTTCGTGAGATACAGCCAGCTGAAGCGCTGACAGACGGACAGACACCGTAGGCTTAGTAATAGGGTCCCGTTCGCACGCTTTGGGTACGGAACCCCAAAAGTTGTCTTTGACAATAGAACCTTAATAACTGAACGTTACGAACTTAAAATTTTAATGAATTTTTATGGTGGAATTTCGACCACGGGCGACCACTAGTATAAATTATCTTAGGACATTATGCATTTTTGTTATTTCTTTTAAAATACCCCCAAAAATTTACCTATTAAACTAACAACACCAGTAAATCACTATTTTTCCCTAAAGGGGTAGGTACCTACTAAGTTAGATGTGGTTAAGCTAAGCCACAATGTCTTAATTAAGTACAAAATAAGTTATATTTAAGTTTCATGACGTAATTATAATGCATTTTGATAAGAAATGGCCATATGTTTCATTAAACCGCATTTTTGTGTTATTTTTGAAAATAACTGGTCTCTAAGAATGTACCTACTTTTTGTTTAATTAACGACCTTAGAAGCATCTTAAAGTGCTGCTTAAGTAGCTGTGTAAGTACCTAATATGAAAATAAATAATTAAATAATTTAAAATCTATTTCAAGCAAGATAGGGCTCCTAAATATTAAAAAATTCGCAACTTGATTCCAGCCTATCAAAGACTTAGAAAGGATTAGTTAGAAAATCTCGGCACCGCAATTAGAACTCTATCGTCATAATAATACGGCTATGGGCTAATTTTCTAATGTATAATTTAGTATGCTATTAAAATAATCTGATGAAATAATAAAAAATGGTAAATAAGAAGTAGGTACCTACCATTTTTTTTACTTCAGGAGGTATTTTTTTATAGCCAAGGAGGTGATGGTAAGTGGAAGCCGCCCAGTAGCCCGATTCACGTAACCAAAATCGTAACGATGTTTCAGCGATATAGTCGTTGATAGCCTTTTTTCGTGACGAAAAGGCTATCAACGACTATATCGCTGAGACATCGTTACGGTTTTGGTTACGTGAATCGGGCCACAGGACATCTGCAACTTAGGGGCCATCCATTAATTACGTCACACAAATTTCATGATTTTTAAACCCCCCCCCCCCCTTGTCACAGCTGGTCACATTTGCGAGACTCCCCCCTCCCTGTGTGTCGTCACATATTTTTTAATATTTTCAGAAATTTACAAAATTTTTCGGTTACAGATCAAATTTCGGTTTTAATACTTGGATAGGTATATTAGATTTTTAAATGTGACGTCACTTAACATAGGACCCCTTGTCACACAATGTCACATTTCGTCGACCCCCTCCCCCCCCTTTACGTGTGACGTAATTTATGGATGCCTTAAGGAGAGCAGACGCGGTATTTTCGACAACATTCAAAATACCTATTGCTTGAGTCAGAATGGCTTACAAAATGCAGGTGACTGCATCACAATGAAATCTGTTAAGTCGAGAATAATCTCATAAGCATCTTGTTACTCTGTTTACAAGATATTAAAAGATACCAACTGTGTGATAGTGTCTGGAATAACGATTGAGTTTGTTATAATGAGGTCTTCGAGCTTTCAAATTGGGTCGCCAGCTTATTATATTAGTATTTGGATTGGATATTTCAGCACTTCAATACGCAAATCGCTGACAAGCTACGAAAATAGACTATCCAGTGTCCAGTGCCATCTATCTATACAAATAAATAAAATTGAAGTGTTTGTTATAATGTCACAACATACTCATGCTTTTATACGTTACTTATACCTAAAAAGCAATTTTAAATTGTTTTGTCCGTCTACCTGTTTGTTTCGGAAAATAGGAATTTAGGAAAATACCTAGCTGGACTGATTTTGGCGGTACTTTCACTGGCAGATAGGTAACTGATGTTATGAGAACTAACTTAGGCTACAATTTAAGCTACAATTTACACGCGTACGAAGTCGCAGGCACAGCTAGTATACCTATACAATTGGTGTGCTGACTGGCGATATTTATCTCATATGGATACGGATACTAAAACGGCCAATGACCTTTAAATTCCTAGGTATAGATGGGCTACCCTCATACTAATGGCGTTAAAAACGTGGCCACCTAGATGTCTGTCAAATGCGCTGTCAACGGCTTCGTCGGCGGCGCGAGACTGAGCTTCGGTTTGCCAATTAGTCCAGTTAATATGACCAGCTATCGAGCTCGTATAACTTATCTACAGTTTTTATACATTTCATCATAGGGACAGTTTAAAATAACACAAAGCAAACACTATTTGACAGACAATAGAATATATTACAGGCAGTTCTAACATGCGTATATTAAACGCGTCGTCTGTCGCCGACTGATTTTCATAACGTATTCACAAGTGAAGAACTGTTTACATTTATTTACATGAGAATATCCGTCTTGACGTTTCGCTGGCTAGTGTGAGCTCACAAGTCTGTTTTGTGCATTGATGTATTATTATAGCAGACATGGTACCTTCTAACATCGCTATGACAAACATGTGCTCAGTGCACCACGATTCCCAGTGAAATTTACACATCTGTTATCGCACTCGCAATTCGACAATCAACTTAAAGGAAGAAGATGAGCCGTTTTGGCAACACCAACATTTTTTCAACATTATTTTCGGCGATCGAGTAAGTCGTACTGTGTCCATGGACTCCGTTTAGTAGGATGTACTAATTTGGACAGTCACGTCTCCCCCTTTCTCGGTAACGACTTAGTTGAGATTCAAATTATACTACACACTCCCTCCATAGATGTTAAATTAAAAGGACTATAGCACTACTATGTTAGTTGGTGGTAGAACCAAGCTATAGCCAATTGACTGCAGCTCATATACGGGCTGGCTCGGCCGGGGTAGTACCACCCTCTCACAGATAATCGTCGTAAAGTAGCTATTACAGCTGCGTTTCGTACGATTAGTGAGGGAGCCGGAAGCCCAACACCTCCCCTTCCCCGCCCTCTATCCCACTCCCCCTTCAGGTCAGCAACGTGTAAGCGACGCCTTTGGTAATGCAAGCATTTATAGGCTACGGAACCTGCTTAACATCATTAGGGACAAACGCTTGTTTGCAAACTTAGTCACATAAAAAAAATCTTCAATAATGTCAACTTAAATTAATCGGTCCAACAAATGTAAAGCAACGTGAACCGCTCTATTGTATAGTTTCCTTGAAATAAATATTTATTGGTGTATCTATTTGACACTGTTTGTTCGTGACACAACTGTGTAAACACTACATTTTGTAACAAAAGGTGTGAGACACGTAACGTATCTATTCAGGTGGTATGTCTTTGGACGTGATAAAAAAAATAAACCAAGTTTTTTACATATTACTAATACTTTTAGCCGTATTAACTAAGCTAGGTTTTTAAGGGACTAGGCCCGCCACACACTCCCACCACTGTTACTCCTGTAAGCCAGGATCGACAATGGTGTCCGACGATGACGCCAAGGTTTGACCCTCGACGAGTCCCGGGGAAAAGCTAAGTTGTCTTGGAACCCGCATGAATTTAATCAAAAGAAAGGATAGGAGGAGAATAAGGACCGTCCCAGTACGAAGGTGCCCCTCTAACCACTAGGCTATTGGCGCTTTGGTACTCAAACCAGTATAGCGTATACCCAAAAGTATAATATAATATAATAATATAATATCCTGGGACATTTTTGTACACACGGTTACCTGATCCCAAACTAAGCAGAGCTTGTACTATGGAAACCAGATAACTGATATTACTACATAAACTACTTTTTTATTTGTAAATACATACTTAATATACATATACACCCAGACTCCGGACATACAGACATGTTCATGCACACAAATGCATGTCTCGGGTAGGAATCGAACCTACGACCTGCAGCGTGAAAGTCGCCTCCGCGCCAACCACGCTAACGGGCCCGTTTACTAAATATTATACCTTAACTCACTCACACCGTCATTCGTTTTATCCAAATTAAGACTAACTACATTGACTTAGGATATTGGCGCTTAACCAATCTTAAATCTATGACTAACTAGAAATATTTCCGTCTTACTCATAAATTACGAACACGAGAAGTATGGATATAAATTTAGCTCAGTCAGTTTAAATTTGTGATCCAACTGAATTAGAACCAGAGTTGCAAAAAAATAGGAAATTTTAAATTTAAACTGTTTAAATCATTGTTTAAAACATTGATTTAAATCAGAAGGAATAAATCACCGTGTTTAAAACATGTTTTAAATTATTAAAACATGTTTTAAACACGGTGTTTAAAACAAGGTGATTTTTTCGTAACAACCCTGATTAGAACTACTATACCACCAAGCCAACTAGGAACTCGGATGGAATGCGTCTTCCCCGCCCGCACACCCGCCATCGCCTGCGGCTTCCCGCCCGCCACACCTCCCGCACACCGCCACCTTTCTGTTGCGGGTGACGTCACATTTGACAGGTTCCTAGTTGGCTTGGTGGAACAGTGCACGATCCTTCCAAATTTAAATTTAAAAAATATCACCGATGTTGTCAGTGTTTATAGAAATATAAATATTTATAATACTGGCAACTTCGAGCGTTGCTGATCAGATGTTTGCATATCGCTTTGGTCATTTTCTCTTTGGCAGTGTTAAACTCGGTACCTTCCTCGAAGGCGTTCGCGACTTCCAAATAGTTTAACGCGGTCTCGTCCTGTGGATTCTCTGCAATAAAATATCTGAAAATAAATTAAGACAGGTAAATAACTGCCTCTAATCTATATACCATCATCATCATCTCAGCCGAAAGACGGCCACTGCTGGACATAGGCCTCCCTAAGGTTCGCCACAATGAACGGTAAATAAAATTATCGATACAAATAAATAAAATTGCAGTGTCTGTCTGTTTGTAATGTCAAAATAACAGCTTTGCACTAAATGCATATTAAAGTACATAGGTACGGTACTTATAACAAAAACGCAATTTAAAAAAGTGTCTGTCTGTATATTTGTTCCGGGTAATCTCCAAAACGGCTGGACCGATTTTGACGGGACTTTCACTGGCAGATAGCTGACGTTATAAGGAGTAACTTCGGCTACTTTTATTTTAGCAAACATTATCAAACATGTTTTTGTTAAATTCCACGTGTAGGTACCAAGTCGCGGGCATAGCTAGTTATTTATAAATCATTGCAAACTTTTTCCGTGAAATAACTGTCTAATTTTTCCCAAATAAACCAATAATTACCTCAAACAGTTCCTCATATAAACAAAATGGTCCAAAAAACACGAACAAGGTCCGAATTGGACCAACAGGGGCGTATTTGGCGCCGCACTATCCAATACTTCGTGTCTCGAGGACCCACTAGCAGCTGTCACTGGCCGATCCGAGCTTGTCACTACAGCCTCATCACCGAACCGCTTCAAATACAATTTCCTGAAATGAAATGAAATTTATTCACTTAAACACATATCACACTTATCACATAATATAGTATACTTCTCATCAAAAAAATCTAAACAGTACTGCAAGTACTACTCAGGCATTAAAAAAAAGATTGATATCATTAAAAAAATACGCCAGTAAATAGCTGGCAGTAGTGATGGGATGTTCTCGAGAACATTCTCACCCTCGGAAACTTACTCGTGAGATTTTTTTATTTTGGGTGACGTTATCCTAACTTTAAATCTTAAAAACAATTAAAACCACCATACTTGCATGTTTAATGAGGTTTATGCCAAGTTTAACATGCTCCAGAAGATAAATTCTCGAAAATTCTCACGAGTAAGTTTCCGTAAGTTACCGAGGGTGAGAATGTTCTCGAGAACATCTCATCACTGGCTGGCAGTATAGTCTACACAATATTTCGATTAGATAAGTATTACATTCGATTGATAAAAATTTAAATGCCGTGCCAAGCCGTCCTCACTGTGCGCCGGCCATTATTCTTACCCATGGACTAATTACTAAGGGGACTGGCCCTAAGCAACTCGGCCGAGTGGTCGGCCTAGTACTAACATCGACATAAAACGAAGCGAGTGGTTCAACTATTTACCGGTAGATAGAACAATGAAAATGAAAAAACAATGACCACGTTTTTTTTCATACATATATCTAATAAGGGCACCTCTTTCTTTTGTCTTTACTCTGTGGTCTTACCTGATCAAGGTTGACGTCAAAACTGGCATTTGTTTGTTGATATTCATCTCTAAAGTCCTCTTGTTGTACTCTTCGTGGTATTTATCGATGGCCACGTCTCGTTTCACTTCAGTGATAATCGTTTCTAGATCGTGGGTCGGAGCGAGCTCGTCGATCTTCGCACAGAGTGTTTGGATAAACCAGGACCCGTAGAGTTCGTCCCTGGATAAAATAATATAATATCCTGGGACATTCTTTTTGCACGGCTACCAGGGGGCTTACCACGAACTCTTATAGCGATTCAATTACAGGAACGTTTTAACGTTTCAGCGACTTTTTGTGCAATGACGTACCTTATTGTCATGACAATAAGAAACGACATTGCACAAAAAGTCGCTGAAACGTTAAAACAAAACTGCTATAAGAGGTGGTGGTAAGCCCCCTGATCCCAAACAAAGCAGAGCTTGTACTATGAAAACCAGATAACTGATATTACTACATATCCTACTTCTTGTTTGTAAATACATACTTAATATACATATACACCCAGACTCGGGACATACAGACATGTTCACGCACACAAATGCATGTCCCGCGTAGGAATCGAACCTACGACCTGCAGCGTGATAGGCGGAATCTTACCAACCACGCTAACGGCCCGTCAATAATGGAAGAAGAAAACTATAATAATCCCACTAATATTATAAATGTGAAAGTTTAGAGGGATAGATGGATGGATGGATGGATGGATGTTTGTTACTCAATCACGCCAGAACGGCTGAACGGATCTGGATAAAATTTGGCACAGTGATAGATTATAGTCTGGAATAGCACATAGGCTTTTTTTTTTATTAGCGCGGACGAAGTCGCGGCAAAAGCTAATTGTCAATAAACGAAAGCTTACGTTGCCGACCAGCCCCCCTAGCCAAGTGGCTTCATCTACAAGCGTTTCTACAAATCGCTACGCTTAAATGTATTGAAATGACATTACAAGTCGATAAGTAGATCACGTGACTTATGTCAATTCCATACATAAAGCGTAGCGATTTATAGAAACGCTTGTAGACGAAGCCACTAGGCCAGAGGGGCTGAAGGGGATTGGGACAGAGGGAGGGGAGTTGGGTTTCCGGCTCATAGTATAAAATGCAGCTATAATAGCTACTTTACGCCGATATTCTATGAGAGGGTGGTACTACTCCGGTTGAGCCAGCCGCTATATGAGCTGCAGTCAAATTGGCAAACATTGTCAAAGCACTTATTGCCATTGTCAAATTGGCTACAGCTTGGTTCTACCAACAATATCATTATATAATTGGTACCTACTTTTAGCAAGCATTTTATACCTGTGAGAAGGGCTGCCAACGTAAGAGCTATGCAAGATCAGCATGTCAGCCTCTGAGGGCAGGATGTAGGGCTCCAGATCCTCGTCGTGGTCCTTCCTGATCTTGCCAGCCAGGAATACTGCGGACCCTTGAACGATCCTCGTACCACGGCACGCCTGAAATTAATGGATATCTCAGCATAAATATATTTTTTATTTCTTGGGACTTCCCGGAATTCACTCCTCCGTAGGTATTTATGGAAACAAAATTTTAGCGTAGTGGTTCGAGCATAGGCCCCTCGGCTTAGGGCCACAACACACCGGGACGCCATGGCGACGTCGCCGGCTGAGTATCCAAACAATTTTTATTCATAGCGACGTCGCCATTCCGTAGCTAGGTGTGTTACCTGCCATACATTCAATACGTATTAGTTGGCTACGGTGGCTGGCGACGTCGCCATGGCGTCCCGGTGTGTTATGGCTCTCAATGCACCGGGTAGCTGCGGGTTCGATTCCCGCCAAAGATAAATTTCGGAAACGGAGTTTTCGTAATATGCGGTACCAATAGTACAAAATCACGTGTGGCGTAAAATGTGTGACCATTTTTTGATGTTTTTATTTAATGATGAAAGAGGGAAAACATCGTGAGGAAACCTACCTATCCCTCGGGATTAGGTAATAGTCAGTTCCTGTATACACGGCGACAAGGTTCGCCACCTGTCACGTTGGGTTCTGACTATCTGGTGAAACGTGGGCTTTGAGTTGATTAATATCTCCACAATGTGGTGGTGTATGGCCACTCAAGCCTCTGACTACCCCCCGAATGGGGATAAAAGTCGTGTCGTTACATTCATTCATTTATTTAATGAAAAGTTTTGCAGTGTTGCTATGTTGCATTTTTAGCCCCTTTAAGGTCAACGCTCACCTAACGCCTCCGCACCCGACCAGCACCGCCTCGCCGCTCGGCGTCCACTCGTTGTCGCCTGGTGGTCCGCGGGCGGACGCTGCTTTTACACCATAAACGTCACGTGATCGCCCAGTGGACCGCGCGGGGACAATGTGTGAACGCCGCGCGGTCAGCGCGCGGTCCACTTATTTCCGGTTCAGTTAGTGGACGCTGAGCGGCGAGGCGGTGCTGGTCGGGTGCGGAGGCGTGAGATGAGCGTTGACCTTTATTGTTTGGCTCGTTGCGTGACCGATCCAATTTCGTTCTTCCCTCTCAATACATTGCCAAATATAAAACGATAGATGGTTTTCCCAATGACGCGTTCCGATATCGCGCTTCCCTCAAAATAAACAAATAATCATATCTTCGGATCTTTGTTAGAGGATATAAAATAGCTGTCGGATGAGTAATCTCTATCGGGGCATATCTCATGATAAACTAGATACTGCAAGGCCGCGAATAATCTCAAATCATGTAGGTATTGGCAAAAATATTTTGGGCACTCTACCTGACGCTACCTATAAAAATGTGTTTCGCTAGCTCTACTGAAAGAATCTCGTACTTGGGGTAAATATTTTAAGAATCTATTCTAGCAAGCTGCATAGAGACTTCCTGGGGCAGCTCGGGCTTCCGGCTCTCTCAATCATCGTACAAAACGCAGATGCTTTACTTTATCTTCTGTGAGGGTGGTACTACCACGGTCGAACCAGCCCATATAGGGGCCATCCATAAATTACGTCACACGTAAAGGGGGCGGGGGGGGGGGGGGTCGACGAAATGTGACACTGTGTGACAAGGGGGTGGGAGGGGTCCTAAGTTTTGTGACGTCACATTTAAAAATCGAATATATCTAAGTATTGAAACCGAAATATGAATTGTTAACGAAAAATTTTGAAAATTTCAGTACATTGTAAAAATGTGACGTCACACAGGGAGGGGGGGAGTCTTGCAAATGTGACCAGCTGTGACAAGGGGGGGGGTCAAAAGTCATGAAATTCGTGTGACGTAATTTATGGATGGCCCCATATGAGCTGCAGTTAATTGGCTACAGCTTGGCTCTACCACTTACCTGAATAATAATGATCTTAGGCTTCGTAACCAGAGTCGGTTTGTCGTACACCTTGAAGTGGTTTATGATCTCAATCTCGCTGTACTGCTGGTCCTTGGCCCTCAGCAGACCATTGTTGGATCCATGAGTCAACACGGCCACTGCCACGCAGCCGTAGTCCGTGAAATTCTGTTCACTAACTACAAAGAAGAAATTAATTCAGCTTGACGAACTTACGAGTAGCAGTCTCCTAAAATTGACCATACAGGAATTTTCTGCAATGATGAGCTCATCACATAGCGCCGGTACGATGGTTCAAATGATGAAACGTTGATAAATAAACTAGACGTGTGCCGTTACATTAATTTCACGAAACGTAACGTAACCGGTTACGTCAAAGGCGTCACCGGTTATTTAATAGGTGATTTTTGTAACTGGTTATTTTTGTAACCCTATGCTTTTCGTCACTACTAGCTTCTTGTATAAAAAAATACAAACATTGTTATTTGTTACTTTTAGACGTCTGTGGGTGACCGGTGACATAATACCTATGATGTAGTTCGGGCTACAGCTAAATAACCTGTTACAAAAATCACCAGTTACTCGTTCGCCGCGTAAACAGTGATTCGGTGAATTAGCTCGTAACCAGTTAATGTACCTAACCGGTGACGTGAAATAACGCTCACGCCTAAAATAAACAAGTTTGTTACGATAAAATCATCTTGTTTTAAACACCGTGTTTAAAACATGTTTTAAACATTTAAAAACAATGATTTTTTCCCCCCTGTTTTAAATCAATGATTTAAACACGTTTTAAACAGATTTCTTTTTAAATTTCCTGTTTTTTTGCAACTCTATAAATAAATATCGCCAGACTTACACACCAACTGTATGGTCCCAAACTAAGCAACGCTTGTACTATGGCTACCATACAATGGACTGGGGGCGATCCCAGTGACACCCGGACCAGGGGAAATTACGAAAAGGCCGTTTCCGAAATTAGTCACCCATCTCTGCCTGACCTTACTGAGCGTTGCTTTACCTCCGATCGTTTACCGATCAGTAGCAGCTGGCTATGAGCAATTTATTAAAACATACTTACAGGTTTTAAGTTCCTTAAAAACTTCATCTTTAGTCAGATCCTTATGTTCAAATACATCGAAATCGAAGCTTTTGAACGTCCTCTTCAACGCTTCCACATCCTTTTCAGTACCAAGCCTTGGGGTATGCCCCTCAATCTTCTCCTGATTGAATATGATCAACACTTTCTTCTTAAACTTCTCCAGTTCATATGTCGTCGCATTCTTTGCTAGAGCTCTGTTATTTATGAACATATACTCTTCTTTAGGCCCTTGGATCACAGGTGTCTCTATCTTCTCCTCAAATGCTACTTTATCAGTCTCATTAGGTGCTGATGTTGGTTCCTTGGCTTCATAAACATCGTCCACTCCTTCAGGATCTATAATTTGCGGAGGCGCTTTCATCATACCATCCACTGATACCCTATTCGTATTATTAACGAATTTAACTTCTGTATTACTAGCATTTTCAGTTTCTTGGTCCAATTCTATGTCGCTAGTATTATCGTCGGTTAAATTCGAATCGCCAGTTGACTCCAAAGCGTTTGATGCATCTGATTCTTCATTGGTCATCTTCAGTGAGGGTAAATGACTATTTCTTGACTTTCCTTTCTTCTTGCCTTTACGTTTTCTTGACACGAATCCGTAAGAAGAATAGTTTTGGTATTGTGTTTGGTCGTTATCCATGATTGCTTTTGTTTTATTGGTTAATTTCTATTTTCGCTATTCAATTTCTGATTTGGGTGGAATATTTTTAACTAGCTTTATTTATGGTTTTGAAATTCACACGTCAGGAAGAGAACCTTGAACTGATCCAAAAGGAACTATGCTAATAATCTTGATGCTTATTCGATGAGCACTGTTATATTATACTCTTCAAACGTTAAAAGACAACTAATCATGTTTGTAAGTTTAGTAACATTATTAACTGTTCCAAATATAATTAAATTATTATTACTTAAACTTTAATGTTGAACTACACCGTGTATTTCACAATATTATCTATCGAACACTGTTTTATGTTTCTATATCGATGTTATCGTTGTAATTCTGTTATTTTTATCTTATCGGCTTGATAATGCATCCAATGGATGGGGGATTTTCAAAGTGACGTCACACTGTATTTTATAGTAGGTACCAAATAGTTCGAAAATTCCTTTTATGGACAAGTATAAGTTATTTGTGTGACTAATAGGAATAAACAAGATACAATGGTGCTATGTGATGTCATCGTTTTCTGGTACCTATGCAGTAGATAAAAATAGTTGGCAGATCGCTTCGGAAGTAACACTTAACGTTATTGGTGGTAGAGCCAAGCTGTAGCCAATTGACTGCAGCTGAAATATGGGCTGGCTCGACCAGATACCACTCCCAGAAGATCGGCGTAAAGTATGTACAGGTACAGGTAAAGCCGCGTTTCGTACGATGAGTGGGAGAGCCGGAAGCACAAACCTTCCCTCTTGTCGGTGTAGCTGATGAAGCTCTCTCCATCTTTGCCTATCTAGAGTCTTCGTTATCTCCTTAGGTATACCGGATACGACATGACATTGAGCGCCCTTCTTTGTAATCAGGCTTATGCAGCTTTTTCTTGGGCTTTCTCTTCCTCGCTATCTTTCTATTTTGCCTCTAAGATGTTTTTATAAAGGTTTCATATCATTCCTATGGGATGGCCAAACTAATAGGTAGTTAGGAAATGATTAAGTTTGTTAGCTCGCATTGCATTAGAAACTTACAGATTGTTTTTTAAATTCCCATTGCATTATGGAAAGGTTATTGCCAAGTAGTGGGATCAAAAGGAATCCATGAGACTTATTTCAGTATTTGCTGTTATTAAAGTGATGTCAGCGATATGTCGTAACAACGAAATTTTAGTTTCTT
Organism: Drymonia ruficornis; assembly: GCA_947859195.1. Classification (NCBI taxonomy): domain Eukaryota; kingdom Metazoa; phylum Arthropoda; class Insecta; order Lepidoptera; family Notodontidae; genus Drymonia; species Drymonia ruficornis. The sequence continues at coordinate 7,304,482 of OX401928.1, read as the reverse complement.
CATCATTTTAACGCTCGACGCCTGATATTTTTTTCAAAGCAATATTATTTATAACGTTTAATCTCTGATGCGATTACGTCCTATTTCGAAGCAACGCGACGCGGTAGTAACATACTTTTTGATAATTTGTTTTTATTAGAATCCCATCATAGAATAAACGTTCGACATTTTGATCCTAGAATTTAGGATATTTGTTGAATGCCCAATTTACTGGGACGCAAAGCCAAGCGATGCCTATCTAAAAAAAACAGATTGCTAAACAAACTGTTAATGTCAAATTATTTTTAATTGTATACGTCAAATCCAGGGTTGCCAGTGTGTTACAAAAGTCACGCATTGCGTTACTTTTGGCCCTGTTGCGTTACCACCCATGTTACATGACTTAATGCGTTACTTTTGCGTGACTTTTCGAATGGAATATCGTATTTTCAAAATATTTAAGAAATTTTCCGAACGCAGCTTACTTAAAAAAAATGTGAAACGGAAGTTCAAGCTCAAGTACGTTATGTTTGCAAACTGGCAAACTGACTGATTCCAAACTTATTGAAGCTTCATTGAACTTATAACAACGGGTATAACCTATACCTATGCCGTATAGGTATTGCACGTGATCACGATTCAGGTTAATAAATATAGTTAGGTATTAGATATTATCTTCAATATTCTACACAAATAAATAAAATTGAAGTGTCTGTTTGCACTGGCAAAATAACAGCTTTTTAATGAATGAATGCATATATTACGTTACTTAAAAAAAAGCAATTTTTAAAATTTGTGTCTTTCTGTCTGGATGTTTGTTATAACTAATCTCCGACACGGTTGGACCGCTTATGACGGGACTTTTACTGGAAGATAGCTAATATTATAAGGAGTAGGGAAGTTAGGCTAGAAAAAGAATTAGGGTTCCAAGCAAACAAAAGGAAGTCGCAGGCACAGCTAATAAAAAAATTAATTGCACGCTTACTATCATTTATGTTTTTCAGCCTCACCAATTGATTATTCAAATATACGATAATGTTATTATGAATCATAGAATAACAACACATAAAGTAATTTAATTACAGCTATTGAAAATTTCAATCATGGATTTTAATGAGTGCGTGAGTTTTGTGCTCAATGTGTTTCCGTTTGATTGAGCAGCCTTTTATATTTTACACGACTGCCCAAAAATGGAGTGTATTTTAATCTTTATAATCCACATAATTTAAAAATCAGAATTTATGCTGCGTTCCATTCACCGTAATTTTTGTTATTTTCGTAAAACTGGTAAAAACGATAATAATGATCACTTTCAGTACAAGTTGGAACGAGATTTGTGAAATATCGAAATTTACAAAATTAACAGTGAATGGAACGCACCATTAGTGTAACTTTTGACTATCAGGCACTGGCAACACTGATTAGATCAGCCGATTTGCGAAGTGAATTATGATATTATGTCTCTGAATTTTATATGCATTGCATTTAATTTTTAAATTATAAATCATAAACTTAGCCAATAATGTATTACGTAATGGACGTATACTTTATTTAGAATCATTAGTGATCGTTTACTTTATATTTTAGTTGTGTGCCGATAAGTGTAATCAGTGAAAATGTTTAATTATAAATACCTCAACCGTGAACACCTAGAAGGGTTCGACAATTATAAGGTAAAAGTATTTATATACTTTTGTCGTCAATATATTTATATGAGATGATTTCAGAGTCTATAAATTTTAGTCCTCGTCAACAAGATAACCTATAAAATTATTGATTTTTTTACGCAAAACCATTAATGTAAGGAATAGGGAAGATACGTGACGTAGAACCAAATGAACACTAAATTTGTGCTCCGCGCATCGCTTTTGCGCACAACTGTCATCGACAAATTGTCATCAACAATGTGACAATTGCCGATAGACAAGGGCACAAAGATGCACCGGAATACTTATACGAGCGAGACAGCCTAGCTCCTCGTAGCGTTGCTCCGGCCGCCCTCGGTATGCCTCGGTAGTAGGGTAAACCGGGGATAATTGAAACAACATAATTTTTTCGATTACCTACTGTAATATACGAGTGAAACGAACGAGTGTCAGACAACAACTGCTTTATTATATATAGGTACCTTCACTCACAATCATGATACTTTATAATTACCCTCAACACCTACCTATGATATCTATGTACGTCAGTCTACATGAGTGACTCATCGTTCGTAGCTTCGTTGGCCATGTTCGGTTATTTGGATAAAAGCGAGTGACGCAGTTATGACGCCTTAAATAATTTCGCACCAAAAACTGAATTTACGATTTTAAATTGATATATTGATTTTACGTCCTTTTAAATCGTGTTTTTCACAGTTTTTATTATATTATAAGAGTCTAACTTAACTGTTTAAGATTTTTAAAGTCTATTTATTAAACAAAATATTGACGGTTTAAGTAGAAAATTGACAAAGGGTCATCTGAAACAACTTGCTTCTGGGGGTTTGAAACGTTTCAACCGACCCGTCGTTTCAACCGACTTCTGCTGTTTACCCGGATACAAATAAACCTCCGCCGTAGTCGGGTAAAAAGAAGGTTTGAGTTTTTAGAGTACTTATCTATGTTTGTAAGGTTGTATGTATCTTTCATTGGTTTTCTTTCTAATTAAAGAATTTTGAGGCCTTATGTTATTAGTGATCTGCGAGCACCCACTCGGGAGCCCTCCCAGCGGAGTGATATAATAACAATGCAAAGGGCGTACCTTGCAAGGCGATACGTCGATAAACTCGCTAGTGTGACAGGATACTTTTATATTATACATTATATTAGTGGTGGTACACAGTTAAAGTTATATTGTTACAATTGCCCCCGGTCTCCCCTACTGGCATGGCCGCAAGCATCTTATCGTGTCACACACATCTATTTTGTATTATTCATCTCGCTCTCACAAACAATGCGAAGCAAATAATAGTATTAAATAAATTTTCGCTGCACTTTCGAGTGGAAAGTAATTCCGTGTGATTTATTTTTTGTTCCTGAATTGTTAAAACAATTCCTGAATACACGGGATGGCATTTTAATGTATATTAATTCCAGGAAACTAAAAACAAATATGTCAGTACTGATGTGCGCATGACGTGCATTCAAATTGTTGTTCCGCGCCCGACTGAGTCGAATGTTGATACGGGTCTCGATTTTGTGGTGCTGACAATTTTGGACCGGAACCAAGTCTATACTATTTCTTAATGTCATTGCGCAAAACTAACCAGGAAGTCTGTGCTATTAATTGCCTTCTTTTACATAAAATACTGGTTATAATGCGTTGAATTCTGGTTTCTTATTAGCTATTAATTTTTTGTTGTTATCTAGGATCCTAGACAGTATAATTTGTAACTGCCTCTGTAGGCCTTATCGAAATAAACTATGGTGTATTTTTTAATTCCGGAGAGTAAATTGCCAACCCCAAATGTCAAACTCGAAAATAATGCTGCCACATTTATTTATGTAGTGCTGTCCTACCGCTTTTTTCCGGTACCGATTATTTGAACCGTACAATTAAAAAAATGTCGTGCGTATACAGCATGTATAAATACTGGAGATAGAAAATTTTACTCAAAGGAATTATAATAATTGTTTCTTTGTTTCTATGTTCCTGTTTCTTTATAAATGAATTACTTTTTTACATAATTGATATATTTTGTAAAAAAAACTGCGTGTCTATTTTTTCAAGGTTTGTCCTTGACCCATGACAACGCATTTTGTTTACCTCATTCGGCCTTCAGCAAAGCGAATGTAATATAGGTGGGGAGCCGTAGAAGAGGTTTCTGGATTTACACGAGCGCGTCAGATTAAGATAAGGGAGATAGCTTACATATTGATAAGAACCTCAAAACATTATGAGCCCTTAATATTGGTGGGTTCGCTCAGGGGAACCAAAAAAAAATAGACCATCTTAAAATACTCGAACTCGCCAGATTAAGATAAGGGGGATTACTAGCTAAGAAGTGTCAAAAGTGTAAATTTTATCTAATTTGATCGTCAGTCTAAGAAATGGGAGCATCTGGAAATTTCACTTTTTCACCCCCTCAGATTTTTTTTAAAATATAGGACTGCGTTGGCAAGAAAGCGTGCGGCCCGCCTGATTTTAAGCAGTTACCGTAGCCTATAGATAATTACAAAATCTGGCGCGCTAGAGTAATTATTTTTTTTCAATTTGTCATGTTTGAGCATGAAAAGTATCTATATCTGACATGCTTGAGTATTTTTATGTCATTGTTTTTATATAAAAAAATCTCATGTATACGCTTCCCCCACCGCTGAAAGTGGAAACATTTAGAACAATGTATTCTTCCTATCATGTCATCTACCGAATCTACTAGGTTTGGACGACGCTCGTGCGAATCCACGAATTGCACGCTGGGCTCCCCATCTAATAGAGTTAGAGGCGGAAATTAGAACTTTATGGTGTGGGAGTGTGTATGTTTGTTACGCCAACGTTAAGAAAATACATTTAATTATCTTTGTTGGCTACAATTTTTGTATAAGCCAATACAGACTAAATAAAAGTACAAGTACTTGATTTTTTATTTTGTGGACTAAAATAAAAACATCAAAAATATCATACTTTTGGTGTATGGGGACCCCCTTTATTTTTAAATTATATTTTATTTTCTGTGAAAATTTCAAGTCTAGCTATTACGGTTCGTAAGATACAGCCCGCTGGCAGACAGACAGACAGACGAACGGACAGCGTAGGCTTAGTAATAGGGTCCGGTTGGCACTATTTGGGTACGGAACCCTAAAAATCAGAGTATAGACACAGTGAAAGTACGTATAGACATATTCCATAATAAAAAAATCATTTTAAACGTCTATGACTCCTTACTTGATTTTGTTGTTTACTGTTATAAATTTCAATGATTAAACAGAATTCTAGAAGTTTGCTTGAGGTGTATGCGATTTAGCAGAAAAATATTTTACGGTTTTTCGATTAGTTCCGATTGCTGGACATCACTATTTAAAAATTGCAATAACCTAGCCACACTGTCATTGTCAAATTACTCTCCGGAATTAAAAAACACACCATATTTAATATATTTTTTAATTTTGTTCATTTCAAATTACTGTATACAAGCATTTTTTAATACCTTAATAAAAAAAAATATATAATCATAATGTTTGCCCTTTTAAAGTCCCACTCCTGGGCATAGGCCTCCCCTTAATGCGAGAGGGATTCAGACCATAATCCACCAAACTGGGTTACACAAAAAAACGTTTATATAGGTAAGTATCATTTGTTTCCTTGTCTTTTTGACTTTCAAGGTAGGTAATTTTTCTTAGAAACTGCATCATGATATTTTATAATGTTAGGTACTTATTGTTTTTCATTTATTTTAAATTTGATGAAGACTCGCATTTATCTTTATCCGTGGAAGACTGACTTCCTATATTTCATATAGGTATGCCTACATGAGCCGAGCACAGCGCCTGAGTTATCAGTTTTTGATGTCGGACCATGTAGACATAATTTCATATCTGATTGCTCGGGGCTTGTGGACACAGCCATAAATCAGGTTATTTTTTTTTTTCAGTATATGGCCATAGATACCAGCCCACTCAGCGTGTACGTTATGCATCCTTTTTGGAACAAAGTTGTGGAGGTAAGTACAAGCTAATCAATTACAATTTATTACAAAGAATACTACATTTATAAAAAATTGACATCTTCACACAAAATACCTACGGTATGTTCCCAAACAATGGACAGGCAATCCTAGTGACACCCAGACCAGGGAGCCTACTCGCTTACAAACGAAAACGAAATTTCGGACGCAATTCGCGTATTTCCTACTGCGTTTCTCATAGATTCCGACATTTCTTACGAACGAAAATTGTTTAACGTCTTCATCGTCGTTGAATCTAAACGTCAAACAATTTTCGTTCGGCATATTACGAAAATATAATTTGAAATAATCAAACAGGAATCAAATTAGCTTCCAACTGGTATAGTGAGCTGAGTAACCTACGCTTAAGTCACTAAGGCTCATATTAATAAATGCATCTCAAAATTGAGATCGATCTTAAGACGCTGGTTTTCACAGATGTTAAAACTGCATCTTAACACGTTGAGTGTCCAGCCTATTTTGGATGCACAAGCTCGTACGTCCAACGAGTTTTTTATATAATCTGATTTGTTCATATGTCTGTTGAAAATCAAAGATCTAGCTTACGAGTCCAGTCTAGACGGACTAGACTGAGACCTAGACTAGACTTGTAAGCTAGATCTATCATCTTCAATGTAAACATTGGCTTGTGTATTACATGTAATGCACGGACAGTCAACGTGTTAAGATCGATCTCAACTTTGAGATGCATTTGTTAATACGAGTCTAAACGTAGCGGTTATCAAAATTAACCATTTACCGTGCACACCTCTATACGATGACCTTTTGACCAACAAAATAATAACTATCCAGTATAAGAACCATTCATAATAACAAAACAATAGATTAAAACATCGTATGATTCCGTTATCACAATCGAATACCATTTTATTTACTTAAGCATTCTAGCTTTTATTATTTTTCAATAAGGTGCCATTTCCAATGGCTATTGAAACAGGTAAACCTTCCACTTGTGAGATCAAAATGGTCTTTATAACTTTACTTTAAAGTGCAGTTTGCGTTGGCTGTATTGAATAAAGTTTTTATCATCGAGTCTTATCACCACGGTCATTGGTATTGGTTTAGTTTTTTACGTCTTGCTCATTTTACCTAAAGGTATTAAACACTGGTAGTACCACCCTTTCACAGAAGATCGGCGTAAAGTAGCTATTACAGAGAACCGGAAGCCCATCACAGCTACTTTGTCATATAAAAACACCTACTATTTTGCCAAGCCAACTAGAGACCTGTCAAATGTGACGTCACCTGCACAACAAGGCGGTGGCGGTGTGCGGGCGGGTTGTGGCAGACGGTGGCGGGTGTGCGGGCGGTATGCGGGCGGGGAAGCCACATTACATCCGAGTTCCTAGTTGGCTTGGCAGAGTAGTATACGGTACCTCATTTGCTGTGCTATACTATACCTATAACAATTAAACTAATAAATCTTATAAGGTAATTAAATAGATTAAGTATATCAAATCAAAACGGTTTATACTAAATCTGTATCATACCTAATCAGTAATTATGTCATGTTATCAATAAGTTCAATAATATGCTTGTCATGGTAGTTTTATTAAGATTATTCAGTATTAAGAATTTAATTCAATTATTTTACAAATCCATTCCCAAAAACCACGCGTGATTTCCTCAAAAAGGGTAAGCAGGAGTGTACTTTTTTTATATAGGACTGAGGTTACAGACAAGCGTACGGCCTGCCTGATGTTAAGCAGTTACCGTAACCTATAGATGCTTGCAATACCAAAGGCATTGCTCACACTTTGCCGACCTGTAGGGGAGAGGGGTTGGAGAGAGGGGGAGGGGGTGTGGTCTTTCGGCTTTCTCACTCATCGTACGAAACGCAGCTGTAATAGCTGCTGGACGCCGATCTTCTGTGAGAGGGTGGTACTACCCCGGTCGAGCCACCCCTTTTATGAGCTGCAGTCAATTGGCTACAGCTTGGCTCTACCACCTTGAAAATAACATAATTACAGGGGTCCGACGAAGCCGTCTAGACAGAGCAAACACAACAGTAGTGCAGGTGTGCATCAATGGTCTGGGATGGTTCCATACTACTAAGGCCAGCTTGCGTCGCCCCCTCGCCCCGCACCACCCGCTAGCCCTGTCTAGACGGCTACTTCGTACCTTCATATACGGCGTTGTTGTCTCCCCGGGCAAAGAAAGGTCAATTTAATTATCAGGTTGTATTTCCCACTTAGCATAAAATATAACAAAGCAAATGTTCCAAGAAAATTCGTCCTAAGCAAAAATCCTAATGTCACACCACAGAATAGATAAGGAGTACAGAAGTTGCACTCCTTTGATCTTGAAGAAAGCCGACATTTTAAATTATTATTATTACCTAAACTTGCCGCGCCCGACCGCGCGCAATCTAAATTGTGCCTTGACGCAACGCGTTAGCGTATGTAATTCGCCGTCCCGCTGCCGCACGCTGCTGCACGCTACTTAACCTTCAATCGGTAGGGTTGTCACAATTAATAAAAATAAAATAGTACCAACATTTTTGTATTTAAATGTTAATTAAAACTATACATTTTAAAAAATTACAGTTGTTGCACTTTAATGTAATGCCTTCGATATTTTTTGTCTTTAAAATAGCGGTTATTAAATTTAATGGCAGCATAAATGCGAAATCTAACAAATAATTTAAAAATGTAGTCTGAAGGGAAGCATGGACATGGAGTGGTGAAATTAATATGTTTTAGTAAATTAATTAGCGCATTAGCCGGGTGTTTCAGCATAACATTGTCAAAATTGTTGATAAATGTATTTTCCATTTCTTTAATAAAATTTGTAAAGTTTTCAGGAGGGAGTTTTAGGCCTCCATAAAAATTTGATTTGTTATTGAACGCTTTAAAATGCGTAAACATGTTCGTATCTTTTAGATGTGGAGTATTTTTTACGTAGGTATCAAATTCGGAACAATGATGCTTTTGTGAACATTTATATAATAAATATCCTGAGACGTATGTGATAGCATTTTCAGTTGGCAGATCAAAAGTATAGTCGTCGGCGGCACCATCTAGTGATACTATCATTGTAGCTTCAGTTGGATTTTGTAGATCGTTGGTTATTGTGTTCGTCACTTTTGAAAGTATTTTGTTTCCATTTAAAAGCAAATCGCAGAGGTCTTCTTGACAATTAGATGAAGGCGAACTTTTCAACATGTTTGTAATAAATACTTTTGAAAATGCTCTTCTGAACTGTATGGAAGTCGGCTCTCTACAATTTCCTCCTTGTTGTCGAATTGCCCCGAAGAAGTTTTCAAGGGGGTCTTGGTTGAGTTTTCGGGTGAATATAAAATTGAATCCTTCGTCTTTCAAATCTCTGCTCAGCATAATGATTGATTGTATAGTTATTTGAAAATTTTTAAAACTTTTTATTTTATTAGTATTGTTGGTACCTTTTTTCCTGTTGATAGCAGTAATTTTTTTAAACATATTTTGTGCTTTTTCCAGAACTTCAAGTTGGTCATTGTTTAAATCAAATGCTCTCTGATATTTGTTGGTACTTGTTGGAAGATGTAAACCTATATCGTCATATTCTATGTCTTTATTTTATAAGTAAATAGAACTGTCACTCACTAATTTCCTGTTGTCCGGTGTGTTTGTCATTAGCTGTGTAATCCCAATATATCCTGTTAAATCTTATAAGATCGTTTCTTTTGATGCCCATAACCCATTAGGTTATGGGCCCTAGCTATCGCGCAAATATAAATTATAAAATTTCACGCAATAATATAATCGGCGAATTTCGAATCTCCTACAAAATAAAATACGGTCGTGACATTTCGCCATTATGACTAGCTCTGCAGTTTCAAGTAATTTTATTTCCATTGAGAAGCTCAAGGGAATTGAGAATTATAGCTCATGGAAATTTATGATCAAGATGATTTTGATACAGGAAGACTTATGGGAATGTGTGGAAAATGTGGAAAATGTGGTTGATGATGTCAAGAAACAACAGAAAGCTTTGGCACGGATCGCATTAGGCGTTCAACCATCAGTAATTCCGCACATACGTAACGCGAAGACAGCACACGAAGCTTGGAGTAACTTAGCAAAAGCCTATGAAGACAAAGGGTTATGTCGCAGGCTGGGGCTCCTCAGGGCATTATTTGGGACAAAGCTTAGTGAGAGCGAAAATATGGAAACATACATCAACAAAATTACCGAGTTGTCGCAACAACTTCATGAAATCGGATCGCCGTTAGAAGACGATTTTGTTGCCGTGATTATGTTAAGCGGTTTGACAACTGATTATGAACCGCTTATCATGGCAATGGAGAATTCAAATGTAAAACTTTCTAGTGAAATAGTTAAAGGAAAGTTGTTACAGGAGAACATCCGTAGAAGTGACAAGAGTGACGCAGCTTCCGCCTTGTTTGTTCGGAAACAACCGAGATGTTACAGATGCAAGAAAGTAGGACACTTGATCAAAGATTGTCCTAAGTCCGACTCTAAGAAGACTGAGAAGACCAATACGGACACATCTAAAGCTCTACTTATTGCGCTGTCAGCGAACATCAAGCATGGTTTGTGGTACGTAGATAGTGGTGCTACAGGACACATGTGCGGGGACAGAAGCATCATGAGTAATTTTGTAAGTGATGAAAAGCCAATAGAAGTGAATATAGCAAATGGCGATAAGTTATATACTGCTGCGATAGGTTCTGTTCATGTTAATATGAAAAATGGTAATGTAAAAGTGATAAGTAATGTTCACTATGTACCTAACTTAACAGCAAACTTATTGTCTGTAAGTGCTATGGTTGGCAAAGGATTCAAAGTGGTGTTTAGTTCTAGCATATGTCAGATATATGATAAAAATACTGTTATTGCTACCGCCACATTGTGTGATGGTGTCTATCAACTAGACACGGTAGAACCAACTACTTATAATTGTAATTTTACTATGAAATGCGACACCTCTGTAAGACTTGCAGATTCTGGTTGTGCTGTGATGACACCTATAGATGAACCAGTTGGAAGAAAAGAAGGTTCAGTAGCTGTAGCGATGCCTGCTGTCACCGAAAAGGAAGGGAGTGCTTCTCAACAGGTATGGCATCGTCGTCTTGCACATCTTTGTCATCGCAGTATGGATTTATTGAAGAAAGGTATGGTTTCTGGCATTTCATATAATGATAGTAGTTTTCAGAAATGTGTATCATGTGTCGAGGGAAAGCAGACTCGTACATCTTTTCCTAAAAACTCTTTTAAGAGAGCTACAGAAGTTCTAGAGTTAGTTCACACCGACTTGTGTGGTCCGATGCCCTCGACATCATTTAGTGGAGCAAAGTATTTTGTTACATTCATAGATGACTACTCTAGAAAGACTTTTGTTTATTTTCTGAAAAGGAAGGATGAGGTTTTTGATACATTTAAAGCTTGGAAAACTCTAGCAGAAAATCAAACTAATAAAAAATTAAAAATGATACGGAGTGATAATGGAACCGAATATTGTAATTTGATGTTTCAGAATTTACTGAAGGAGTGTGGTATTATACACCAGACGACTGTGCCACATTCTCCTCAACAAAATGGAGTTGCTGAACGTGCTAATAGAAGCATAATGGAGAAGACACGCTGCATGCTCCAAGAAGCAGGTCTTGGGCAGAAATATTGGGCTGAAGCTGTGAACACAGCTGTCTATCTCAAGAATCGTTCCCCCACCATAGCTGTAAGAGGGTGCACTCCAGAGGAGAAGTGGACGAATAATAAGGTATCCATTTCACATCTGCGTACTTTTGGTTGCATTGCGTATGCACATGTGCACAAGCGAACTAAGCTAGAACCAAAAGCCATTAAGTACATTTTCGCAGGCTATTGCGAAAATACTAAGGGCTATAGATTATTAGACCCTGAAAATCCGAAAAATTGTATCAAAGCCAGAGATGTTACATTCTTTGAGGATAAGTTCATTAAAGATAATGTTGTGTCAAATGATGATAATCTTTGTAAAGAGTTTTTCACACAAGTAACTTTTGTAGCGAATGAACAAACTGAACCTCCTACAGGATTATCTACTGAAGAAAATGTCTCTGTTGAGGTCCATTCTGATGACATAACCTTAATTCAGCCTGAACCTAGTGATCCTGTGTTAACAGTAGATGATTCTAATAGCGAGGAAAGTTTTTATTCGAATGATGATACTGCGGATGAAACCTATATTCCAGAAGGAGAAGAGTCTTCAAGTTCGAGTTCAGAAAATGACGGTTGCGAGTCCATGAGAGCTCATCTCGTCAAAGTGATATCCCGTACCAGCGACACCGATGAACCACAAACAATACAAGAGGCGCTGAGTGGTCCAGATGCGGATAACTGGAATCAGGCAATAAAAGATGAGTACAATTCATTTATTGTCAACAAATGCTGGACACTCACTGATCGGGTTGATGGTCAGCGACCTGTGAAATGTAAGTGGATATTTAAAAAAAAACGAGGTGTCAATGGTGAACTCATTAAGTATAAAGCTAGACTGGTGGCTAAGGGATTCACACAACGATATGGGATAGATTACAATGAGACCTTTTCGCCTGTTGTTAGATACTCAAGTATTAGGACACTATTAGCCGTGGCTGCTGAATATAAAATGGATATTCAACACCTTGACGTAAAGACAGCCTTTCTCAATGGTGACATTCAAGAATTGGTATACATGGAACAACCCGAAGGTTTTAAAGTAAAAGGCAATGAGAGTAAAGTCTTTAAGCTTAATAAAGCAATTTATGGCCTAAAACAAGCAGCAAAAGCTTGGTATGAGAAAATTAATAAAGTCTTATGTGACAAATTACTTTTTTCGAAGTCATCATTAGAAGCATGTGTTTATTTTAAACACTGTAATGATAAGCTTATGATAATAGCACTTTACGTGGATGACATCTTGCTGATGTCAACGCCTAACACTTGTGAGGAAGTAATTGATATAAAAAACAAACTGAAAAGCGAGTTTGATATTACAGATTTAGGGCCAGCTAAGCATATCTTAGGAATGAGAATCTGTAAATATAAACACAAAATAACGTTGGATCAGACAAATTATATCGAGAAAGTGTTAAAAAGATTTGGAATGGAAGATTGCAAGCCAGTAGCGACCCCTATGGAGACTGGTGTCAAACTTGAAAAATCTGTTATTGACAGCAGTGCTTTATTTGATTACAGAAGTTTAATAGGATCGCTGATGTATATAGCAGTAGGCTCACGACCAGATATTGCTCACGCAGTCAGCTATCTGAGTCAGTTTAATGACTGCTACAATGAAACGCACTGGAAAGCAGCAAAGAGAGTACTACGGTATCTCAAAGGTTCCAAAGAGTTGTGTTTGAATTTTCTAATGGGTGAATTAACTATTACAGGCTATGCGGATGCCGATTGGGGTAGAAACGAAGGAGATAGAAAATCCTACACCGGCTATGTTTTTCAGCTAGGTAAATCTATAGTTTCATGGGAAAGCAGAAAGCAGAGAACCGTAGCGTTATCTAGCACAGAGGCCGAATATATGTCTCTCTCTGATACATGTAAAGAGGCGCTATTTCTACGTAATTTTCTACATGAAATATTAGGTACATTGTGTAAAGTTACAATTTTTAACGATAATCAGTCAGCTCAGAAGTTGTGCAAAAATACTATGTTTCATGCTAGGACTAAACACATAGATATCCGGCACCACTTCATTAGAGAGCATATTTGCAATGGCTCACTTGATGTCAAATACTTAACTACCACAGAAATGTTAGCAGATCTCTTAACAAAACCGCTAACAAAAGAAAAACAAAATAACTTCGTCAAGCAGATTTTATTTAAACATGGAAGTAATTGATAAAATTGTTTTGTTATTAGTTTAGGTGTTTTTTGTGTGTGTGAGTTAAAGTTATTTTTATAAGTAGATATGTTTAAGGGATAGTGTTGGAAGATGTAAACCTATATCGTCATATTCTATGTCTTTATTTTATAAGTAAATAGAACTGTCACTCACTAATTTCCTGTTGTCCGGTGTGTTTGTCATTAGCTGTGTAATCCCAATATATCCTGTTAAATCTTATAAGATCGTTTCTTTTGATGCCCATAACCCATTAGTACTTTTCAATTTACTTGAATTTAAAATGTCAAACAAGTCATTTATAAGCTTTACAAACTCTGACGTTGCCTTAGCTTCCTCTGGTAACAGTTTGGCATAAATAAATGTTTCCAGTGCTCCATACACAGTTAGACTAAAGATTTGTGCGGCATATTTTACTCGCATCTTCTGAAAATTATTGGGATCAATGTGGGCATTTGTAATCTTTGGTACAAGTCGTAAATTCTGTTCTTTTTGATGCGAGTATAACTTTTCTAGATACTCCCATGAAATCTTTTTTCCTTCGTAATAAAAGTCGCTGGTAAGGAGATTATTCCTTATGCATTTGAGCAAGTGTGGGACGTCAAAAATATAATATATTTTGTTTTCATCAAATATGAAGTAAGGCTTTTCAGGAGTAACTTTCTTAACCTCTTTGGCATATTTATCAAAATTTGAGCCTTGGTCTGAAACAATTGCTTTCACTACTACGCCCATAGAAAGTAACTTCGAAATGATTGCATTCATCCAGTCGTCTAACTCTTCATAATGTTTGGCACTAGCTAACAATGCGTAAGCAATAGGTTGCTTCCAGTTTACAACGATCCCTCGAAGCATGACAACATAAGCATTCGATGCTGTTTCATTTGTTACATTGCCATTTATATTATGAAGTCCGATTACTTCATCGTGTTTTATATCATAATACAAATGTCGTTTTAATATCATTTCATCGACACATATTGTACAATATTTAGCTGCATCAGGTAAAGATTGTAGTTTTTTTGAAATGGCATTAAAAATTCTACAATCTAGTTCGGGTCGAATATTTAATTTGAATCTGGATAAGGTGCTTTCACTAGGTAATTTTAAAATTGATTTCAAACTTCGGTAAGTTTGTGGACTAGAATAGTGTAAATTTAGTGCAAAAAATTTAAATTCAGTGCTATAACGATTGCCCTTGTATTTGTTTTTTATACTGTTCTGCCATCGCAAAAGTTGTTGGAACCTTTTAGTAATTTCATCATCATCGTCGCCGGGTGGAGAAAGGAAAAGTGAATTTTTAGCTTCTAGTTCTTTTTTTATTTTATCGAACTCATGTTCCAACCTCCTTTTTTTTGTTTCAGACTCTCGTAAATTAGTTCGTAATGTTCTCTTCCTTGGTGTGTTTTTTGAAAGAGCTGCAGTTGTTTGTATTTTTTTTTCTTCTTGTGGTTCCTGAGTTTGTGTTTGAGCTGCAGTTGTAGTAGGGTCTTTTATTTTGACGACAGATAATACATTTACGTATGAATCTTTAGTTTGTGTCGATACATCGAAAGCATTTGCTTTATTTTTCGAAGTGCTCGGCTGAGGTTGAGCCTCCGTACTTTCCGTAGGAAGAAATTTAGTGGGTACAGCATGCGGTAGTAATTTTCTCATATGCACCACAGACATCATTGACTCTTCGAAATGCTGAGCGCAGACTTTGTAACTAGTGCACTTTATATTTTCTCGTTGTAATAAATCAGTTCTACCAATTAATTTTAACCATTGGTTTCGCCTGAAATGTAAAAATAATAATAATTTAATTTCGAGAAAGTTTGTAGCTTTTTAAACTAGGTACTTTGCTCAAACGTCATTCGAGCCCGGTATTAACATGACACGTCATGTTAATTCGACCGAGTAGTAAAGGTTTTTAATCCCTGATAGTAACCACTTACCTATATACTTATATCAAGGTACCTAGTAATCTTAGTAGGTACTTGAGATGGGTCGAATCGTACTAGGTAAATTTGGGACTAGGTGCACCTATTCCTAGTATTTAAAAATACGTGATCTTAACACCTGTTCCACCTAATCCACCTAGTTTCAAGTACTTATCAGCTATGGTTCGCGTACTTAGTCCTTAGATCCATAATAGGACTCGATACATGAGATCAAATGGGGACAAAAACTTTTTGCTCACTTCAGTCAGATGTCGCCACGCTACTGCTTACTGATGATGATGACTTGATGATGACGACGATGATGACGACGATGATGACGACGACGATGATGATGACGATGATGATGATCACGATGATGATGATGATGATGATGACGATGATGATGATGATGATGACGATGAGGCTGATGATGATGACGATGAGGCTGATGATGATGGCGATGACGACGATGATGATGACGACGATGATAATGATGACTTCTTCCCTTTGGAGCGATATAAAACCAAAAATATAATATAGGTAGGTACTTGGACTAGAAGACTAGTTAGCTACCATACTATGTAGACTAAGCAATTTGTAATACGCATAATAATACGCGATCTCCGCTTACGTGTGAGCGCTAATACTAGTAAGTACTGTCAAAATTGTAATAGGTGCCGCCTATTCTCGTAAAATACCTGTTCTTGTAAATACGACTCATCTCTAGTAGATACCTACTTACAATAATCTTGGTACCTACTACTAGGTAGGTAGGCTACGTAGATTCTACTAGGTTTGGACGTGCTTTAATAACTAGTAGACACAAGGATTCCCTTGTGTCTGCTAGTGTTCAAGTCCGAACATAGATGGATAGATTGATAACTCTTTATTAATCCACCACAAGAAAAATAATCGTTTATAAATAATTACACAATTTACACAGAAAGTGGAAAATGGGCGGCCTTATCACTAATAGTGATCTCTACCAGGCAACCTTTGGATGGAGAGGATCTAAAGAACAATAATACGGGGGTGTACTTACATAAATTAACACTTATACCTACATACACGTAAATTACATAAACAAAAAAAATATTACACAAACTTATATACTTATACCTACTACATAATGGCTAAATTAATATAACAGCACGCAATAGCATGGGAACAATACGCAATAGCATAGCTTGGATGCATAGTAGAATATCAAGCAACAGCAAGTGCAAGTCGCTCATTGAGTTATGACCGTTAACCTTGAATTATATTCGTAATTCATCCGATATAACTATGTAGTTTCGGCTTTATGCACTACGCGACCCTTTAGAGAAAAAAGAGAAAAAATTAAGACAGCTCCTGTCAACCCTTTTACCAACTGTCATTCGGTTTTTGCGCGTTAACACGCGATGTTTGTTTAGATCATTTTTATCGGTAATTTAGTGATTATATAGTGATTTATATTATAATCATGACGAAACGTAAGTCAGGAAGTAGCAAGGACGAATCTAAAGGAAGTAAAACGTATTTAAACGTTTTAGAAAGGTACCTACTGAATCAATTTCGGAAAATTGTGAATCTGACATTTGTTGCAGTTTGCAAATTTTCTCAGTTAAGTTATTTGTTGATACTCATAGAGTAATATGATTTTACCTAATGTACCTATCGATTCCGCTGGAAAGGATACAAAGTCTTATTTAACTTAACCTGTAGTGTCGCGTGGCGACTAAATTCCTCCGTAGGATGGAATTCTTAATGGCAATGGGAAAATCGCATGGCGATCAAGTATCTATGTACCTTTTCGTTGAAAAGGATGTATTTGGTGATTTACCTGCTGCATTTTCGTGTGACGACTATGCATCATTCCGTGGGAATGTTTTATGTGCCTATATTTTACAATCACCTAGCTACTGCAATTATCGTGGATATTGCAGCTTTCCGGTGGGAAGTTTTTATCTTTATTTTACAAGTAGCAAGACATCATGGCTGAAAATATTCTTGTCACAACTTGATTTTCTCGTGAATAATCACTACAAGTACTTATACTATTGTATGGGTATAGATAAAATAGATAATAAATAGACTGAGTTTTCCCTATGTTAACTCTTACAATTATTATTGGAAGACAGAGTGGGTCATGTCATGGACTCTTAAAGTGTGGGAGGTTCTCGATGAGGAAGTCAGTGCTACCCACTATCATACAAGCCCTTTGCACATAGTGTTCCCTTTAACTTGTACCTTATCACTTACCTTCTTAGGCATTCTGAGTTTCAGAAGAAAATATAAATATCATGCTTGACCGGAGAGTGGTTGGAAGCCTTGAATTCAACAAGTGATGTGTATTAATAAGAGCCATTGCATTTCACTATATTACTGTGTTTTAAAAAAGTGTTTATATTATAGCAGGTTGAAAGTGAATACATATTTTATAAGTAATAAAGATCCGGAGAACTCCATCATGTTGGAGGCTCCAAGGTTACATTTGGATGTGCACTTATAAATAATTTAATGTAGGCTTATAGATAGCCTCATAGATCAAATATAGGTTGGAATGGGGTTAGTTATTGGTAATATTTTTCGCTGTTGAATCTGTCCTTATGAAAGATTATGATGGATAATACTCAAATAACTATCAAATAATAAGGATATATTATCATTATTATAAATAAATAAGTAAGTTATTAAAATATTGAACAACAATGTTTATACCACTCTTATACAGCTGTAAGGAAGAACCTTATCAAGTTGGACAAGCACTTATATCTATATCCTATGGATAATTAACACTCAAGTTGGTTATTTTCCAATTTGGATGAGACTGTATGTCACCATTAGGAAGGAAGCTACATCATAGCTCAGCATTAGCTTCCAGGAGGGTTAAAAGACTGGCAGCCTCCCCGGCCACAGTTTCAAACTCAATATATAAAAGGCCCCGCCCCGTTCAGGGAGCATATTACCCGCAGTGCATTTCAGTGCGGCTACTTCTGAGGCAGCCTCAACTATGGTGTCGCCGTTGGCAACACGAGGTTGAGCCACGTACCCGTAAAGGTAGTACAATTTGCAGGGAGACTAAGTGCTGTTTATAATTATGAAAAGCAATTAATACAAGTTCCTATGATTTTATTTTGGATAATATTAGCTTACCGCTTTACATTAGATTTCTACCATTTCAAGACTAAGAAAAAGATATCATTAATTTTTAAAGACTTGATGCACATGCCTAATTTCAAATTATAATCCAGTTTCAGATCAATTTATGCCATGTATTTTCACAATGCCTAGGAGTGATAATACCTGTTGGTTCACTTCATACTGAATCTTATATGTTCTGATAAGTTTTTAAAATTACCTGATTTCATATTTCATGGTATTCAGACCTTGTGTAAATTACTATCCAAGAATGAGTATATGTTTACAATAGAATTTTAAGAATGCATAATTTTATTATCTGCTCATGCTAACTATAGTTAGTAATTCAGGGGTAACTGCTTACCTTTTGTACAATTATGCAATAAGCAATTTGTATTTTGTATTTGTATTTGGTAATACAGTAAACACAGTGCAGTAATACATATTGTATTAGATGATACAATAATGTTTGTGAGTCTGTTATGTATAGTGCAATAGTGATACTCAGTTTGTAGTAAGGTTTTTTGAGTGCTTAGGCGTTATTGTTAATAGAGAGAAGATTTGTCTTAATTCCTCAAGGTTAAATTAATATTTAAAACAAACAAGGAAAGTTTCTTGACTCGGTATATCAGTCTCTAGGAAGAGATAGTCCTACTATTAGCCATCATCACCATTTACGATTATTACGTAAATTACTATGAGTCCAAATTGAGCTCGAAATGAAGTTAAAACATTATATGAAAAATTATTATTTATTATTAGAAAACTTTGCTAAGTTATTTGGTTATTCAATGGCGGTATATCTGTACAAGCTTATGGTTTTGTATAAGTACATAAGGATTTTAGAATGAGAAGTTTTTGGCCCTTGAGGGATTGAAGGCTACCTAATTATGAAGACATTATAATGATTATTTAAATCTGTATTTTTGGTTGAAGTACCTATTGTTAGTAAGGAGTTGTGGGAGAAACATAACAGTATTCTTTTAAATGAGAGATATTTTCCTATGCATCTAGGGGAGTTAGGAGTTTTTTGGTCAAATGAAGTAATAGTTTATAATTATTCAGAACTAGGTAGTTATTTGGTTAGCAGTTTTCTTTTAATTAAAATGTTCTTCATAAGGCTTAAATTTGCGAGATCATCTGGTAGTGGTATGATACTCAGGGATTATGGGTGTTTGCTTCTTATTATATTATCTAGGGGTACCTAATAAGGATGTAAATTTTGAATCTTGCGTTTTGAATAAATTTTCGAAATGGGAACTTTCCTGTGGCTTAATTAAGATAGCGTCATTGCAAGGTAACCCAGATAAAGATCTACCTATGTGCTTCGCGTTTGAATGGGCAATGTGATGCTCTGAAGCTGGGAATATTGACGCATTTACAGTCGGATGGTCCGAGTTTCTTTTTTGTACCCCTCATAATTCTGCTTACCTACTGTTCAGAGTGCTTCAAAAGACTGACTGACTGAACAACTCAGTGAAAACCTCCGGTATGGTGGTTTGCCTTTTTTGGCCTGCCTAATTATAGTACTGAAGCCTATGGTGATATCACAATATTGTTTGAACCTTCAGATAATTTTTTGACTTTTCAGAGATCCACATATACTACTGAGGGCAAGATTAACCCTGGGAGCGTGTGTATTATCCGGGTGGTACCTACTAAAGCCAAAATTGATTTCGGATTACACAATATAAATTTTGTTTGCTTCATCATCACAAGACACTTAACACAAGATACTTAATGGCTTCTTTCTGCAGTGGTGGACATTTTGCAAGAACTAAGAATGTTAATAGATGTGGTACTGGTGCCCCTATCTCTAAGAATAAGCCTTTTTGACTTCTATCTTTCATAAGCGTGTTTTATATTAGACATTAAATCGCTTAGCTTTTTCCTTTATTGTGGGAAGTCATTTAGGTACAGATGATAGAGTAGAATATGGTCTAAAAGAGTTAACAAGATTCATCTTAAGACACTGAAGTATATTAGAGGTAGTGTTTGGGGCCCTGCTATAGTATTTTTATATATATATCTTAAACGTTGGTATCCCTTAAGTGATTATGATTAAGAAATTCTTACCAAGAAGACAGTAACTCTTCTAGTGTTAGCTACTGGTCATAGGTTCAGACCAATAATTTATTAAGATTAACATTAAACTTACACCATCTAATGTTGAAATAGTTTTTACTTATATTTTTTAGACATCAGCACGTTATAGATCCCAGCCAGTATTATTATTAGGATTTTTACATTAATCGTTTGTCTTGTGAAAACTTTTTTGGTGTGTATTGAGAGAACTAAATAGGTAATTAAGATTAGGTAATAATTGCTCTTTAGACTTCCTGTGTGTAACTTTTAAGAGACCACTGCAGTCACATGTCGGTCAATAAGTATATAGGTATATTAGCTTATCAGTGTCCGTCACCAAGTAGGGTGACTATGAATTTTTCGGGACAAGACCGGGAATTTGATAACCAACGTAGGGTGACCACGAAAGCTGATGGTGATAGTTTCGTCACCTTTTCGTCAGTTAGTTCTTCGCAAGTTGACAAGTAATGCCTAAAATTTGCATTGATATTTAGCTCCTCTCTACATTCAACCTATCACGCTGGTACCTCATGTGCGTTCTAGGGGAACAAGACGTCTAGGTTATTTGCAGAATACTTTGAAACGATAACGTAATTATTCTAATTAAGTTTTTCTTGCCAGAGCAGGTTTAATTAGTACAAACTACTAGGTACTTGTGTAATATGAGATTTTTAGGATATAGTATACGTATAGTTTTTATTCTTATAAATTAGGGTTATAAATGGGGTACAATGTATCTTTCGTTATGTTTTGGAAAATATGATTGACAGCAGCAGTTGCTATGTTTAGGGTTCCTTTGTCGGATTTAAGTTGATTCACTAGGGTTCTTCTCTGAACATCTACATAGTTATATCGGATGAATTACGAATATAATGACAGGATTAAACGAACTTACCTTAAGTGAAGTTCAATCCTTATTATATGAAGTAATTCATCCGATATAAGAACATCCCACCCGCCTCGATAAGCCATACGTATTATGCCTTATTCACCCATATTATTAATGTTGTTGCTCTAAAATAATGACAGTTGGTAAAAGGGTTGACAGGAGCTGTCTTAATTTTTTCTCTTTTTTCTCTAAAGGGTCGCGTAGTGCATAAAGCCGAAACTACATAGTTATATCGGATGAATTACTTCATATAATAAGGATTGAACTTCACTTAAGGTAAGTTCGTTTAATCCTGTCATTAATAGTTCTCTCACTCGCTTTTTCCGCCGGTGGCCGAGTGCTCATAAAACGCTACGGCAACTAGTATCTACTTATATCGACTTAGGTAAGTGTCTAATACGAATATAGGTAAGTAGAAAAACTGGCAACACGATGGATCTCGTCAACTATGAAAGGAATTAAGGTAGGTAGGTATTCCGTAATCGATGCTAGTAGGTATAACGTGGTATAACCGTAAAAAAACTGTCATTTCATTCTGTTCCAAATTACATATTTTCGCTTCAATTCCACTATTCGATCCTACCTCTTGTAATTAACGTCTACTGCACTGAACTATGAGCTTCTTTTTATATCTAAATAACAAAATAAAACTACCTTTCACAATCAGCTGGCAAAGAAAAAAATGTCAATTTGCAGTTTCTATAACTATTTAGACAGCCATATACGCCACAGTTCGTCTTGCTCGTCATTTTTAATTTTAAAATAATAATTCCAACGCGAGCGACCAACCAAAAGCGCGCGAAACGTTATAGCGCGTGTTCACGCCAGGAGCGCGGCGGCCATACTGAATTGCGTACAGACTTTGTACGCGAACCGATTGGAACAAGTTCGACCGAAACCATAGAGTGACTGAGGCCTGGTCACACGCCCAGTAGCCCGATTCACGAAAAAACAAACTATCCAAATAACGCTGAATTTCGAAAGTCGTTCGATCGCAATCCTATCCAAAGTTGGTATTCACGTGTTCCTTGAACGCAGTTCGATAGGACTTCAAACGTTACTCAACGACTTGTTTCCATGACGAAAAGGCTATCAACGACTATGTCGGTACCTCATGTGCGCCTGCTCCTTTATTAAGACGGGGACAGCAGCTAACGAGGCATTTTTGGAGGCTATCTCCTCTTAGACGAGAGGAGTAAAAATTTTGAAAAAAATATCAACGCATTAACTGAACC
Organism: Drymonia ruficornis; assembly: GCA_947859195.1. Classification (NCBI taxonomy): domain Eukaryota; kingdom Metazoa; phylum Arthropoda; class Insecta; order Lepidoptera; family Notodontidae; genus Drymonia; species Drymonia ruficornis. Next base: position 7,281,763 of record OX401928.1, on the reverse strand, counting down.
CTCATCTTTAAAAAATAAGCAGGAAAAAAGTGCTTTATGCTCTTTTTCTATGTGAAAAAAATTATCAAAATGAAGCTGTTTTCGTCTTCTAAACGGCTTGGAATTTTTTATTATTTTTTTCGCCAAAAGATGGAGAAAGATAATACCTAAAAAAATTAAGATCGATTTTGGTGATGCAATAATTTATTTAGGTATTATATTAGGAAATGCCGAGCCGTCTGGAAGAAGATACAAATTTAAATTTGAAAACTGCTACACTTTAGTTTTTTTTTTTCACATAGTAAATGAGAATGTAGCACTTTTTTCCTGCTTAAAATTTAAAGAGGAGGGTTCAATAAATACGGTGTTTTTTTTTTAATTTTTACTCCACTCGTCTAAGAAGAGATAGCCTCAAAAAATGCCTCGTTAGATGCTTGTACCGTCTTAGTTGCAGATGCCGTGGGCGACGGTTTCCACTTACCATCAGGTGGACCGTCAGCCAGTGTGCCATACTTGGCTATAAAAAAAACTATCGTACGACTACGAACAAACGATGCGATTTCGACGCGCGATAAAAAATATTACCTGTACTCGCACGATGACTTGCAAGGTCGATTAAAACATTTTAAAGACATGTATTTGTTCGATCTCGATATGCATCGAAATTGCAACGTTTGCTCGTACGATTGTACGATCGTTAGCCAATTAGAACGACGCCTATATTTATCTATAGTCTATACGCTGTGCCCATACTGTGTATAAAATATTATCACTTACCTTTCGTTACAGTTCGTACCAAAATGGGTAGCTCCCAACGTGCTCACGTTCGGCGGGTTCCTACTAATAGTGCTTAACTTCGGCCTCCTATCGTACTACGACTACGAGTACTACGCGGCCAGTACGCCAGTGTTCAACGAGACCCTCGATACGCCGCTCAACGGGCACACGGAAGTGATACCGCAGTCGTTGTGGTACGCCATCGGCGTATTCCTATTCCTCGCGTATACTTTAGGTAAGTGTAGGCTCGTATTAAAAAATGCATCTCAAAGTTAAGATCGATCTTAAGACGCTGATTTTGACAGATGTTTCATAAACGTCAAAATGCCCGGTGCACCAATGGATGAATTTTCATCTATGTGCATAATTTACAGTTCGTTTACGGTGAGGGAAAACATCGTGAGGAAACCTACCTATACCTATCCCTCGGGATTAGGTAATAGTCAGTTCCTGTATACACGGCGACACGGTTCACCACCTGTCACGTTGGGTTCTGACTATCTGGTGAAACGTGGGCTTTGAGTTGGCTTAATATCTCCACAATGTGGTGGTGTATGGCCACTCAAGCCTCTGACTACCCCCGAATGGGGATAAAAAGTCGTGACGGAACCATACATAGCGCGTGGCGTACACGTACTAGACCGGTTTTTAGTAAGTTTCCTATATTTAGTATGTTTGTCTCCCAGACGGCATCGACGGCAAGCAGGCCCGCCGGACGCAGACCTCGGGCCCGCTCGGCGAGCTGTTCGACCACGGTCTGGACTCCTACACCGTGTTCTTCATACCAGCCTGCCTGTACTCCATCTTCGGGAGGCTGGACTACTCCATACCACCTATCAGGTACATTTTTAATGAGGTTGGCCGGAAAACTTCGGAAAGACTAGCTGTGCCCACGACTTCGTTCGCGATTACCCGCAAGTACGCCCGCGTGGAATTTAATGGGTTTTTTGGCGCGGAACCCTAATTAATTTTGATAAATAAAATTAGCCTGTATCACTGCTTTGATTAATAAATAAAAGCAGTAGCCGATTGGTTAAGGACGCGTCCTGCGGGCTTAAGGTCCTGGGTTCAAATCCCGGCTTGCACCTCTGGATTTTTCGAAATCTATGTGTGATTCATAACTTTAATATGATTATCACTTGCTTACGGTGAAGGAAAACATCGTGAGGAAACCTGCATGACTTAGACATGTGAAATCCACCAACCTGCACTGGGCCAGCGTGGTGGATTATGTCCTGAATCCCCCTTGCATTGAGGGGAAGCCCGTGCCCAGCAGTGGGACAAAAAAGTAGCCTAAGATACTCCTTACATCAACTGATGCAAGTGAAAAAACGGTCCAGGGGTTTCGGAAATTAGCCGGAATAAACATCCAGTCAGACAGGCAAAACATTAAAAAAATCTTTTTTCTTAACCGCTGAAACCTTCCTTAAATGGCGGTTCCAAGTCTCAAAATACATGTTATGGAAGGGCTATTGGAACTATTTTAATCTTTAAAAAAAAATCGAAATGGGCAAAAGCAACCACGCAGTGGATCCCAAACAGCGGGAAACGACAACGCGGCAGGCCCAGAAAAAGATGGCGGGATGAGCTGGACTCCTACTTGACGGATTGGTCCCGGGTAGCCATAGACCGGAGCAAGTGGAAAAAGGGATGAAGGCATTTGCCCCGCAGTGGGATAGTACAGGCTAGAAATGAAATGAATGGGGGCCAGGGTCCAAAAAAGATTGGGAACCTCTACTGTAATACCTACCTAATCTTTCATTATTTTGTTTCAGGATGTACTATGTAATGTGGAATCTTCTCCTCAACTTCTACATAAGCCACTGGGAGAAGTACAATACTGGCGTACTCTTCCTGCCCTGGGGATATGATTTCAGTATGTGGGTGAGTATTATAATTAGTACCACCCTCTCACGGAAGATCGGGGTAAAGTAGCTATTACAGCTGCGTTTCGTACGATGAGTGGGAGAGCCGGCAGCCCAACCCCCCTCTTTCCCTCCCTCCGTCCCACTCCCTTCAGGTCGGCAACGTGCGAACGATGCCTATGGTATTGCAAGCATCTATTGCTACGGTAACTGCTTAACATCAGGCGGGCCGTATGCTTGTTTGCCACCTTAGTCATATAAAAAGGAATTTCTACGCCTGTTTACGGCCAGCCTTGTGGAGCTACTCCGAAATACGAAACCAAACGTTTCGGCTATTGGATGTTACGTTTTCCTCCACTCCGAAAATGTTTCGGATCCGAAGTTCGGATTCGATAGTCGTGATTTGACGTTTCTTCTTTTATGGACTCTACTCCTAAAGAATCCGGAATACTTTTATTTCCGAAACACTTTTTTTGACGGGCCCGTTGGCGTGGGTGTAGTGGCGCCTTTCACGCTGCAGGTCGTAGGTTCGATTCCTACCCGGGACATGCATTTGTGTGCATGAACATGTCTGTAAGTCCCGAGTTTGGGTGTATATGTATATAAAGTATGTATTTACAAACAAAAAGTAGTATATGTAGTAATATCAGTTATCTGGTTTCCATAGTACAAGCTCTGCTTAGTTTGGGATCAGGTAGCCGTGTGTAAAAAAATGACCCAGGATATTATTATTACTTTCGAAGTAGAAAAATTTACTATCCGTCAGCCGAAGTTGCGCTTCGTATTTCGGAGTAGCCAAGGCAATATAGACTAATTGGGGAACGTACCCATACTACGTGACCCGTTTAGGGGGGGAGGGGGGTCTTCAAAATACCGCGCATGGTCACAGGGGCGGGGGAGGGGGTTTATGTTTTCGTCACGTAGTCAATATCCTTAGGGAAATCTCGCGCTTTTTCCAAAAAATCGCGTCAATTTGATTTTTTTTTACTTTCTCTTTACAAAAATGATTTAAAACCACATTTATGAATTACTACGTGAAAACTAGAGGGGGGGGGGGGGGGGTTGGCATATACTATGGGTGGTCACCGAGGGGGGAGACATGTAAAAAATTGAAAAAATGGGTCACGTAGTATGGGTACGTTCCCTTATTTGGTATTAATTATTTCTACAGGCGTCGACGGCTTTCTTCCTATTGACTGGGGTGAAAGGTACAGGGTTCTACAAGAAGTACGTGTTCGCGGGGTACACGCTCGCGAACGTGTTCGAGTGGTTCATATACGCTACTGGCGTCGTCACCAACCTGCCCGTCGCACTCTATAATATACACAAGTGAGTATATTATACAGGGTGTCCCATTAATCCTGGATAATCCTGTAACCTCTTATAGATCACCTAAAGACCTAGCACAATCAAAAATTTTTTTCATACTACTTTTTTTCAGGACTTAAAAAATACCACCAAGCATACTTACTCTTAGTGAAACTAAATTCAAAACTTGTGTAAAGCGTACGCTATGTAAGCGGGCTTACCACACATTAGATGATTATTGGAAAGATAAAGATGCTTGACTAGGTGCTGGTCCAGTTCCACCGGATCGGGAATAATTTCTCAGAATCATTTGTTTTGATTTATTTCTTATATTTTATTGTTTTCCTCTTCCTTCTCTTAATTTAGCACTATTGGCATAATTGTCACAATTACCACCTTTCTTAAATTGTGGCATTCTATTTTATTTTATCTGACGCGGCCATTCTCAGGCTTCAGCCCCATTGGTACCAAAGTACCATCAGCATAATGTGTAACTTTTCCTCCTAGATCGTACAAGCTGCGCACGGGCAAGATGCGGTCCTTGTCGGAAGCGTTACGACCGCTGTGGTCGTTCCTGTCCGTGTTCTGTGTGTGCTCGCTGTGGGTGCACAAGTCCACCGCGCTGCCCGACGCAGAGCCGAGAGCGTTGTTCCTGCTGATTGGCACGCTTTTCAGTAACGTCGCTGTGAGTACACATCAAGGTCTTAACAATTATCCATTGCGAAACCATTGGTCTCTAATATTACACCTTGTGAATTCTTCATTATTTTTCGCAATCGTGTGACGTCACACAGTCGGATCGGCTTGAAGACGTGCTGGGCCCGCGCCGCCATTCACTACAAAGTGTGCGTGGCCCATGTGACGTCACAGCAACCGCGCGCGAATTCTAGTAATTTGGTCATAACTTCGTCAATGTTTGTCATAGAACCAAATTTTTTACACTGTATGTTATGGATTTCTTAGCTCTATAAATATGCATTCTCAACTAAATTCGTTACGGATCTCCATTATAATGAGTGTAAACGGTCGCGCCGAACTACTCGAAATGCCGATGCCGGGATGACGGCACTTGTGTGACGGCACTTGAGTGAAGGGCGCGCAGTTTTGAAGGTGGTAGAGCCAAGCTGTAGCCAATTGACTGCAGCCCATAAACGGGCTGGCTCGACCGGGGTAGTACCACCCTCTCACAGAAGATCGGCGTAAAGCAGCTATTACAGCTGCGTTTCGTACGATGAGTGAGAGAGCCGTAAGCCCACCCCCCCTCCCCCTCCCTCCATCCCACTCCCCTTCAGGTCGGCAATGTGCGAGCAATACCTTTGGTATTGTAAGCATCTATAGGCTACGGTAACTGCTTAACATCAGGCGGGCCTTACGCTTTTTTGCCACCGCAGTCCTATAAAAAAAAAAAAAGTGGATAGGCGGCCATAGTTCGGCGCCGTCATCTCGTTCTCGGTGACGTGCCGGTGACGGCGGCGGTGGACAAATGCACTAAGATCTGATTTTTCTTTTGTCGGCAGTGTCGTCTAATAGTGAGTCAGATGAGCGGGCAGCGGTGCGAGGGTGTGAACTGGCTGGTGTGGCCGCTGGCCGCGGCGGCCACGGCGGCCAGCATACTGCCGCAGCACGAGCTGGCCGTCTTCTACGCGGTGACGGCACTCACTGTGGCCGCGCACGTGCACTACGGGAGCTGCGTGGTGAGTCAACTATTGATGACAATATTATTATTTACTAGCTTTTCCCCGCGACTTCGTCCGCGTAGAATTTAAATTTAAAAATATCCGATCTCTGATCCCGGATCCCGTATCTCGGATACCGTTTCCCGTTTTTACCAGATCCCGGATCCCGTCTGCTGGATCCCGTAGCCCGGATATCCCGGATCCCAAAAAATTTTGTTATGTTACTCAGAGATAATGTAGCATTCTAATGGTGAAAGAATAGTTGAAATCGGTCCATTAGTTTTCGAGTTTACTCATTACAAACATACAATAATACAAATATTTTCTCTTTATATATTAGTGTAGATTTATTTTTATTTACTTATTTATTTATATTATGTTATGACAGTGTCAGCCTCTAAAATTTTCAAAAATATACAGCGTATTTCAAAAGTGCGAAATAATACTTGGTGGTTGTGATGGGTATCGGAAATAGAATTAAATGGCATAAAAAATATTGAAATTCAAACACTTTTATTCAAATAGTTTTTTTCCCGCCGATTTTAAAATACTGTAATATCTCTAACAGATCAAGAACTAGTTTCTGAATATTTTACATATTTCAACTTATTACCACTTTTTAATAAATATATTTGAAAATATAAAGTGTTCGAATTTCAATATTTACCATCCAATTCCACTTTCGATAGTCATCCTAACCCCCAAGTATTATTTCGTACTCTTGAGACACCCTGTATAGTGTATTTTCACAAGAAACGTTCATTCAGTATTCATCAAATTATTTAATTCCTTTTGTTTCCCAACAGGTACGACAAATGTGCGATCACTTCCGAATAAGCTGTTTCTACATAAAACAACGGTCAGATTGACTCTTAGACGACGATGCGTGCTAGATATAACATAACATACATACATACAACACCCTGTAGTAATTTAAACTACAGTAGGCGCCAAGACTTGTGGCAAACACGGCAATAGATCAACCTACCACGTGGACCACGCGTTGACCACGCGGCGCGCGATCACGTGACGTTACTGGTGACATCGCACCGTCCGCCCGCCGACCACCTGTCGTAGATGAGTCCTGTAGATGAGCGTTGACCTTAATACTCTTGGTGTTTTACTCTGGCGGAATACGTATCCGTATAAGTGATTATACTGGGTGGGCCATATTTTTTTAAAAAGACAAAGAGTCCAAATTCAAATGCAACATGGAGTACCACTAATTCTCTGTAAGTGCGAGCGAGAGCGTGATATCGATAAATAAATGGTTAATGGCGTCTGTCTCAAGTCTTGGCGTTTACAACAGTTCTACACACAAACAACACCATGTACGCAATCACACATATCCATATAACATGATATTATATAAAAAGAGGTAGATAGGTTATACGAGTTCTGTAAATGGCACACACAAAATTAGTCAATTGGCAAACCCGTCAGAGTTTGATTATTTATAAACACTTGACGTGTGTGTGTTAGCGTATCTACATCTTTTCTAATATATCATTGTTATGAACTAATGTTATATAAGCCGTAACTCACTTCAGTATAGCCATCTTTCTCATGTCCATAATTAATGAGCGAGACGACATTATATTTTGTCGTAATTTTACAGATTGAAGTACCTTGTGTTGTTCTTAATTTGAAAGAAAATGTATGTTATTTTGTTATATAAAGATTGTACACATGCCATTTAGTATATAGAATCCATAACACATAATAATATGCACCAAAACTATAAAAACTAAAAAGTTTTTAATCATATTTAAAACTGTCTATGTGTTTTCTCCTGTTTTTTTTAACATAGACAATTCTATTTTTTGCCATTAATATTTCACTTCTGTGTACGTCTTTATTTTTAAGTGTTTATAGCACGCATTGTCTAATACTGTTATCAAACCTCTATAAGTATGTTTATAGAATCTAAAATACGCTGACAAGACAACTGCTTAAACTGGAAATAACCTTTATATTAAGGAAATAAGAGCGTAAATGACGTGCTTATGACATCATTAAGGCTGTTATGATCATTAAGGCAACACTTGAGGCCTAACTTGATACTTATAGGCCTGTATTAATAAATCGATCTCAAAATTAAGATGCTGTTTTTGACAGATGTTCCATACATTAAACGTCAAAACTGCATCTTAAGATCGATCACAAGTTTGAGATAGATTTATTAATACGGGCCATAGAATGCTATTTTGTACTGGAATGACCAGAGTTGCAAAAAAACAAGAAATTTAAAATGAAAACTGTTTAAATCATTGTTTAAAACATTGATTTAAATCAGAAGGAATAAATCACCGTGTTTAAAACATGTTTTAAATGATTAAAACATGTTTTGAACACGGTGTTTAAAACAAGGTGATTTTTTCGTAACAACCCTGGAAATGACAATAACGCTACCAATATAGTTCTTATATACCCGGGCGGGGCACATAGCCCGAAGAACTGATGGCCGATGGGGCAGAAAGGTTCTTGAGTGGCGACCACGTACTGGAACACGCAGCGTGGGTAGGCCCCACAAGGTGGACCGACGACCTAGTGAAGGTCGCGGGAAACCGCTGGATGCAAGTGGCACAGGACCGGTCGTTGTGAAAAACCTTGGGGGAGGCCTATGTCCAACAGTGGACGTCTTTTGGCTGAAATGATGATGATGATACCTGTGATATAAAGGTTATTTTCCGGTTTGCGCCGATTTCGCGTCCAATGGGGAGTCCCATCACGCAAAAATGAGGAATGGACTCGTAATATAAGGCTTCGCCTTAACAGTATTAAGTTGTGAGATTATTTTGCGTAAAAATAAGGTGAAACAATGTTTAATTGGACACTGTCAGTAATTAGCCACTACGAACATTAACCGTCTAAAGTTTTAATCAAAAAATGGTCGACCTTTATACAGGGTTATTGGTAAACACTAACAACCTCGCAGGATTGTATTACTAGCATCATAAACAACAACTTTTGTTCTGTGACTACTGCAATATGCAATATGACGACCAAAAGATTGCGTTTTGGAACAAAACTCTTATTTTAGAAGGTCAAACTACGTAGTGGCTAATTACTGACGGTGGCCAATAATACCTAGTGTTACCCTAAATTGTTTTTATATAATTAGTAAAAATCTCTTTTGTAGATCTGTAGTACATTAGACTATAATTGTAGTTTTTGTTATTCCACTGGTAGACACGGGCCTCCCCCTTAATGCGAGGGGGATACAGGGTATCCCACCCAGGCCCAGTACAATGGATTTGAGTCAAATCACTTGACACGTCCTGAAAATTGAGATTATATCAGATATGTATGTTGAAGATGACCACGGACTAACCACCCATTGGCCTCCGCACAAAAATAATTTGCATCAAAATAATTCCTAAAAAATGTTGCGGGGAGGTGGTTGGCCCGTAAAGATGAGATTCGTATAAAAAAGTGAAATTCTATAAAGTGAGCCGGTAATCGAACTTAATTCGTATTGATTGGTTTATTATTTAACTGCCAAGCAATAGACGAGAAGGTAATAACATAATAAGTAAGTAATATATGAGTGTATAAAGTTATTTATTCTGTCTAAAATGTGCATCGCCCTAATTATTAATTTAGTTTTATATAAAAAATATATATTTTAGTATTTAGGGACCATTATTTTAAATTACAATGACCAGTGAGTTTCAACCCCTGTTACGGTATTCCTACTAATTGAGTCTTGGAAGATGGCTCATATCAAACTACTGGACACCAATATTATCTGAGTAATTGTAATAAACACATTCATTTTTGGGTAATTATTTGCTATAAATAACGTCCTCCAGACCAGTCGCAATGCGTTGGATCCGCTCTCGCCCCGCAACTTTTTCATGACTTAGTTTGATGCAAGTTATTACCCGTGCGGTGTCCAGTGGTTGGTCGGTCCGGGGCAGATAAGATCCCAACGTAACTGGGAAAAGCTGGAATGTTTAGAAATAAGAAAGCATAGTCAATTCCTCTGTTTGATTTAGGTATATTTTTTGTTATTAAATTTGACCAAAATTATCGTTGTAGTTTTTTAAATAGGTATAGAGTTATTGTCTTTAATTATTCATATTATGTGGTTCCATATATCCTCATTGTTTTTTTTTCTAGCTATTTTTCCTAAAAAAGAATAATTAAAATAACATCTTAACTTAGTTTTAAGTGAAACAAATGAGATTTTAAGCAAAATATAATTTTATGCTAAGTACCTACTATGTAAATTATAATTTCACTTAAGAATATAATTAATCGGACTAAAGCTGGCAGGTTCCGCCGTACCGTACCCAATTTGACGTTGTATATTTTGTAATTAGTTTGCTATGATTAAAAACATTTTTTATTATCACTTGTGTCGCCTTTAACTTACCAATCATATTGATTTATTTCTAAAGATGTTTATTTTTCAATAACGAGTCAAACGACAAACGTTTACTGGAAATTCAGCTTTAGGCCGTCCGCACATCATCAGAAACTTACAGAAATTTTATACACGACCTTATGCAATCCACATAGCACACAACCGTTCCGGAAAATTTCTGATATGCGGGGCCCAGTAAAAAATGTATGCACTGAGCGCCTTTCGGCGTTTTACTGACAGGACGTTTCTTATAATGTGCGGCCGGCCTCATTGACTAAAATTATTTGACACGTCTCCATAGAAATGGATGAATGATTTGATTGGCTATTCAACCGTTCCGGAAAATTTCTGATAGTATGCGGGGCCCAGTAAAAAATGTATGCACTGAGCGCCTTTCGGCGTTTTACTGACAGTACGTTAATTATAATATGCGGCCGGCCTAATTATCTAAAGTTATTTGACACGTCTCCATAGAAATGGATGAATGATTTGATTGGCTATTTATATTCAAGCGTCTCGCTTACCGATGAGGTATGAAATTTTATTCTTTATATTGTTATTACAAGCATTTATTACTAAATTATAATAAAAAATTTAAGCCCGTAAATCGCCATCACGGCAAATCAAAGTGCCTCGCGTTAGGCTAGTTCGCACTAGCGGTTGGCCGCCTAGGCGGTTCATTTTGTGACTGTTAAGTGCGTACTCAGATCAAATAAAAAAGACTAGATAGAACGTTGCGAACAACGAAATGAGGCCGGTTTTATAAACATGTGTGCGACGCGCCGCGAACAAGGCAAGGCGTAGTTTCATTGTACGTCTATGTGTGTAAGTGACTTCATTGTGCGCAACGTTCTATCTTGTCCTTTTTATTTGATCTGAGTGTGCGTACGATCACAAGCGGTTGAATATAATAAAATGGAAAAGCGACTAGCCGCGTGGTTACCCGCCCCCGCGGTTAACCGCTAGTGCATTCGAGCCCTTAGTAAAGAGTATTTTCTCATGGACATAGTAGATGTAAAATTAATCAAATAGTTTCAATCAAACACGTGAATACTGTCGTTTGTATTTTTTTAATGACATATCTTTGGCACGGCAAATGAAGCGATACGACATGGTATAGTTCTTGCAATTCACGAAGGCGACCGGCCCTTGGTTGTGTTCGACATGTAGGTACATACACAATGGAGATCCGTAACGTATTTAGTTGTCAACGCAGATTTATAGAGCTAATAAATCCATAACATACAGTGCAAACATTTTTGGTCTACGACTAAAATTGACGAAGCTGTGATCAAATTACTAGCGAAGATCGCGCGCGGATGTTGTGACGTCATTTAGATCACGCGCGCTTTGTAATGATCGGCGGCGCGGGCCGGCGCGGGTACAGCGCTCATTCAATCCGACGGTCCCGTGTGACGTCACACGCACATGCCGCACATTATATAAAATGTGTTATGAAATCGCAACGGATGGACCGATTTCGATAGTTTCAAAATTATATTTATAAGAAAGCTTAGTTTTAACTACAGTGTTCGTTATGAGTTGATTTGTTGACCTAGTATCGATTCTCATTGTGACAGTGTGCGTGCGTGGCGGAGCCGTGAACGCACACATTAACACGTATACAGATACGTCTTTACACAACCAAGGGCCGGTCGCCTTCGTGAATTGCAAGAACTACAATCATGGCTATCCCTTACCATGTACCACCCCTAAATGTTATGGTAAATAATGAATATGATTGTACAAGGAACATGTTCTTCCCTTATTGCCTTGTGGTGAACTAGTACTAACTAATAGCTGCTAATACACGTGACACTGTCATCGCTTCTCCACAATTTAAGTCACAATAAACTAATTCGATTGTATCTGTGTTTTATTTTATCAATTAAGTAAATAAACTATTTCAATATTGATTTATAAGACTTTTTGTAACAAATATACAAACTTTCACATTTATAATATTAGTAGGATTTATGGCGTTAGTTAAACATCCCAGCTGAAATAATGAAAACAAAAAATATATCCAATCAATTCAGTTTATATTTTTATTCTAATGTATTCACCACAAACAGATAGTAGTGCTCTATTTTTTAAATAAATTATGTTTTCTCCAAAAATTAAAATTTTAAATCCATTTACCTTACTTTAAGTTATTACTCATGGTGAGCAACTCGCCCCATTTTGAAATTACTACTCCACCAAGCCAACTAGGAGCTCGGATGGAATGCGGCTTCCCCGCCCCCCGCCACCACCTTGTTGTGCGGGTGACGTCACATTTGAAAGGCGCCTAGTTGGCTTGGTGGAGTAATACTTACCTATTGATATTTTGTAAGATTTAAAAAAGTATTATTACAGTGAGCTGTCTTGGCCACCCTGAACTACTCAAATGGAGGCACGGGAATGTTATACATTCATAGAACCTACATTCAGAGAGGCCAAGTTACAATGGCTGCCAGACTTAATTCCTTTTTATCAATTATTTCGAACAGCACTAAAATATTGTGCTTTTATTTTTTCTCTGTCTTCACCCTCAGGAAGGTAAGGATACAGTCCTTTGGCTTTCCGCTCCCTGTATATTTTACCCTGTAATTAAAAAAGCAATCTTTCAGACATGCCCAATATACACTGGTAATTATGTTAGTACAAACTAGGTATATTAAACTGGGCCTAAAGTATCTTAATAATGATTTGTCCATGGGAAACCTCAGGTCTCTAATATTATCTTTGTGAAATTCTTCATTTTAAATCACATAGTCTTGGTGGTCAGCATGTTATCAGCCAGAGGACTGCTAAAAGATGGCTGACAACATGTTACAATTTATAATAAAGTACTAGCTGTGCCATGCGGCTTAGTAAGGTCAGATTAGCCTATGTCTTATTCCAGAGCCTACACTATCTACGTTTGAAATTTCATTAAAATCGGTCTAGTAGTTATGGAGATATGTGGTAACAAACATTCACATGCACACAAATGTTCGTATATAGAATATTAGTAGGATTCAAGATGATAATATTAGACCAGTGATTTTGTAGACAATTGTTTAAAGACTCGAGGCCCTGGGCAACTTTATTAACAATATTACAGACCAATAAGCCACTGCTTATGTCCACCTTTGCTGAACAGTACTATTAGGTAAATAAGTTTAAAAAGTAGGTAAAAAAGACAAGAAAACTAAGTTCTATTCAAGGTGGAAGGGTCATTATCAAATCAATGCCCGGTCAAGACAATAAAGGATAATTGACCTTCATTCAGAAGGACGTTAAGTACAAAAAAGTGCCTTTAGAATGAAAATCTTACTAAGCATGGCTTGACTTACCCAGAACTTTTTGCATGTGTTGTAATTATCAAAATAGGTTTCACATTTCTCATGATCGAAGCCATTATTGTTAAGACATTGGTAGGATAGTTCTTGCTCCTAAAACATTAATATTTTGTTACATAATTTATAAAAACTGCGGAAACACCTTTTTGCGACAAATAAATTCAAGTACGTACCTTCAGACATGGATTTAGACGTTCTGCGTCTTTGTTCACTAATTTAGTCATTTTTAACTGTATGGCCTGCCGTCGTTTCACCGATTTATTATAATTTTTTGGTTATTTTGTTTTCACGTAAATGTTGTTTTTGTGTGTTGTCAAAATGAAATTATGAATGTTTGGTTTGACATTGGCATTTCTTTCTGGCATGTGACAACCCGTTGTATGCCTGTCTGCAGTCTGTTATACGCAGTTTCATTATGTAGATCTCACTCCATAATTATAAAGCAAGAAGAAACACTAGTTATTGAATCGGTGAAAGTAAATTAATTTTGCAGTCAATGTTTTGAATATAAACATGTTTTATTTGAATGATCAAATAGTTATAAAACTGATTCAATACCCGAAAACTCGCTAGTTATTTTGATTAACTGCAAAAAAATCTGCTTGAAATGAAACGTTTTAACAACTGTCGTAGTTTGTTCTCTATGCGGAATAATCGTCCAATGAAATTAATTTAATATCAAGAAAAAAAAGTTTTCTACGGCTGTTATTGGTGAATCAGACGTCAACGATTAATCATCCTTTAAAATATATCGTAAACGAGAACAGCCTCACTAAAATTACGACGCGAGTGGAATGGTCACCGTCATATCAATAATTTAATAAAACTTTTGATATTTTACAATGTTGTGTTTGAAATTAGGTGCCTAAATGTTTTGAGAGTTGTTTCTATAGTGTTAGTGCTTTATAATAAATGCTTTCGAAATGTCGAAGAACAAAATTGCGGCGCGTATTGATAGCCAAACTGTGGAAGTTAAAACTAAGGTAAGTGGGAAGGAATTTCTAATTTCTTTACCGTACTTGAGGAGTCACACGAACTTCCGCACATGTATATAGTGCCGGGATCATGTTTATTAAGTTTTGCTTATAATTATTGACAGGACTCTCGTGATTTCGTTTGAAAGCGAATCCACTCGGGAATAGCATGATAAGAAACAAATCAAACATTTCTGGATTTTTAATTGCTATTTCAAATAACATGCTATGTTGATCATATAATTTACACATTATCATTTCATAAAGCCTATAATTACTTTAATTTTTCAAGTATTATTTTCAATACTAAAGACTTGTAGATATAAAAAAATGTTCACATTGAAATAGATTATTGAATTAATTGCTTGCAAACTTAATACCTAACATCCGTTTTCGTGAATGGAATGTGCAATAACAATCTTTTAGAACTGGCCCGACATTAATAAGGTTAGGTTGGTATGACTAACTCACACATGTTATTGTTTGTTAATTACTCATACTATAACTTTACAACTAAGTAAACTGATTATTTAATATTATAAGTCATTTCATAAAGTAGTTGGTTGTGCTTAGGGAAAATCGGTACCTCTTAGCCTTATTTAAGCTTTATTCTTCTAAAACTGGAACGTGAATACTAGTACCGATGTTAATTCAAAATTCTTCACTTGACTTTTGGTAGTGCTTACAACAATCCCTAAACTATCGCACGAGGCAACCATGGCTGCGCCACCAGCGGGTGATTTTATAGCCGTCACCAAATTGGTTGCGCTACCAAGCGGACACCAGGTGCGATACCCTCCATACAGCTCTATACATTTTGTTGGTGGAGTGACTGGTTGCGCTACCACTGGTGTCCTCGTGCGATAGGGTGCTTAGAGGATTCAGAGATTACAAGCCCAATACCTACTGCAGGGCTAGCATTTGTGCTATGACAAGACTTGACACCCTATTGCCATTATATCTCACCAAGTCACCCTCTCTCTTTCTTAATGCACAGGAGAGAATGAGACAAAATCAATTTCTTACATTTGTCTTTTCATGCTGGCCCAGTGTGGGTAGGTGGATTTCACATATCTTTTGACACCCTATTGCCATTATATCTCACCAGGTCACTCTCTCTTTCTTAATGCATAGGAGAGAATGAGAAAAATTTTCTTGGGTTTTGTCTTGTCATGCTGGCCCAGTGTGGGTTGGTGGATTTCACATGTCTTTTGAAAATTTGTTAGATTTTCTACGACATGCAGGTTTCCTCACAGTGATTCCCTTCACTGTTGACGGGCCCGTTAGCGTGGTTGGCGCGGAGGCGACTTTCACGCTGCAGGTCGTAGGTTCGATTCCTACCCGGGACATGTATTTGTGTGCATGAACATGTCTGTATGTCCCGAGTCTGGGTGTATATGTATATTAAGTATGTAATTACAAATAAAAAAGTAGTATATCTAGTAATATCAGTTATCTGGTTTCCATAGTACAAGCTCTGCTTAGTTTGGGATCAGGTAGCCGTGTGTAAAAAATGTCCCAGGATATTATTATTATTATTATTACTGTAAGCAGAATTGGGCAAAATTTAATTGCAAATTGTAGGTGATGTCACAATTGACAATTAATTGTGACTTGTTCGCGATTGACAAACAAATCAAAATTAATTGTTAATTGTGACACCACATGCAATTTGCAATTAAATTTTGCCCAACTCCGATTGTAAGCAAATAATAATGATATAAAATTTATGATTCGCTTATAGACTTGGATTAATCCATAGGTGTGAACCTAAGCATGTGATAACCATATTAAGTTAACGTTCGCACATAAATTTCGAAAAATCCAGGGTTTAAACCTTGGACCTTAAGCCTGTGAGACGCGCGCTTAATCAAACGGCAGTAATTGCTTAGGGTAATTCAGGTCATATACATACTTATTTCTAATCAAAACATTCCTTTCCAGTTCGATGCCGAATTCCGTCGGTTCTCCCTCAGTCGTACAGAAAAGCTCAAATATGAGGACTTCAAGGCCCTCATCGAGAAACTGCACCGGCTCCACGACGTGGCCTTCCTCATCTCGTACACGGACCCTCGGGACGGAGACCTGCTGCCCATCAACAACGATGACAACTTGGCGAGGGCGTTGCTCACGGCTAGACCACTGCTTAGGGTCATAATACAGAGGAAAGGTAAGGTTACATCATGAGAGCCAAGAGCCAAGCCAGAGCCAAGCCAAGCCAGCCAAGCTTTGGTGGTAGAGCCAAGCTGTAGCCAATTGACTGCAGCTCATAAACGGGCTGGCTCGACCGGGATAGTACCACCCTCTCACAGAAGATCGACGTAAAGCAGCTATTACAGCTGCGTTTCGTACGATAAGTAAGAGAGCTTTAGCCCACCCCCCCCTCCCCCTCCCTCCATCCCACTCCCCTTGAGGTCGGCAATGTGCGAGCAATGCCTTTGGTACTGTGAGCATCTATAGGCTACGGTAACTGCTTAACATCAGGCGGGCCGTACGCTTTTTTGCCACCGCAGTCCTATAAAATAAAATAAAAAAATGATTATGCTGTTAATGGGGTGGGTAGACGTGTACCTCTAGCAGAGTTGGGCAAAATTTAATTGCAATTAATTAATTACTAATTGCATGTGGTGTCACAATTAACAATTAATTTTGATTTGTTTGCAATCGCGAACAAATCACAATTAATTTTTAATTGTGACATCACCTGCAATTTGCAATTAAATAATCGCAATTAAATTTTGCCCAACTCTGACCTCTAGTTAGATTTGGAACTGTAATACTTGTTGATCATTCGCCGATGATGTATAGGCATAAAGTACCCAATGAGGCCTCCAGCCTCAGCGACCAGCCTCGCGAGGTCACCTCGTTCGCTAGCTGCTCGCGGTAGCCTCAGTTTTGACACAAACTAGCACACGAAAGTGGCAAACAAGCGTACGGCCCGCCTGATGCTAAGCAATAACCGTAGCCTATAGATTCTTGCATTAACAATACATGCATGTTGCTCACCTGAAGGGGACTGGGATACAGGGAGGGGAAAGGGAGGGCGCGTTGTTCTTATGGCTCTCTTACTCATCATACGAAATGCAGCTGTATTAGTTACTTTACGCCGATCTTCTGTGTGAGGTACTACAATTAAAAATACCTTTTCTAGATCTACAAAGGTATTTCTGTACCAAAATTCATCAACTTTCTTAAAAAACTAGAAGCACTGTGACAGGCTGGGACGGACAGACAGATGGACTGGATGACCTTTTAAGGGTTCCTCGAAGGACCTACGGAAGGCATCGCTCGCACTTTGTTAGTGCCTTTATGGCCGCCACATACATGCGGAATTCTGTTTCGGAATATCGAATCGGGATTCCGTAAGCTTATCACACAGATACGTTTATTTCCATTCGGAATTCCGAAACGGAAAAAATTTGAATGGAAAAATTCCGTACGTACCTATGTGATACGTCCATACACTTGTATGGATGTACTGCGTTCGGAATTCCGATTCGTTATTCCGTAACGGACTTCCAAAACCTTATTCCGTATGTATGTGGCGGGCCTTAGTCGCTTTTTAGGGTATCAGAACAGGACAGACGTAGGTATTTCAAATTAGAGCTGTTAGATCCAACCTTCGAACTTCAACTTCCATTCAACTTCCATTCAACTTCCATCCAACTTCCATCCAACTTCCATCCAAAACCGACAATGTCACGACAGTCACACCTCACCCATTGTACTGATAAAGGCACCAGATTAGCATAGAATGCACCTTACAACCTTACTCCCACGGCGCCAACGGTCTTTATGTCAAGGGCGTAGGGTCCATTATTCCGTGTGCACAGTAGTGTATTGTTTGATTATGATGATAACTTTTTAGGACGCGATAATGACGGAAAAGAATATGGTTTGTATTATAATGTTGGTTTTTTGGTGGCCTATTATCATTTCCCAATGGGGTAGGTAGTGCAGGTAGGCAAGTAGTTTGTGTCTCTGTCTGTGATAGTATCATTTGGTTATTTAATACTTATATTTTATTTATGTATTAGCATTATTTATTTACAGTTCGCTTACGGTGAGGGAAAACATCGTGAGGAAACCTACCTATCCCTCGGGATTAGGTAATAGTCAGATCCTGTATACACGGCGACAAGGTTCACCACCTGTCACGTTGGGTTCTGACTATCTGGTGAAACGTGGGCTTTAAGTTGGTTAATACCTCCACAATGTGGTGGTGTATGGCCACTCAAGCCTCTGACTACCCCCGAATGGGGATAAAAGTCGTGACGTTACATTTAGCATTATTTAATACGAATATTTATTTTTTACCTGTCATCTGTCACTTTGGGTTCTGACTATCAGGAGAAACGTGGGCTTCGAGTAGGTTAATACCTCCACAATGTGGTGGTGTATGGCCACTCAAGCCTCTGACTAACCCCGAATGGGGATAAAAGTCGTGACGTTACTTTTTTTTTTATTTTTTTTATGAATACTAGATTTTGCCCGCGACTTCGTCCGGGCATAATTTATCCCACGGGACACCGCCACATACTATCGGGATAAAAAGTACCTATCCTATGTGTTAATCCAGGTTATAATCTATCTGTGTTCCGAATTTCATCCATATCCGTTTAGTAGTTTTTGCGTGAAAGAGTAACAAACATCCATCCATCCATCCAAACTTTGACATTTATAATATTAGTGGGATTTGCGAAAGTTTTTTAATTACTTTAGAAGGAGGCGCTAATAGCCAGCTGCAATCACTGATCGGTAAACGATTGGAGGTTAAGCAAAGCTTGGCAAGGTCAGTCAGAGATGGGTGAACATTTAGTGGCATTTGAACTGAGCGTCTCCGTGCTTCGGAGGGCACGTAAAAGTCGGTCCCAGTTGTTGTCATCTAGGCTGCAGTCGTTAAGCCTTGTCAGAGGGCTTCGGGCGGCTTTAACAACTCTGACACCGGGTTGGCCACTAACTATACGATAAAGGCGAAAACCCACCACGGCGCACGGAGAGGCCACGCAGCGCACTTGGGTCAAGCTTCGCTTTGTAAGAAAATGTACCTATGTAAGACGTCATTTCGTGCGTAGCCTCTCCGTGGGCCGTGGTGGATACGGTTACATACATTTTCTTGCAAAGCGAAGCTTGACCCAAGTGCGCTGCGTGGCCTCTCCGTGCGCCGTGGTGGGTTTCCGCCTTAAGAAGAAGTTACTTTAGTTAACTTCTTAATACACTGTCAACCCGTACGAAGCCAGGGCGCCAGTGAATAATTATATTAGAATGTGATATATCAGAAAATATATCAGTTCACGTGATAGAAGCGGTCACGGTGTAACGCATACAGCCCAAATGAAGACAGTAAGCGACGTTGCGTGACGGCGCGGCGCGGGCGCAGTTCCACCAACTCCGAACAAATTACACTTGCGTTCATTAACCAGTGTTTTTACACACATACAGCACAGCATTAGGTAATTATATACTGATGAGATATTACTCCACCAAGCCAACTAGGCGCCTGTCATTGGTGACGTCACCCGCACAAACAGGAGGTTGCGGCGTGCGGACGGGTGCGGGCGGAGAGGCCGCATTCCATACGAGCGCCTATTTGGTTTGGTAGAGTATTATTTAGATTGATTACATGTGATTGATGTAACGTCTCGACTTTTATCCCCGTTCGGGGGTAGTCAGAGGCTCTAGTGGCCATACACCACCACATTGTGGAGGTATTAACCAACTCAAAGCCCACGTTTCACTAGATAGTCAGAACCCAACGTGACAGGTGGTGAACCGTGTCGCCGTGTATATAGGAACTGACTATTACCTAATCCCGAGGGATCGGTAGGTTTCCTCACGATGTTTTCCCTCACCGTCAGCGAACTGTAAATTATGCACATAGATGAAAATTCATCCATTGGTGCATGCCCCACCGGGGATCGAACCTGGGACCTTCTGATTGTTAGCCCAACCTGTTCACCCCTAGGCTACAGTCGCTAGTGTGATTGAAAATTGAGTATTAAGGTTGGCACTCATCTATCAACCCGGCACCCGACCAGCACCGCCTCGTCGGTCGGCGTCCACTAACTGAACCGGAAATAAGTGGACCACGCGCTGACCACGCGGCGTTCACTCGTTGACCACGCGCCGTCCACTGGTTGATCACGTGACGTTTATGGTGTAAAAGCAGCGTCCGCCCGCGGACCGCGCGTGGTTAACGAGTGGACGCCGAGCGGCGAGGCGATGCTGGTCGGGTGCCGAGTTGGTGGTAGAGCCAAGCTGTAGCCAACTGCAGCTCATATACGGGCTGGCTCGACCGGGGTAGTACCACCCTCTCACAGAAGATCGGCGTAAAGTAACTAACACAGCTGCTTTTCGTACGATGAGTGAGAGAGCCAGAAGCCCAAACCACATTGGCGGACGGCATGGCAGAGGATTTTAAATTTATCAATCAATTTGAATACCTACATATATCTTTCAATGCGGTGATTAACCTCGGAGCATCGGGGCGCAGTTTTCTCGGAGCATCGAAGAGCACGCTGGAGCACCTTATTTCGATTGGATAAGTATTAAATTCGATTGATAATTTTAAAAGCCTCTGCCATGTCGTCCGCCAATGTGCGCAGGCCATAACTCGTCACTTCCTGTGGCCTTTGACGTTGTGCCTACATACAACACAACCCATGACCGTGACACGGGCTAACAAATAGAAGAGATCTCATGTATTCATTGAGGTATAAGTTAGGTGTGGAAGCGATTACAATCAGCTTTTGATACGAATTAAATTTGGGTAATTCTTCTTCTTATCGTATGGTTTGTGGCCAAACTGTCCCTAGAGTCAATAGTCTTCGTCTACAAGCGTTTCTATAAAACGCTACGCTTAACTGTATAGAAATGACATTACAAGTCGACAAGTAATCACGTGTACTCTATTTGGTGGCGTTACATGTTCGCATATTATATTTTAATATTTTTACCACAATTAGCCACCCCTAATATCTGGCCGTCCTAGGGCCTAGGCCTAGGCCTGGGCCTAGTCGGCCTTAAGGGAAATCCGCCACTGCTCATTTGCATTTATAGATTCCATGTGTCATTTTTGACGGGCCTGTTGGCGTGTTTCCGCCTATCACGCTGCAGGTCGATGGTTCGATTCCTACCCGGAACATGCATTTGTGTGCATGAACATGTCTGTATGTCCCGAGTCTGGGTGTATATGTATATTAAGTATGTATTTACTAATAAAAATGTAGTATATGTAGTAATATCAGTTATCTGGTTTCCATAGTACAAGCTCTGCTTAGTTTGGGATCAGGTAGCCGTGTGTAAAAGAATGTCCTAGGATATTTATTTATTCAGTCATAGATCTCGCTTGCAACTTGTCCCACGGTCGTATCGCGTGCGCGTACGCCACCTGTCGTTCCGCCCCAGCGGCCGCCGCCGATGCATTGCACTGAAGGATTTGTGATGATCCCATTATACCATTGATGTTACTTTAGCAGATATGTTACCTCCTAACATTGAAATAGCTAGACTTGTGCTCAGCACACCACATGCAGCGAAATTCACACATCTGTTATCGCACTCGCAATTCAACAACAATTTGATGGCATTTAGTTGCGTGTTGCACTAGAAGAAGTATTAGTAATACCGACATGTTTTCAACATTATTTTCCGCGAACGACTGAGTCATACTGTGTCCAAGGACTCAGTTTAAGGATATACTATTTTGGACAATTACATGTCTCCCTCTTCTTGGTAATATCTTTGCATTAAATTAAATTAAAGGTCAATGGTTCACATATTTCCCTTCACCGTAAGCAAGCAATAAACATATTGTACAAATTATCATTCAAGGAAAATAATAAACAATATACACTGACTGAACCGCAAAGAAAAAGGGTCGGTTAGAAAATCTTCAATGATACCTATCTTCAATAACATTTTATTTATTTTACATTTATCTATACATATAATAAGAATGTAAAATTGGTCGCGTCTGTACATTCGAAATATTTGGAAAAAAAATAGTGGGGGGGACTTAGATTGACCAGCAGAATTCATTTTTATCATTTTTAGAATTTTTGTCTGTGTGTATGTTTGTATGTTTGTATGTTTGCTCAGATTTTCGAAAGAGCACAACTTCGAATCCACCGGATGGATTTCAATGAAATTTGGCATGGATATGACTAATAGTCCAACTTAACATCTAGGATATTTTTTTCTAAAATATTAGATTGTAAATTTTTATGACCACACCGAAATTCTAGCCAAAAATAAGTTTTAGTTATTGAAATACGTCTATTTAGAGCGGAGCCCTACGGAGCCCTACGTTGTGTGTGCTCCGACACTATTTGGAATACATAATCTTAATTTGAATAATAATAATAAATATTTTATTGCTGCATTCTACCATCTTAAGTTTCGTTTTTCTTAACTAGATGTCGCTATACTTAAAAAAATCAGACAATACCTGCCTTGCACCACATGCCAAAATTTAATATCTTCCTTGCTTCAAGAAATTTAGTTTTTTTATTCCTAATTACGTATAAAAAACATTAAGCGGGTCTTTGTATCACGCGGAATCTTAGACGTTAACTCTGGAATTCATCTCCACAGTACTAATGCCGTAGGGAAGCTACCTACCTAAGAAGAAAGTCTAGAGGACCTGCTGATTTTGAATTAAGTAGTAATAGAAACATAGACATTGAACTCTGAACTCCAACCCCTCAGGAATGATGCTGCTGGGTAACTGCCTGCTTAAACCATAAATCCGGAGGACCTGCTAACTTTGAATTAGCAATGTGGGTATCAAGTAGAAACTTCTCAGGCGAGGTCGCGTTTCCGATCCGGCGCTAGAATTTAAGGAAAACATGTAAAATGACTACTCGTAAGTGCCCTCCTAGGCCTAAACAAAATAAACGCTTTGACTATTGACTTAGACGATAAACTCCGGACTCTAACTTTTTAAGCACGATGTTGCGAAGTGACTCTTACCTAAGCGGTGAGTCTGGAGCACTCACTCATTTTAAATAAGGAACATGGGTATCAAGTACAAACTTAAACATTGAGCTCTGGAGTCCAACCGCTCAGTCGTGATACTGTGAGTAACTACAGATATAGATAGACGGATACAGATAGACTGGTACAGACAGAGATACTCACCTACCGATAGATTACAGACAGACCGATTCAGACAGACAGATACTTACAGATAAACTGATACACACAGACAAATAAAGTTATACAACTAAGGCGCCAGGCAAGCGTACGGCCCACCTGTCGTTAAGCAGTTACCGTACCCTATAGATGCTTGCAACCAAAGGCATCGGTAGCACGTTTCCAACCTGAAGGGGAGTGGGGTTAGTGGGAGGGGACGGGGAGGTGGCTGGGTTGCGCTTCCGGCTCTCTCCCTCATCATACGAAACGAAGGTAAATTAGCTACTTGAATGCCGATCTCCACCTTACTGGTCAGACTCTACCACCTTACTGGTATAGACTGGTACAGATAGACAGCCACGGACAGACGAACTCAGACTGATGCAGACTGACGTAATACAGATTAGACGATAGACAAAATTATATTTAAGGGCTTCACCGACTGGACGCGGACGGAGTCGCGGGCACAGCTAGTTAAAAATAAAAAGCTTCAATTCATTTTTTTGGGTTTCTTACCCAAAAGGTGCCCACGGACCATATTACTAAGCCTACGCTGTCCGTCTGTCCGTTCGTCGTCGGTCCGACTGTCAGCAGGCTGTATCTCACGGCCCGTAATAGGTAGAGAGTTAAAATTTTCACAGAATGTGTATTTCTGTTGCCGCTACAACAACAAATAGTCAAAATTAATTAAATTTAAAAATAAAGATTTTATATTTTGACGTTTATATTCTACGGTGGTACGGAACCCTTTATGTGCGAGTCCGACACGCACATGCCTGGTTTTTTTATTTTCATGTAAGCACATTAAAATATTCTTTAATTTAGTGTTTATTTCACAAAGCTAGGTCAGGTACTTTTGAAGATATTGAAGATTTTCTAACCGACCCGTTTTCTTTGCGGTCCAGTGTACATTTACGATTTATAACGTTATAGTATAACTAGTTACAATAGAATTACAACACCTATTAAGCACCAAAAGCAGTTGTATGACTAACGAACACTCGGCTACATTGCCATTAGGATAGGATAACTCCTTATACAGATATCAGTCAGCATTCCTCTGCGAGAAGGAATTTCCGATATTTAGCTATGATTTCATTAAGTTTCCGCATAACTCGACTCATAGAACTTACGCCGAGTATTTTATATTTATAAGGAAGTTCTGTAGTCTTCTTATCGTATGGTTAGTGGCCAATCTGGTGTCAGAGTTGTTCAAGCCGCGAAGGCCTCTGACAAGGCTTAACGACTGCTGCCTAGATGACAACAACCGGGTCTGACTTTTTACGTGCCTTCCAAAGCACAGCGACGCTCAGTTCAAATGCCACTAAATTGTCATCCATCTCTTACTGACCTTGCCGAGCGTTGCTTAACCTCCTATCGTTTACCGATCAGTGATCGCAGCTGGCTATGAGTGCCTCGTTCGGAAGTATACTGAAATCTTATAAGTATAATTTTCAACTATGGTCAGAGACTAATCCAAAGATTACAAGCGTTAGCGTCATCGTATTTTATTCTGCTAATTCTTGAGGATGGCAAGATGTACGAACCGGTGGTAAAACTAAAATATTTATGTCGACTATTCATAAGAGTGGGATTCAGGCCATCAGGGATTTAAACCACCACTCTGGCCCAGTGCGGGTTGGTGGATTTCACATGTCTTTCGATAATTTGATAGATTTTCTATGACATGAAGGTTTCCTCACGATGTTTTCCTTCACCGTAAGCAAGTGATAGGTAATCTTGTAAAAGTTATGATTAGCACAAAAATGCAGAGGTGCGAGCAGGTTTTGAACCCTGGACATTAAGCCCTCAAGACAATCGACACCCCAATCGGCTATCACTGCTTGGACTTACTCACCTATATGTTTTGTTACAGGCGACAGTCTGGAGGAGCTCAATGGGTACGGCACCATGCGCCCGCGCAACATAATCTCGTCGATACTGAGCGGCACGCCGGCCAAGAACAAGGGCCTCGCGATATCCAACCCACACGACTTTAGAATGGTCAGTTTTTTTAGGGTTCCGTACCTCAAAAGGAATCACGAAACCCATATAGTTTTTACATAACTAAAGAGGCAATGAAGAATACGGTCCGCTTGATGTTTAGCTGTTACTGTAGCCTGTAGATGCTTGCAATACAAACGACTAAACCGCTAAACCGATTTTGATGAATTTTTGTATAAAGATAGACAGGACCTTGGAGAAGGGCATAGGCTACTTTTTAACCCGGAAAAATGTAAGGTTCCTTTTGGATACTAAGGCCCGTATAAATAAATCGATCTCAAGATTAAGATCAAACTTGAGATGCTGTTTTTGACAGATGTTCCATACATTAAACGTCAAAACTGCATCTTAAGATCGATCTTAACTGCTGCATTTATTAATACAGGCCTAAGTAAACGCGGACTAAGTCGCGGGCACCAGCTAGTAATTTATAAACTTATAATTTCTTTGTTTCTTTCAGGTTTCAGCGATCATAGACGTGGACATAGTGCCTGAAACGTGCAGGAGGGTCAAACTACTGAAGCACGGCTCAGATAGACCTTTAGGATTCTTCATTAGGTGAGTGTCCCATCTGTACAAATCAAACACCTCTTAGTCTAAAACTGGTGACTGGTGGTTGGTGCTGGGCAAGGGAAGAAGACGCAGTGTGGGTAGACCCTCCCCCCCCACAAGGTGGGCTCACGACCTAGTGAAGGTCGCGGGAAACCGCTGGATGCAAGTGGCACAGGAATAGTCGAAGGCCTCGTGCTGAATCCATCCAATCATAAATCCAATCCAATCCATCCAATCCATCCATAAATTACGTCACACGTTTAGGGGGGGGGGAGGGGTCCTAAGTTAAGTGACGTCACATTTAAAAATCTTATATATCCAAGTATTAAAACCGAAATTTGATCTGTAAAAGAAAAAATTTGATAATTTCTTAAAATTGTAAAAAAATATGTGACGTCACACAGGGAGGGGGGGAGTCTCGCAAATGTGACCAGCTGTAACAAGGGGGGGAGGGGTCCAAAAATCATGAAATTCGTGTGACGTAATTAATGGATGGCCCCTGACTGTGGACTCGTCTTTTTTGACTTTACCTAATATGAATGTTCCTGGTGTGGACCTGACATACACCAACATTAGTGCTTTAAAAATAGCACATTAAACTATACCTACATATCTATGAATACTAGGCATATACGCCAGATCTGTTGTAAGAAAGAGATAACTGGGGGCTTACCACGAACTCTTATTGCGATTCAATTACAGGAACGTTTTAACGATTCAGCGTCTTTTTGTGCAATGACGTACCTTATTGTCATGACAATAAGAAACGTCATTGCACAAATGGCCGCTGAAACGTTAAAACAAAACTGCTATAAGAGGTGGTGGTAAGCCCCCAGGTAGGTTTTTATGGTGTATGTCGGGTTACCTTGGATTTCTGTTGCCAAAATAAGCGCAGTGACAAATTAGCTTCATAGTCATTGGCGCTCGTTCGCGTGCAACCGTGACGATGGATGCCGCGTGACTAAATGGATATCGGGTAGTTACCTTGCATTCGATGTCACCGGTGTTGTTTTTTTTAAATTTAATTTTGTTTGTGACCGGTGTTATTTTTTTTTTTTTAATTGTGACCGGTGTAATTTGTTTATTTTTATAATTGTGACCGGTGTTGTTAATTTTTTTAATTGTGACTGGTGTTGTTTTTTTTTTATTGTTACCGGTGTTGTGTTAGGGACGGCACGTCGGTGCGCGTGACGGGGCAGGGCGTGGAGCGCGCGCCCGGCATCTTCATCTCGCGGCTGGTGCCCGGCGGGCTGGCCGAGTCCACGGGCCTACTCGGCGTCAACGACGAGGTGCTCGAGGTCAACGGCATCGACGTCTCCAACAAGACCCTCGACCAGGTCAGCACAACTCATATCTGTGTGGAAAAATATCCCACTTTGGGAGGAAAGTACTCCTTTATTGGTGGTAGCCAATTGACTGCAGCTCATATATTATGGGCTGGCTCGATCGGGGTAGTACCCCCCTCTTGCAGAAGATCGGTGTAAAGTAGCCAATACAGCTGCGTTTCGTGCGATGAGAGAGAGCTGGAAGCCCAACCCCCTCTTCCCCTCCCTCTATACTATTTCAGGTTGGCAACGTACAAGCAATGCCTTTAGTATTCCAAGCATCTATAGGCTACGGTAACTGTTTAACTTCAGGCGTGCTCGCGACTCGCGACGCGGTGTGAATTGCGGGCAGAGCTATGGTAATACGGTCCTATTTTCAATGGAGCCATAAAATTGCTCGCGCATTTTTCCGTTCTGTCTGAACCAGAGTTGCAAAAAAAACAGGAAATTTAAAATGAAAACTGTTTAAAACATGTTTAAATCATTGTTTAAAACATTGATTTATATCGGAAGGAATAAATCACCGTGTTTAAATCATGTTTTAAACACGGTGTTTTATACAAGGTGATTTTTTCGTAACCACCCTGGTCTGAACTGACCCTTAGGAATCTCGTAATATTTCCCATGATCTTCTGCTACGCGCGAACAAACAAACCGACGACTTGGTGCGCCTTTTATGTTTGTTGGAGGGTGGTGGGCCGGTTACTCCAGCCATCCCAGCTCCACCAGGAACTTCCCCCTTTCTCATGATATTGTGATGCAGGTGACAGACATGATGGTGGCCAACTCGTCGAACCTGATCATCACAGTCCGGCCAGCCAATCAGCGCGCGCCGCCGCCGCCGCCCGCCGAGACACTCTCGCGCAACTCGCAGCCCTCCAGCGAACCAGACGAGGACAGGTACACTATACAGATAATACATATCACACATACACACTACCTATAGACAATACAGATTGACTGGACTAGTCTGGTCTTCCATCAGTTGTAACAGTGTTATTTCTGTGGCTATCAGCCTATATATAGTTCGCGACAGGTCGAGATGACATTCTGGTTATGAGCTTTTTGCAGAATAAAATCCGAATCAAAATTAGCAGGACCCGCAACACAACAGAATAATTTAATTTAATTATTTTGTGGGCGATTTTAATTGTTTATCGGGTCCTGCTTTGCAACGGAGGGAAGTGGAAAATCTTCTTCCAACCCCTCCTATCCTTTCTTTTGGTTAAATTCGTGCGGGTTCCAAGACAACTTAGCTTTTCCCCGGGACTCCTCGAGGGTCAAACCTTGGCGTCATCGTTGGACACCATTGATCCAAGCTTACAAGAGTAACAGTGGTGGGAGTGTGTGGCGGGCCTAGTCCCATAAAATAATACCTATAAGCAATACAGACTCACGTAAATGCCTGGGCACTCCTGTGGCAGTAGCTCCCACTACGTGGTGGGCGGCCGCGGAATCATTGACTTATTATCATTTGATATTTATACCC
This sequence comes from Drymonia ruficornis, assembly GCA_947859195.1. Lineage (NCBI taxonomy): Eukaryota > Metazoa > Arthropoda > Insecta > Lepidoptera > Notodontidae > Drymonia > Drymonia ruficornis. The sequence continues at coordinate 7,252,981 of OX401928.1, read as the reverse complement.
GTGCGCCAAATTCGCTTGGTGGTGTAGTACCTATCTATATTGCACACAAAAAATACTCTTTCTCCAGATTCGACCAAGACGAACAGGATGAGATCGTGGACCTCACAGCTGTGACCTTGGAAGAGCACCCCGAGACCTTCCCGCACCTGCCCACCAAGGACGACGGCCAGGTGCTACACCTCTAGTACATACTACACCGGTTCAAACGCGCGAGGGACACCACTAGTGATCGAACATTGCTATGTTAAGTTTTAATACCGTCGCGGTAACTATTCGAGGGTGTAAACAGGGATAAAATACGAAACGCAATGCTTCGGCTGAAGAATCGTACGTTTTCGTACTCTGAAAGTGGTTCGGAAATTATCCGGATTCTTTTGGTGTTCACGAAAGAAGAAACGTCAAATCACGACTCGAATCCGAACTTCGGATCCGAGACACTTTCGGAGTATGAAAACGTACGATCCTTCAGCCGAAGCATTTCGTTTCGTCAGTACTCCAGACTCAGTGTTTACCATTCCTTACTGGACTCCTTACAAATAATTAAATCAACATTCCATCAACATTCTTATGCTATAATAAGCGTTAAAATATTCGAGGTAGATGTCACTATAGAAGTGAAGAAGCAACGTTGAACACAGCTGTATTAATCAAGTATTTGCTCATGTTATGAAATATAGATTTTTGTATTATTAAACTCTACACCCCTTAATTTACAATGACGCTACAAAACATTTTTCAAAGCAAAGTGCCTTGCAAAGGCATTGTAAAGCTGTTTTAACTTTAAGATTCCCAGCCCATATCACAATTTTCCATACTTAAATAACTATCATAAAGAAATATGTATTTATGGAAATGTGCAGACGTTCGATCATTAAAATCTTTTTAACGTCGTATTCTATGTCTCTATGGTTGGCCACTAACTACACGATAAGAAAAACTACTTGTATATATTATCAAAACATTCCAAAACCATATACAGTGACATACTCATTCCTTATTTCTTATTTTACTTTACTGACAATAAAGTATTTTGTAACTTAAGTGTCAAATTCCATCCTTTTTCGTTATTTTAGCTGCGAGAACATCTTATAGTATTGTCCAATTGACGTCAGGGCGCCTAATATAAAATACGAAATTAAATGCTTCGGCTGACGAATCGTACGTTTTCCTACTCCGAAAGTGTTTCGGAAGTGTTCCGGATTCATTCGAGTAGGGTCCACGAACTATTGAATACGACTAGGTATTGAATCCGAACATCGGATCCGAAACACTTTCGGAGTAGGAAAACGTAAGATCCGTCAGCCAAAGCATTTCGTTTCGTCTTTCGGAGTAGGCGCCCTGACCACCATGTTTCGAGCGAACTAGGCTGGCGAAAGTTAATAGATATTACATGTTTTAATGAAACGTAGGTGTCCTATTATGGCGGCTATGAAATTCTCTAAGTTATAAAGAGCGCCGAGAATGAGTAAACCGCCTTATTAACATCACTTCTTAATTTAGTCGGACTATATCCGCCGCCACTTTGATAGTGGTCCGTTTGACACATTAAGTGTTTTCATCTGGTTTTCTCGAGATGTTCTTCAGCATACTGTAGTTCAGAGGTTCCCAACATAGGCGGTATCGCTCCCCAATGGGCGCTGAACCCCTCCATGGGACGATTGCCGGCCTAAATATGGATTATATGGAACTTTTTTCTTGTTTAAAAGAGGTCCAAGGTTGAGAGCCTCTGCTCTAGTTATTTCATTTATTAATTACTTAAGTAGTGTATCCCCACTTCCTATGGAAGGTGCTAAATCAAAATTCTTGTATTACATATAGTTTTAAATTAATTAGGTATAGATTATGAACATGTCAATTGTAATGTATTACTGTAAGATTTATAAGCTGATAATCGCAATTCATAATTAAGGAATAAGGCCTTAAATTACGTCCTTATCATTTTTAAGACGTGTTAAGTTTGCAGTCCTCAAACATTGAGTACTGGCTATTAGTAATTCCATAAATAGTCGTGGAGAGGTCATTTAGAAATGAACACTGTGGAATATAATCCTTAAGCTTATGAACTTAAAGATGACAATGAAATCATATCAATTGTAGCCATTAGTAGTGCTCAACAATTTAAAATTAGAGTAAGTACTCAAAAGTTTTCGTGAAACTACAAGCTTACAGGCTTATTTTAAACGAAATTGTGCTTTGTAAAAAGCTTGAAAAAGATAAATTTACATTCCATTACCATATACAGGGTGTTAGGTAAGGCGAGGGACGTATTGAAGGAGGGTATTTTGTATTCGATTCTCATTCCAAATATATAAAAAATATGACTTAAATTGTTGACCTAATTCTCTAATAAAATACCAATTTAAAAAAAATTACGAGTATAATTAAGTATGAAGGGGAAATGGTCAATTCATAAGTAAATTCCCTATGATAAGACAGCTCATAGTCACTTGCTAGCGTAATGGTGAGAACTGACCGGTGTTACGGGGCGTAATGACATGTAACGCGAACGCAAAAGCGAAACTTATTTTGTAAAATGTTGCTTTGTTATTTATTAGAGTTTTTATAAATTTTTAGTTAACTGTAAGCATGAATTGTCATGGGATTAATGCCTCTTCTAACCTTACACCCTGTACAATATTATATCGCTATCGAAGCAATACATTCCAATTCTAATAAAAGACAACGTGCCTTGAATCTCTTACACTGCTTATTAGTTTAGGAGTAATGCTCCAAGCTATAGAGCAAAAAGCAATTGAAATAAGCAATTTTCTAGCAACCGGTTTCGAAACGTTTGCTTTTAAAATGTAGATAGTTTTGCTTACCAGCAAAATTTATGTGATATTTATATATTGAACATCTATGAGCCTAAAATTGTGCCTTGCGGTATCCCCGTTTATATCAACAAATTTTTTGAGGCCTTGAGGTAATTTCCTTTTGAGTTAAATAACGCCCTTTCGTTATTATAAAAACGATATAAAAATATAATAAGTTTGGTTATCGAGTAAATAATATTATATTTTTACAAAATGTACGCTACTGTTTGATTATATAAAGACGCTGCAATAAATATTAAATAATTGTGTCTATACCACGGTCACCGAGAAGCGATACGCAATTATAATAATTCGAGTTCAAGTCCATCACGCCGGACTTGCCAACAATCGGACAGCCATTTTATAAATTCGTGGTTATATCTGTGTCAGAAAGCGTAATGATAATAAAAAAGGAAACTTTCTATCTATTCGTTTTTATATCGCTTCTCGTTGGCCGTGGTATAGATTAAGCAATACAAAACATTTGTTTTTTAGAACAAAGGTTTCAGTCATCAATATTAATTGGCCGCCTTAAGTTCGCCGCTTAAGCCAACTTAAGATTAACGGCCATTAAGGCTCATATTAATAAATGCATCTCAAAGTTGAGATCGATCTTAAGATAATGTTTTTGACAGATGTTCCATACATTAAACGTCAAAACTGCAATTTAAGACCGATTTCAACTTTGAGATGCATTAATTAATACGATCCTAAGATTGCCAAGTGCTGTATTCAGAAGCTGTTATAATATTTTTTGCAGATATTTCGATCAAAAATTAATAATCTATTATTATGTTGTTGAAATAAACTTATTGAGGTCATAATTTGTAATTATACAGGTGAAACTATACATTGTAGATCAAAGGATTAATTTTAATTGATGCGAGCTTAACTTAAATATCTTAAGTTAAGTCCAATATTTAATGTATTAAGATGATAGAATGTAATCTTAAGTATTCTTTATTGTGTAAATCTTTTTTATTTTATTCAACATATCAATTTTGTCACTTATATTCATCACGTTTTATATAAAAATCAATTAGGTATTTTATACAGGGTGACTTTGAATTCCCAACGGAATATTATTTACTAAAAAAATGGTTCAAACTATTTTAGGATAAATTAGGGTGATTTAGACATGCTTGTAGCCGCACGCGCGGGCCATGAACGTCATACAGACACAGAGTGTCTCAAATGTCTGTAATAATAATCCAAACCCAGTATTATTTCAGACTTATAACAAAGACATCCTGTAAAATGAGCCCAATCGATTGATGAAAATATTTTTTTAAAAAAACCTCGACATGGTAACCATGGACCAGTAATGATCACTCCTGCAAGCATGTTCCTAAATAATCTGAAGCATTTTGCAGTCATAGATTTATTGCTAATTCGCAGTCACCCTGTATGTTCTCTACTGAAAATATTAGGGTTGGCACATCGGGTGCGGTGTGCATTTTACCACTTATTATTAGGTACTAGCTTGTTCAGCATTCCATTTTATTATTAGTATTTTTCATAAAAGTATTTTTCAATCATTCAGTATTTTTTTGTTTTCATATTTATGACATTTTTACACGCTGTGATCGTAAAAGAAATGTAGGTACTTAATCACATGATGCCTTTAGCATTTTATTAGAAATTATTATATTAAAATAAAAAAACATTTTTTACTTTTTGCTGATTGGCTCAAAATATGGTCCAAAAGATTGTTATAGTCAAACGATTATAGTTTAGCGGATAGATATTTACATGTGTAAGCTAGTATACCTACTTGTGTTAATAAAATATATTATATTTAGTTTGCCGGTTTTTTTCTGCTACTCGGTCCCACTCCCCTTCAGGTCGGCAACGTGCGAGCAACAAGCTTTGTATTGCAAGCATCTATAGGCTACGATAACTGCTTAACATCAGGTTGGCCGTAAGCTTGTTTGCCATCTCAGTACCATTAAAAAATCGAGTAACTCGTCCTATAGGCAAGATGGAAGCTAACAAGTCAAACCATTCCACACTTAGGGGGTCCCAATTCTGCATTTGGTTTAATTTTACCGATTACAATTTGTGAATACTGACTCGTAAATTCAATTCGTAAAAGACAGCAGACTCGGGGACGTATGCCATAATAAAATAATGACAGGGCCTGGCCTGTTTCAGAAGTAATGTTTTGACAGTTTCCCCTTGGAATATCTGTCAAAACATCAAATTTATTTTATGGATAAAAGTTATCCGTCGATTTTGCAACAGGCCCTCATTCCAATTATCCATCCATTTATTAAATACCAGCCAAGGTTAGCTTTAGGCCAACCCGAGCCCACGCCGTTTAAAATGCATTTTCTCTGTAAATTGTGGCGACATTAATAAATCATACCAATTTACGTATAATCCGGTGACGTCAGGGCGCCTACTCCGAAATACGAAACGAAATGCTTCGGCTGACGGATCGTACGTTTTCCTACTGTGAAAATGATTCGGATCCGAAGTTCAATTCGATAATCATGATTTAACGTTTCTTCTTTCGTGGACCCTACTGTGAAAGAATCCGGAACACTTTCGGGGTAGGAAAACGTACGATTCGTCAGCCAAAGTATTTCGGAGTAGGCGCCCAGACCCAACCCGATTAAAATTAATGGCGTACAAACCGAACGCGTTGTTGAACTTGAATACGCGACCTTAGCTGAAAATAATTCGTATAACTAATATTTACACCAATTATTGGCAGTGACCGTAATCCAAGATAGACCTTGTTACTACCATCCACCAGACGTTTTGTAAAGAAATATTTTAATTTTAGGTAGGTAGTTTGCATACCCATATAAAACAAAATATTAGCAATTTGGACGCCCTTTCCCCCATATGGAGGTAACACTACCAAAATTAAATAGAAAAAATCCAACATGGCTGAAGCAATTTTCAATCTGTTTCCTTCATGGTTTTGTGTTTGAAGGCTTGACTTAAACTTTTGAACTTACTTAGGTCCTATAATGTACTTGTGGAGCTAAAAATAATTAAACAAGACACTGTAAAACATTACGAAATCAGTTACAAGTTCGTCGTGCGTGACCCAAAAACCACCTATCAGTCTAATTCTGGACACGTGCGTGGGTCAGGTGAGTTCACGCGACGCATTTCAAAATTAACTTTATCAAATCTGTAATAGGGTTCATAATGGTTGGAACGTGCAATTTAATTTAATGTAGAATTGGATTTGTCTCGTTATTTTATGTTTTAATGACGTCATTAATGGAGAATAACGCTCCCTTTCCTCCCTTCGTTCCACTCCTCTTAAGGTCGTCAACGTGCGAGCAATGCCCTTGGTATTGCAAGCATCTATAGGCTGCGGTAATAGATTAATATCAGGCGGGCCGTACGCTTGTTTGCCACCTCAGTCCCATAAAAATAACCAGAGGTGTGTGACTTATTTAAGCGACAAGTATCTGAAATATAGATACAAGATACAAAATACGTATTTTCATCTTGTATCTAAAATACTTTTTAAAAAGTAATCTTGTATTTAAATACCTTATGTTTGGTATCTTAGTATTTGTAGATAGGTACCTAATATAAAATGTTATTTTCTCACAAAAGTATTTTATCTTTAAAAAGTATTTGAAAGATACGTATTTTGTATCTAGTTTTATTGCAGATACGATTCCAGAAAGTTATTTGTATCTGGTATCTGAAATACTTAATTTGAAAGTATCTTGCATCTTGTATTCCAGATACTTTGTATAGAGTATCTTGTACATCACTGAAAATAACGCCCACCGTTCTTGGCACTCATTACTGACGTCAAAATGTCTCAATCTCGTCCAAACAAACGTCAAAGGCACTCCTTGAACTAGGGGGTGCAACGGTCACAAACCTAGCTAACACTATAAAAAAAAATCGCCAGACAAAAACACCAACTGTTTGCTCCCAAACTAAGCAAAGTTTTAACAATGGACTGGGGGCTATCCCAGTAACACCCAGACCAGGGCGAATTACGAAGAGACTGTTTCCGAAATTTGCCTCTGGCGGGAATTGAACCCGAAACCACCCGCAGTGAGCCGAGTGGTCAACGCTCAAACCACTGGCCAAGCGGTCGTCAAATGGGCATTGTTAAGAGATTCGGGGCACTGGATGGAATTAGATATTCCGTGTTTACAATATCGTTGTTAATACGAAATCCACAATAACATCCTAGTGCGTCACTACCAACATTATAATTCGGCGATAAACCGTTAGGTAGATACGGTCAGCAACATAACTCCCTGAATATTCTGTTTATCAAATCGCTTGCACGCTTGTTTTACATCAAACCAATGATTGTTCTTGATTCAAACAATATTTAAATAGCCTCCTAATAATTTGGTTTTGTAATTCGCGAACGTTTGTAAAATAAACACTTTTGCCCATATGAAAAATTGAGAACGTTTAGCGACTTATGCTGCTGACTGTACCTACTTGGTAAAAAAAAAACAACGATCGATTATTTTTCAACGATCTGTCAACAAATGGCGGGAGAATTAACCGAACGAAATAGTCACTGCCCGTTCTTATTTTTTAATATTTTGCCATTAAAGTTCAAAGTCGTGCCAAGAATAAATCTTAAACGTGAACTCCAGAAATAAATGTTACATCTTCCAGTATAAGTTGTGCCAACTTTTTCCCGCCCTTAGTCAGTCAGTTAACAAAAACCGCGCTCGATGGTCAACCGTCACAACTGCCAGTGCGAAAAGTGCTTGTGTTCGTATTAATAAAAACATATTCGACCTTTTTAAATTTTACGCGCCACTTAACATTTTTTTTATTGCAACAGTGTCATCAAAACAAACAGCCATGGATGACGAATATACAGTTACATCAAGGTTTGAAGACATCACAGAACAAGACGACAGTAATCTGGCTGGAGCGAAAAAAGAAATAAGGAATGAATTGACCGTTATAATTCCGGAAAATCCGTTTCCGGACATAGAGGTGGACGCATATCCGCCATTAAAATTTTCATGGGTGATTCCGAAAAAAGTTGCAGCGATGGCGTTCCCTAGGAATAAGGAGAATTTGAAGTTCCTTGTGAATCAGGGTATTACTCATCTGGTGACGTTGACGGCTGGGAAGAAGCCTCCAGTTGATGATATGCCTAGATTGAGGTGGACAGAAGTACCTATAGAAGAATTTGAACTGCCCTCTTTGGAACAGGTTAAGAAGTTCATCGATGTGTGCAAAAGGGCTGATAAGAATGGAGAGGTGAGCTTTACTTCTAGAGCACAGTTGTTATTGTAGAAAATAAAATAAGTACCTAACTAGGAACGAAAGAAATTAGAAGTCCGAAAGTAAATAAAAAAAATAGCATTAAAAAAAAACAAAACCTTCGATGAATTTGTTCTAGTACCTACATAAAAGGGAAACATATATTTAATACAGCAACTTTTGAGCAGTGTTTTATTAGGAAAGCATTACCAAATGCCTATTAATAAACAAAGAACTAGGTAAAGTGTACCTATTAATAATCAGGTGCATGCTTACCTGAGTGTGTCTAATTAAACCTATCAGCTGCTTCCGTGTGCCAAACATTATCATTAACATTTTATGGGTATGTGCCATAATATAATGCTGCTCACTCACCAAGTTTCCCGGAAAATTGTAAAATTGTCAACATTGGATAAAAAAAGTTGGAAAAAACCACGTGCGCTCGATGATGGCTTGATCACTATTTTTTGTACCTACTATTCGGCAGTGTCATTAGACTAAGAAGAAGTGTAGTTTATTTTTATTATATTAATTTATTAAATTAATGGCTAGGAATGTTACCTACTATTTTCTAAATTAGAACTTTATTTTGTTCTATTTATATTTTCTAAGACTAATTCAAAATTTAAAGTTCCATTCAAATAAAATGAGATTTTCTATTAGTCTATTAGTCAAAAGTTGAGCTGTATCAGTCACGCAGTATATAAAAATGATGTTTAAAAATGTTTACTATTGTTTACAGGTAATGGGCATCCACTGTCGGCAAGGTCGGAGTCGTTCTGGCGTGATGCTGGCCTGCTACCTGATACACTTCCACAGGTTCCTGCCGGACCAGGCCATGAACGTCATCCGGATGATGAGGCCAGGTACGTGGAGATTTCTCGTGCAGCTTGTTAATTTTACGAAAACTAAAATAATTAAGAGGCAAGTCCTTATGTTTTATTAAAGGCGCATATAAAAGCTTTTACGTATTAATTTCAAGCCATGGTCAGTCCAGCCTTAAGGCTTGAATATAGTTACGTAGTAAATAAGCTTACTACTGAAGTAGATAAATTCAAAGGAGTAAAACATTACCATCCTCCTGGGGCAGTCGGGTAAAAAGAAAACTAAATGTACCTATACTTTATCATAATAGAAAAATCAAGGAAACAACGCGTCAAGCATCGAAATAACAAATAGCATCTGTTTCTGCGTCAAACAGTAGTTTCAAAGTATTTATTTCTCACGTATAAACTGGTGCATTACGTCATAAAGCGTGTGGTAATTCACAACGTAACGTTTTATTGCATTCGGGAAGACATGAAAAATAATGGCTAGAATTTATGAGAGAAGGTATTCTTGTTTTACAGCTTGAGAAATATATTTAGACATTTATCTCTTTCAAATTTTACGCTTTTGACACATTGCACTAGCTAAGATTATTGTAGTATTATATTTTGTAGAACCAAATACGAAATCTGCTTCAAAATTACGAGAATAAAATCATCTCAATTTAAAATGTCAAGTGAATCACAATGTCGACTATAAAAATATATCTAAACTGCAACTAAAGGTATTAGAGGTTGTTATGGGGGCGTCCATAAATTACGTGAGGTGATTTTTGAGATTTTTCGACCCCCCTCCCCGCTTAGTGAGATTTCGTAAGATTTTACTCCCTGCCTCTTATCTCACGTGAGATTTTTCAAAAGCTATATTCTAGAGAAAAAACATGTTTTACTTAATTTAAGCCAGTTTTCTTGGAATTTTACACTGTTTCTTGCGGTAAAAAAATTACGTGAGATTTGCCGAAACCCCCCTCTCCCCCACTTGAGATTTGGTGAGATTTTGCTCGACCCCCTCCCCCCCTAAATGCCTCACGTAATTTATGGACGCCCCCTAATACACTTTTGGATTTGCATCATCACTTTGTTTACGTAGAGGACATAACTTAAGTCACCTCAACTAAAATAAATTGTTATTTGGCTGACCTACGATGTGTTTGTTGACTTTACAATATCTCAATTCCAGGTTCAATAGATTGCCCGGAACAAGAGGAAGCTGTTGGCAGATACTTCGAATATTTGACAGAGGACAATCCTTTAAAGTTCGGAGTGAGCGGTGACGTGATGCAGGAGTTCATACAAGCGGCCAAGGAGAGCACCAAGATATTGCTCGAATAGTCTGTGATTTACTATAAGTATGTTGTTATTTTATATAAGTACCTGAAAATGCAATACAATTATTTTGTTTTTTAATAAAAAAATATGTTGAGAATGACCCATAGGTATTGATTATTGTATTCGTAATTTGAAAATTGGCGCCTTAAAACGAACAAGTTTGATAGGTCTACGAAAACATACCTAATTAATTAATCTTCCTTCCAAACCCGGTATTATTATTTTTGTAATTTGAATTGCTTAAATGGTAAGTTTATGTGTGGGTCATGAATTGCCAATCAGAAATTAAGAGCCAAATAAATAAGGTGAGATTTAAAAAAACTACATTACCTACTTAGTTTAAAGGTACCTAAAGTTTTCTATTAAACAACAGGAAATTAAAATACAATGTAGTAGTTTATAGTACCTAAATATAATACGGTTAGTAGACGTAACAGGTGGTGTACTCATAAACTTATGAATGAATTTCTATGACTGCTTCCTAATTCTATACCTACGCGCGCTCAAATGTTTCTAGTAGATAATCGTCACAGCTACTTATTGGTACTTACGTACTGCGCAAAAAATTCATGGCTATTTTTAAAAGACAATCATTTTACTTATATTATTTAATTACCTACCTAATTATTTCAAGGTGCAAGCATTAAATAGATAGTTAGGCCTAATTCTTAATTGACATTTCTCTATAAATATAACATCAAAATGTCGGCACCGGCCTGCCAATGCATGTGCCAATTGAGCTTGGCTTACTACCAACAGTGGCGTACGCTTAACGATTAAAAATAAACTACACGAATTACCAAACCCAGTTGTGTTTACGCCGGCAATTTAATTATAATAATATAATCGATTAAAATAATAGTGTTGTGAACATGAGTTCCGTACCGAACCGGCCGAATGTCAAATTGGCAAGATTATGGTACAAATATAGGGAAGATCCGAAGAAACGTGAAGAAGAACCGAAGAAAATTGAAGAAGTAACAGAAAATAAGGAATATGAAGCGTACCCGCCGTATAATTTTTCGTGGTTCATCGAAAATAAAATAGCGGCTATGGGCTGCCCACAGACTGTGGAGAACTTGAATTATCTAGTGGATGTTGGTATAAACCATTTGATAACGTTGTCTCCGGAGCGGGTCCCGCCTATTTTGGACTGTGAGAAGAAGTTGAAATGGACTGAAATTAGGGTGAAGGAGTTCGGTGTGCCAAGTCTGAAGCAGATATTGAAGTTTATTGAGATCTGCGAGAGGGCTCAAATTAGAGGAGAGGTAAGTATTGTTAATTTTAATTGGTGCGTCCAGATTAGTGTTGCAAAAGACTCGAGTTCTTTTAGCCCTCTCAAAGAGGCTCGAGCTTTTCTATGGGGCTCGTCGAAGAAAAACGACTCCGAATATTTCAAGGCTAAAAAAGGACTCGAGTTTTAAATAAACCTCGAGCCCTTTTTGGGCTCGGAGTTCTTTTAGAGCTCCGTTATTGTGAGCTTTCTAAGTCTTCGCAAGTATTAGAAGGAGTCGCCTTATAGCTGACTCTTCCTGGCTAGTCTATTGTATTCCTGACTATTCTTGACTTTTTTGTCTATTCTCGACTATTCTTGACTATTTTTGACTATTTTTGACTATTCTTGGCTATCCTGACTATTCTCGACTATTCTCGACTATTCTCGACTATTCTCGACTATACTCGACTATACTCGACTATTCTTGACTATTTTTGACTATTTTTGACTATTCTTGGCTATCCTGACTATTCTCGACTATTCTCGACTATTCTCGACTATTCTCGACTATACTCGACTATACTCGACTATTCTTGACTATCCTGACTATTCTCGACTATTCTCGACTATTCTCGACTATTCTCGACTATTCTCGACTATTCTCGACTATTCTCGACTATTCTCGACTATGCTCGACTATTCTCGACTATTCTCGACTATTCACGACTATACTCGACTATACTCGACTATTCTCGACTATTCTCGACTATTCTCGACTATTCTCGACTATTCTCGACTATTCTTGACTATTCTTGACTATTCTCGACTATTTTCGACTATACTCGACTATTCTTGACTATTCTTGACTATTCTTGACCACTATTCTTGACTATTCTTGACTATTCCCGACTATTCTCGACTATTCTCGACTATTCTCGACTATTCTCGACTATTCTCGACTATTCTCGACTATTCTCGACTATTCTCGACTATTCTCGACTATTCTCGACTATTCTCGACTATTCTCGACTATTCTCGACTATTCTCGACTATTCTCGACTATTCTCGACTATTCTCGACTATTCTCGACTATTCTCGACTATTCTCGACTATTCTCGACTATTCTCGACTATTCTCGACTATTCTCGACTATTCTCGACTATTCTCGACTATTCTCGACTATTCTCGACTATTCTCGACTATTCTCGACTATTCTCGACTATTCTCGACTATTCTCGACTATTCTTGACTATTCTCGACTATTCTCGACTATTCTCGACTATACTCGACAATTCTCGACTATTCTCGACTATTCTCGACTATTCTTGACTATTCTTGACCATTGTTGACTATTCTTGACTATTCTTGACTATTCTTGACTATTCTTGACTATTCTTGACTATTCTTGACCATTGTTGACTGTTTTGAATATTTTTGACTATTTTTGACCATTGTTGACTATTTTTGACAATTTTTTACCATTCTTGATTATTTTTGGCCATTGTTGACTATTTTTGACGTATTTTGACTATTTTTGACGTATTTTGACCATTTATGACTGTTTTGACTACTTTTGATAATGGTTGACTATTTCGACTATTCTTGACTATTGATGACGGTTTTTAAATATTTTTGGCGAATTTTAACGATTTTTGAAGATTTTTGAATATTTTTGACAATTTTTTACTACTTTTGACTATTTTTGACGAAGTTTGCCTATTTTTGACTATTGTTGACCATTGTTGACAATTTTTGACAATTTTTGACTATTTTTGACCATTGTTGATTATTTTTACTATTGTTAACTGTTTTTGGCTAATGTTGACTATTTTTGACGTATTTTGACAATTTTTGACTAAGTTTGCCTATTTTTGCCTATTTTTGACTATGTTTGACCATTTTTGACTATTTTTGACTATTTTTGACTATTTTTGTCTATTTTTGACAATTTTTAACAATTTTTGACTATTTTTGACCATTGTTGACTATTTTTAGCTATTGTTGACTATTCTTGACTATTCTTGACCATTGTTGACTATTCTTGACTATTCTTGACTATTCTTGACTATTCTTGACCATTGTTGACTGTTTTGAATATTTTTGACTATTTTTGACCATTGTTGACTATTTTTGACTATTTTTTACCATTCTTGATTATTTTTGGCCATTGTTGACTATTTTTGACGTATTTTGACTATTTTTGACGTATTTTGACCATTTATGACTGTTTTGACTACTTTTGATAATGGTTGACTATTTCGACTATTCTTGACTATTGATGACGGTTTTTAAATATTTTTGGCGAATTTTAACGATTGTTGATTATTTTTACTATTGTTAACTGTTTTTGGCTAATGTTGACTATTTTTGACGTATTTTGACAATTTTTTACTACTTTTGACTATTTTTGACGAAGTTTGCCTATTTTTGACTATTGTTGACCATTGTTGACAATTTTTGACAATTTTTGACAATTTTTGACCATTGTTGATTATTTTTACTATTGTTAACTGTTTTTGGCTAATGTTGACTATTTTTGACGTATTTTGACAAATTTTGACTAAGTTTGCCTATTTTTGACTATGTTTGACCATTTTTGACTATTTTTGACTATTTTTGACTATTTTTGCCTATTTTTGACCATTGTTGACAATTTTTGACTATTTTTGACTAGTTTTGACTATTTTTAACTATTTTTGACTATTTTTGCCTATTTTTGACCATTGTTGACAATTTTTGACAATTTTTGACAATTTTTGACTAGTTTTGACTATTTTTAACTATTTTTGACTATTTTTGACCATTGTTGATTATTTTTACTATTGTTAACTGTTTTTGGCTAATGTTGACTATTTTTGACGTATTTTGACAAATTTTGACTAAGTTTGCCTATTTTTGACTTTGTTTGACCATTTTTGACAATTTTTGACTATTTTTGATTATTTTTGCCTATTTTTGACCATTGTTGACAATTTTTGACTATTTTTGACTAGTTTTGACTATTTTTAACTATTTTTGACTATTTTTGACTATTTTTGACTATTTTTGACTATTTTTGACTATTTTTGCCTATTTTTGCCTATTTTTGACCATTGTTGACAATTTTTGACAATTTTTGACAAATTTTGACTATTTTTGACTAGTTTTGACTATTTTTAACTATTTTTGACTATTTTTGACCATTGTTGATTATTTTTAACCGACTTCAAAAAAGGAGGAGGTTCTATGTTCGGCTGTATGTATGTTTTTTTTTTTTTTTTTTTTTTTTATGTATGTTCACCGATTTCTCCGGCATTTATGAACCGATTTGAAAAATTCTTTTACTGTTCGGTAGATCGTAGCTCCAAGTTGGTCCCATATAAAAAGAATTCCTTGAATCAACCCCTAAGGGGGTAATTTAGGGGGGGGAAGGTCGTCTGAAAAAAAATTTTTTGTCCGATTGACTTGAAACTTAATATGTATATTTTGCATAAGAAATAATGAAACTCATGTTTCAGGATTTTGGAAAAATCACCCCCCAAAGAGGTAAAACGAGGTGTTGAAGTTTGTATGGAGAGTTACCGTTTATCTCTAACGTTTATGAACCAATTTTTCTTTTTAAACTGTTATTTGGTAGGTGACTAAGTCGTTTTGGTCCCGTAAAAAAATCATTTCGGAAATCTACCCCCAAAGGGGGAAACTAGGGGTAGAAGTACGGTAGAAAAATATATTTGTGTCCGATTGACTTGAAACTTAGTATGTATACTCCATATAATAAGTTAAGAAACTTTTGTTTTGGAATCTTGGAAAAGTCACCCCCCAAAGGGGTAATTTGGGGTGATAAAGTTTGTATGACGCCACTAAAAATCATGAAATAAAATTATTTTTATAAAAAAATAAAAACCGACTTCAAAAAAACCTGGAGCACTAAAAAGCCTGAAATAATATTTCTATTACCACCACTGCCTACCCCATCGGGAAAATCAGGCGTGATGATGTGTTATCGAGTATTTGGAGTCGGTGCCAATTTTGCTATGCCAAGTCTACCTACTATAAAAGTAAGAAGATAGATTGGCACCGACCCCAAATACTCGATAACACATCATCACGCCTGATTTTCCCGATGGGGTAGGCAGTGGTGGTAATAGAAATATTATTTCAGGCTTTTTAGTGCTCCAGGTTTTTTTGAAGTCGGTTTTTATTTTTTTATAAAAATAATTTTTTACTATTGTTAACTGTTTTTGGCTAATGTTGACTATTTTTGACGTATTTTGACAATTTTTGACTAAGTTTGCCTATTTATGACTATGTTTGACCATTTTACTATTTTTGACTATTTTTGACTATTTTTGCCTATTTTTGACTATTGTTGACCATTGTTGACAATTTTTGACAATTTTTGACTATTTTTGACCATTGTTGACTATTTTTAGCTATTGTTGACTATTTTTGACGTATTTTGTCAATTTTTGACTATTTTGGTCAAAAATAGTCAAAATTCGTCAAAAATAGTCAAAAATATTCAAATATAGTCAAAAAATGACAAAAATAATCAAAAATAGACAAATATATTCAAATATAGTCAAAAATAGACAAAAATATTCAAATGTATTCAAATATAGTCAAAAATAGTCGAAATAGTCAACAATGGTCAAAAATAGTCAAAAACAGCCAAAAAATGACAAAAATTGTCAAAAACAGTCAAAAATAGTAAAAAAATGTCAAAAATAATCAAAAAAAATCAAAAATAGACAAATATAGCCAAAAATAGTCAAAGTATTCAAATATAGTCAATAATAGTCAAAAATAGTCAAAAATAGTCAAAAATAGTCAAAAATAGTCAAAAATAGTCAAAAATAGTCAAAAATAGTCAAAAATAGCCAAAAATGGTCAAATATAGTCAAAAATAGGCAAACTTAGTCAAAATTTGTCAAAATACGTCATAAATAGTCAACATTAGCCAAAAACAGTCAACAATAGTAAAAATAATCAACAATGGTCAAAAATAGTCAAAAATGGTCAAACATAGTCAAAAATAGGCAAACTTAGTCAAAAATTGTCAAAATACGTCAAAAATTGTCAAAACACGTCAAGAATAGTCAACAATGGTCCAAAATAGTCAACAATGGTCAAAAATAGTCAACAATTGCAAAAAATTGTCAACAATGGTCAACAATAGTCAAAAATAGGCAAACTTAGTCAAAAATAGTCAAAAGTTGTAAAAAATTGTCAAAAATATTCAAAAATCTTCAAAAATCGTCAAAATTCGCAAAAAATATTTAAAAACCGTCATCAATAGTCAAGAATAGTCGAAATAGTCAACCATTATCAAAAATAGTCAAAAACAGCCAAAAATAGACAAAATAAATGTATTCAAAAATAGTCGAAATAGTCAACAATGGTCAAAAATAATCAAAAATATTCAAATATAGTCAAAAACAGTCAAAAATTGTCAAAAATTGACAAAAACAGACAAAAATAGTAAAAAAATGTCAAAAATAATCAAAAATAGACAAATATATTCAAATATAGTCAAAAATAGACAAAAATAGTCAAAAATATTCAAATATAGTCAAAAATAGTGAAAAAATGTCAAAAATAATAAAAAATAGACAAATATATTCAAAAATAGTCAATAATAGTCAAAAATAGACAAAAATATACAAAAATAGTCAAAAATTATCAAAAATAGACAAATATATTCAAATATAGTCAAAAATAGTCAAAACTAGACAAAAATATTCAAATGTATTCAAATATAGTCAATAATAGTCAAAAATAGACAAAAATAGTCAAAAATATTCAAATATAGTCAAAAAATGTCAAAAATAATCAAAAAAAATCAAAAATAGACAAATATAGCCAAAAATAGACAAAAATAGTCAAAGTATTCAAATATAGTCAAATATAGTCAAAAATGTCAAAAATAATCAAAAATAGACAAATATTTTCAAATATAGTCAAAAATAGTCAAAAATAGGCAAAAATATTCAAATATAGCCAAAAATAGACCAAAATAGTCAAAAATATTCAAATATAGTCAAATATAGTCAAAAATGTCAACAATAAACAAAAATAATCAAAAACATTCAAATATAGTCAAAAAATGACAAAAATAATCAAAAATAGACAAATATATTCAAATATAGTCAAATATAGTCAAATATAGTCAAAAATAGTCAAAAATAGTCAAAAATAGTCAAAAATAGTCAAAAATAGTCAAAAATAGACAAAAATATTCAAATTTATTCAAATATATTCAATAAAGTCAAAAATAGTCAAAAATAGACAAAAATATTCAAATGTATTCAAATATATTCAATAAAGTCAATAATAGTCAAAAATATTCAAATATAGTCAAAAATAGTCAAAAAATGTCAAAAATAGACAAATATATTCAAATATAGTCAAAAATAGTCAAAAATATTCAAAAATAGTCAAAAATATTCAAATATAGTCAAAAAGTGACAAAAATAATCAAAAATAGACAAATATATTCAAATATAATCAAAAATAGTCAAAAATAGACAAAAATATTCAAATATTGTCAAAAATAGTCGAAATAGTCAACAATGGTCAAAAATAGTCAAATATAGTCAAAAACAGCCAAAAATTGACAAAAATAGTAAAAAATAGACAAAAGTAGTCAAAAATAGACAAATGTATTCAAAAATAGTCGAAATAGTCAACAATGGTCAAAAATAATAAAAAATAGACAAATATATTCAAATATAGTCAAAAATAGTCAAATATATTTAAATATAGTCAAAAATAGTCAAAAAATGTCAAAAATAGACAAATATATTCAAAAATAGACAAAAATAGACAAAATTGTCAAAAATAGTCAAATATAGTCAAAAGTAGTCAAAAAATGTCAAAAATAGACAAATATAGTCAAAAATAGTCAAAAATAGTCAAAAATAGTCGAAATAGTCAACAACGGTCATAATAGTCAAGAATGGTCAATAGTGGTCAACAATAGTTAGAATAGTCGTGCGTATTCAACTAAAGTCAAGAATGGTTACAAAGGGCTAAAATCAAAAAGGGCTCCAAGCCTTTTTAGAAAGAGCTTCAAAATAAAGGCTCTATTTCCGAGAGCCTCCTCTTCGCCTCGAAGACTCGGGGCTGAATTAGTTCTTTAGCCTTCGAGGTTTCGTAAAAAGGCTCGAGCCCTAAAAATGAGGCTAAAGAACTCGAGTCTTTTGCAACACAAGTCCAGATGCCTCGCCCGAGCCCTCATGTTATGACATTGTCTATGCGTTCCGACGTCAATATAGAATGCTCGAGCGCGGTATGCGCCTGATGTAGACGCAGCCAGTGAAGCGTTGTTATAGAATACCGGAACCGGTTGGAAATATTTTTGAATATCGCCGGGTTCAGGGTTTTTACGTAGCGTACTAGTTCCAATCCAGTCGCAGGTTTGATTTCGTACTGGGTGGGTAGGTTATGGGAGATTGTTTTATCCTAATTTGCCTTGGTCTCACATAAGTAGGTCCTTACGTTATAACACGCTGCTTTTAACTTAAACCATACAGTTGGCTAGTCTATGGCAATACACTTGGTAAACATAATACCAGTATGGTGATAATGGCAGGTGGTGGGGGTGCACTGCCGGCACGGGCGCGGGCGCACTGGCACGATGCTGGCGTGCTACCTCGTGTACTTCAAGAGCATGGCGCCCGAGCGGGCCGTGCTCACCGTCAGGGTCCAGAGACCAGGTAAACACCAATAACAAGATGACATCAGAGCATATGAAAAACTGTAAACATTGTAGAGTTCCTTCCCCTTTTGACAGTGGGGGGAATTAAATCCAATTTTATATATTCTTCGAAGTATTTTTTATGTTACTAAGTTGGCAAACAAGCGTACGGGCCATCTGATGTTAAGCAGTTACCGTAGCCTATAGATGCTTGCAATACCAAATGCATTGATCGCACGTTTCCGACCTGAAGGGGAGTGGGACAGAGGGAAGAGAAGGGTGGGGGGTTGGGCTTCGGGCTCTCACTCATCGTACGAAACGCAGCTGTAATAGCACTAATAGCTACTTTACGGTAATTTTCTGTACACGAGAGTGGTACTATGTACCTTGGTCGAGCAAGCCCATATATGAGCTGCGGTCAATTGGCTACAGCTTGGCTCCACCACCAATAAAAGTTTCCAAGCCCTGGAAGAAACACAGACTGCCGTCTGCTTCATAGAGTATATGTCATACTCATGTTTCCACGAATAAATTATCTTAATCTTGAAATCATTCTAGGTTCATGCGAAACTTACGAACAAGAGAAAGTTGTCTGCCATTACCACGACTGCTTGAGAGGCACCATTTCTAAGCCAGACTACCGCTTAGTCGAAGACAAGCTCTACTTTGATATCTCCATGAAATACATGTACGAAGATGACACATGCGAACGGGAGGTTGAAGAAGTTGCGAAGGAATTTGACGAAGTTGGAGAAGCCGAGAAGATAATTAGCATTTCACCCAAAGACGATGCCAGACCGGTGAAAATAAAATTGCCGAAGAAAAAAACAAACGCAATGGTTATAAATCATAAGATTTATTTTTAATTTTTAATAATTATAAAAGTTTTTTTTAATGTTTAGTTTGTAAGACGATTGTTATTTAACATTATTATTTTAATGTAACTTTTAAAGACAAAATACAAGCCCCCTTAGTACTTACAACTTTCAAAGTAATAAATGAAGATCAAAGAAATAAATGTACCTCTTTCGGATAAATTATAACAATTTAAACATAAATCTATTGGTAAGTAAATATAATCGATCCATAAAATTATAATTTTATATTAAAGATGTCAGCACTCATGTAACATTAACACCAACAAAAACCAATTCTGCTAAAATTAGGAGAAGTTGTTTAAGTCAATTTGCATACAGCTTCAAATACACAGTTTGTAAAGATTACGGTTAAGCAAATCCGCAATGCATAGGTATTTAGCGCGATATCGCACGAGGCAACCATGGTGGTGCCACCAGTGGGTGATTCAGTAGCCGTCACGGAATTGGTTGCGCTACCAAGCGGACACCAGGTGCGATATCCTCCATACAGCTCTATACATTTTGTTGGTTCAGCGACTGGTTGCGCTACCACTGGTGTCCTCGTGCGTTATAGCCCTTACGACTATTCGAATGTAATAAGCACGATATCAATGGATGCATTCCAGTAATTCTCCTCCTAATCTGAGCGGACTTAGGAGTGTGCGACTCAGTCAGACCGTAGCTTAAGCACAATAAATATCGAGTAAGATTTTACAACGGAATTATGAGAACAAAAGTGATTTTTAATGCAAGTGTAAGTCTATCACAACTTTGTATGAATTTGAGGGTATCCTACTAATATTATAAATGCGAAAGTATGTGTGTGAATGTTTGTTACCACGTATCTCCATAGCTACTTAACCAATGGTGTAGGCTTTGGAATATGGCATAGGCTAATCTTACACATCAATTTCCACGCAGGCGAAGCCGTGGGGCACAGCTAGTATTTATTATTGCTTTCCAGTGCAATATAACATGAATGAAGTTTCATAAAAAATTGCAGTTAACGAAACCGCATTCCACAAAGTTATTTATTATTGCAACGAAAATAATATGCGCCTAATCTACGCTCAGTCCGTATCGCCCTTATTCAACTTATAAAGATCACAAAAATTAAAAAGACACGTTGATTATGATTTCCTCTGTATGTGACAGCCAAGCAGGCCGGGCTGCTGCCACGGCCGGGGCACCACGGTCAGGCTGTGCGTCTGATGCTGTCTCCGCACCTTCACGTTCACTGGTTGGCCAACAGAGTGAGCCACTATATCATGTATCTGAGTGATCTCCGCAAAGTTGCTGCGGTTCACGGACCCAAATTGTAGGATTTCATCGTATTCGCAGAGGCCCTGGAATTAGAAATAAATGCTAGTTACATATAGGGTTGTAAAACAAACTAAAATCTGTTCTGAAATTTTCAAAGACATGATATTTATGCCACTTCTGATTACATACTATGAGAATGTAAAATATACCTATTGCAGTTTTCAACTGAAGTATCAGTAATTAGTCATTATGTTTGGACGTTAAATACGTCGTCCATAGTACGTCATATGTAGTATGCACGAACGTAAATACATACTGGACTGTTCACTACTGCACAAAAAACGAGCCGAGCGAGAGGCCCCAGTTGGGACTGTGTCCCTCTCATTTCGAGTTGCCATGCCCAAATAATATTATCGTTGGGTAGTGATTGTTAGTTTTTATATCAAGCAAATAAATTAATTTAGTATTTATCGTGACTATTGTTTATATAATAAAACAATACTCACGATAAATAATAAATAATTTATTTGCTTGATTTAAAAACTAACAATCACTACCCAATGATAATATTATTTGGGCATGGCAACTCGAAATGAGAGGGACACAGTCCCAACTAGGGCCTCTCGCTCGGCTCGTTTTTCTGTCTAAGAATTGTCAAGGTATAATAGACCTTAAGACATCAGAATAAAGTTGAATTACTTCTTAACCAAAAACTCAAGTGATAGATCCGTCATTATACATCCGTGGTAGTATGTCAATGGAAATTTTAAAAAGTGACAACAAGATAAATTCATGCAACATTTTCATAACATACTTAACCGCTCCCGCCTCTCACCCCCGATAATTTCAAGTCCCGACAAGCCTCGCACGTCGCGCGCCGCACGCGCCGCGCGCGTTGTCAGATTACGTGAGTTATGAAAAAGTCTCTCATTCAAATTCTATTGGCTCTATGGAATTTCTGATGACCGTTTTAAATTTATGACCGAAGGGGCTGTATGCCATACACGTACCAATATGATTTTAGTCGATTATTTATGTATAATCAGTCATTAGAAAAAAAAACGCGTATTTACGCGCGCGTATGCCTTGAGTTATTAAGATTTGCCTGTACAGTACTGTACAGGCAAACTGGAGCGTATATATCACACAACTGTGCAGGTGTATGACCTCTACTCAGCTCAATTTACCTGTACAGTTGAACTGTACAGGCAGCCCTGTCAGGTAGACCGTAATGTGGATGGCCTGCATAAGTAGTATGCGTTTGTCTAAGAACTGGGGTTTTACTTTAAAAGGATTTTTATTTATTTATTAGCCTTATGAGCACTTTAAAAGGTACTCACAGCCAAATCAGCAGGCGATCCATCGTGAACGAAACCAACGACTGCAAAGCTTTGTTCATTTTCCGTTACAGGAACACTGTCCCCGC
This sequence comes from Drymonia ruficornis, assembly GCA_947859195.1. Classification (NCBI taxonomy): domain Eukaryota; kingdom Metazoa; phylum Arthropoda; class Insecta; order Lepidoptera; family Notodontidae; genus Drymonia; species Drymonia ruficornis. The sequence continues at coordinate 7,230,343 of OX401928.1, read as the reverse complement.
TGTTTGTTCCGTTCGTGTGTCCATTGGAGGTTGACACGGGTATGTTGCGTTCAGAGGGCCCTTCACCATTAGAACCAATGAGGTTAGCGTGCACATCAGCGAGACCTCGTTCAATTAACTTCATAATGTTTTTGTGATCATTTTGAAGGCCTGGAATAAGTAATGAAATCTACTATTTATGGGATGAAAGTTGTATGGGAGACCAAATATTTCTCAAGTTTAGGTATATAAAAAAGGCTATTTGAAGTACAAATTCTATGGAGAAGTCACGGGCACCAGCTTATATACTTTATGACAACTTGTCATTGCTAAATACTATTCATCCATTGATTACTAATAGTATTCACTTAATTTCCAACTGAGATTATTACTTGCTGAACAGTAAAAGTAAACAAAGTGAAGAGACCTGTCTTTAGAAAGATTTGTTAAGTTCGCCAGCACACACTAGGCCACAAGACTTATGGTTTAAATCCCCTTGCTTTAAGGGGGACTACCTACCTACTAAGGTATTGCAATAGGCCCCTATTACAATACGACTAAAATACCAACCGCGAAGTGTACATGGTTAACAGCGGATGTCTGCCTACCCATGTGTATACTCACAAATAATTCGATGTCTAGCATGTCGCACTTTGTACACATCGATATCAGTGCGCGGGAATCCATGCTGGTCCACCAGTGGCTCTTCCATACCGACGTTTTCGGCCTCCAGAATTAAGTTCTGATCCCGAATTTCACTTTCTATTCTGTCTTTTTCTTGAATAAGATTCATCACACGATCTCTCTCTGTTTCATCCAAGTTAATTCCTACCATGCTATCGTATTTTATGGCTTTTTTAAAGATTTTGTTAGATTTTTAGTTGGTTGTTTATTTTTTCCTGAGTCACGCATGACGCAACGCAATAAATCTGACAGATTTTGATATGACATTGACAAACTTCATTAACTCCCGGAATTGCTAGATTAAAAAATTGTTCAACGTTATTTAGCCGTTACTGAAATAACGATATAAGCAAAATAACGCTAAAAACACCATTATATTTATTTGTACTTCACACTGTTTATAATTTAAACACTCTTTAATTTTATTGGTAGAGCGTGTGATATTTTACTTTGGGTACCTATGGCAATTTCTCATAAAGGAAAATTCCCATAAGAGTTAATGATTCTCTGTTATATAAAACACATGAAACGATTTTACCAGAAGTAGGTACCTACTAAAGTGAAGTAGCATAGCATTGAAACCTTGGTTAAGTTTACAGGTTTATTACAGGTGTACAATTTACTGTATTTGGAAAATAAAGCTATTTCTTTTTTTAAATAGTAGTGTATGAGGGTAGTAGTTTATTATTACTAGTGCTATATATCGCCCACATATTGTTTTTCCCATTATGAAGGACTACCCTCGAACCTCCTACTATTTTAGGGACCCTAGGTTTTGCAAGAAAATTATCGGCTTTTGTTACAACATAACTTAAATTATTCCAGTACAGGCGTTTCTGCTACCGTTCGATATATGTCAGTAGTGTTTATGATTGACTACCCTCAAATCTCTTATTTCATGCATTCCTGGAACTTTTTCAGATTATTCTTTTCACAGAATGTTCCGGTACCAATAATTCAAAGGTAAAGAAAAACAAGATTTAATTGTTACTTTTCGTTTTATTTGATAGGTATTTTGTTATGAGATTTTATACTGATGTAATGCAACGATATCGTTTTATACATAAAAAATATCATAAGCCTTTAGTAGATTTGCCACGATTTTACATAACAAATATAACAATGATTTAAATAAAAATGACCAGATTAATATTTTCTCCCTTCATAATTATAATTAGGCATTTAATAACAGGGACAGTTTTATATTAAACTTACAAATAAATGGTGAGCGATGGTTAACATTTTGAAAGAGGTTATACATTTTAAAGCAATTACTTCAATAAATATCAAAATATTCTTAGCTTTTTATTAAACAATGTCTTTTGCGACAGTGTACTTTATGTACTTAAAATTCTATTGTTATTTTTTTTATCATGGGATGATTTATTTTATTTTATTGTAAATGAAACAACATTCTCGACTCTGGCGACAGTCGCAATTGTTCCTTCATTTTACAAAATACTAGTATTATCATCGACAATATTGTGCTGTTGTGATAAATATAAAAAAAATACATATACAGAAATGTACAATAAGTTCGAAGAGTTATTTCATCATTAAATCAAAAATCTTGTTTAATGACAAAAAAGAAGGCTTAAAGTAAATTGGGACATTCATAATTGTGCATTACAAAAGAAAAAGTAATCTATTATCACCTTAACAGATTGCCAACAACTGTTTTAAAGTTGTCTATCACAACGTGTAGCCTGGCGAAGCGACATGCAGAATGTGACATCAAGAAAACTTTTGCCAGCGATCGCCTATCTTCAATAATCGTAAAACCAAATGGTCCCTATAGAAAATATTACAAAAACGACATCACACTTTACCAGTCCCTATGAAGAGACAATAATACGCATTTTACATACAAAAACAAAGGTACACTAACAATTATGGCAACGTTGACAATAAATAAGAGAATATTTTATTCACATCGACTTAGTTGCGTCATACTGTACGTAAATGTATTGACGGCACAAAATAAATAAAATATAAAGTAAATTACGAAGTGCGAAAATTGGCGCGGATTTTAGAAAAAAATACAAGGCAACAAGTGCAGACTTTAAGTTTTACAAATACCATTATCTATAAATTGTTCTCACTTAAATTAAAAGCCGTATTGGCATATATTTTTTTATTAAGCTTGGCTTAATTCGCGCATGGTTAATTGTATGTTAGTTATTAATATTATGTCAGCACTTGCCTTCGCTCGCGCAAGCCACTCTGACGTTGAGTAAAAGGTGGATAAAATGTTATAGGAAAATTTCACAACATTGAATAGCGATATATCATCAGAGTGACTTGCACAGCATAGGTAATTTATATCCTTGACTTGAACATGTTTTCAAAATGCTGAAGTCTAAAGGAGTGGCGTAATTCAAAGATAAGTCGTCTAAAGTCGGAATGGTTCGCGTTTCTCCGTCGTTCGAGATGATGCTGGAGTGCCGCGTCGTGCGGTCGGTGTGGTGGGCGTGCCAGCGTCGGAGGCGTCGGAGGGTTTCCTCAACAGCCGGGTGACAGCTGTCTGCTGGCCCGATCGTACTGGCGTCGTGCTTCCCGACGGAGTCCTTTGCCTGTTATAAATGTAAATGTTAATACAACTTCGTTACACTGCGTGCACTCCATGCAAAAACCACTACAATAAAAACTTAATACCAACAATAACAACATAAAACACCAGCAACACTTCCTCGATTACCGCAAAATTGTTCTACGTTTTGTTTGTGTATGTTTAGATACCCCTATAATACGTGAATTTAACTACGAAAACATCATAATTAAAGTAAAAAGCTCACACTACAAAGTTTTAGTAGTTACCTATTCGTGTTACTGTTAGTAGAGTGGTCCTTAAGTACTGGGATGCGACTGCGGCCGGGGGTTTGTCCTTCAGTCGAAGCAAACGACCCACTTCTACGTTGATGTTAGCGAGCACAAGGACAGACATACAGAAAATTAGTTACAAGACGACAGACAAGGAAAATATAGTATTGTCATTCAACACGAATTTGAAGAAACTTAAAATAATTCTTTTATAACAAAACATTATTATAACCCAAATTTATAGAAAGTTATGATCGACTTACACTGGCATTACAAAGCACTCTTGTTCCTAGAAATGCTTTGTAAAACCATTGTAAACTGGCTATAATCTCTATAAATTTGGCTGGTAGTGTTCAATGACAATAATAAGAGAAACAAAAGAATAAATAAGTAAATAAAGAACATACAAGAATAGTCATTCAATATAAACCACGTAAAAATATTACAATGTATCAAAATAATATCTCTATGATAAGCGAAGTGTAGAATGAAGATGAATGACACAGGTCCTAATATTTAAGAACGTTTATGAAAAACAATAAAATAAGGACATTTTAGATTATATTTTGATACTTTGTCACATTTACTTATCCAGAAACACATACAATACAAAGGCAAATTGAACAAAAGTAGACGTTCAAAATGACGATGGCATGTGGTATGAGTGAACATGGTGAAGTGCAATCAAGAGAAGAAACTAAATGATCGTGAAGCAGTGAATATTACTTGGTTCTTTCTTTATGTGCAAAGCTGTTATATCATCACCAATAGGCAAGTGTTAGTATAATAATTCAGATAAATATCATAAATATTCAAAGTTTATAGGAAGTGCGATGATCATTTATGTGAGCGAATAACTCACGTCACAAGCAAAGTGATGAATGAGAACGTGACGTGTTTGGGGCGATGCGATGTACGTTGTGATGTGAAAAAATAAATTCAAAAATTCATAGAGCACCAATCAAAAAATATGTCGAGCATAAATCGGAAGCTAGCATTCTACAAGCTTGTACCCTTTGACGTCGCGCTGGGTCGGCTTTGACGCTTCGCCGCTCGATTCGCTTATATTACTCTCATATTCATTGTCGCTCGTCATTCCCGATATGCTGAATAGCGAGGAGTCATCTTCGGGACTTCTCTGTTCGGATTTCCCTGGACCTTGGGACGTGGGACTAGGTTCTTGGGAAGTTTCTCGGGAGTGAGATTTTCTCGATATTTTCAGCCGTCTTTCAACGGATGGGGATCGTTGTGACCGGGAGCCGACGTAAACTGGAATTTTCGTGGAACCTTGTGTTTGGAATGCTGGGTGAGTGTGGGATAGGGATTTGGGATGTTCAGACGCCATCGACGATGGCTGGGAATGTGTCGAGCTATTTTTATTTTGTATTCCGTTTTCGGATTCGCATGCGGGAAGGAAAGAAATAATAATCATTTAGTTTTATGCTCTTTACAATATCCTAGTATAATTGTTAGTAAATCCCACACTGTGATAAGCCGTGTTTTAGCTGTTCTAACTATTTGTAACATGCCTTCTTAAGTTTCTTTCGTTTACCAACCACCACCAGGTAACCACTTTAAACGTTTTCATTTCAATCCAAATAATACAATTTCGTGAGTTCTCCATACAAGTGCAACCCCAAAATGTCTAGCTAGACGCACTTGTGACGTCACTATACCTTTAAACCTTCATAAGCGTGACGTGCTCTCTAAATTTGTGTACCTCAAACAATATCTTACGGGCGTAATTTAATGAAAATAAAAAAAATATATAAAAAGAACACTAATCACAGTAATCTGTCGTAAAAATTAATCTTGTAATTGAAGATGAATTGGCTATAATTTTATCAAATTCCGTCCGCAAAACTCGGTACTCGTACAAGACAAACTCAAGGGCAAACTCTTCAATCAGTGTGTGTACCTCACTAGCGCCGGTACTGGTGACAGTGTTGGTATACTCGAGGTGCGGTACATCGCGCCGTTAGGATACCTGTCCGTGCGCATATCAGTTGTACTTATTTTCATTTTATACATCGGAGTGTCGCTGCTATTTGGGTGTTTATGAAGAAATGAGTGTAGTTTAGCAAACAAGTTGTCTTAAGTTAACGTCATTCCTAGTATCTTTATCACTCATTTCGTCACAAAGTAAAATGGATGTGGACAGTTTATCGACTGTTTTGGTTCAAATCTCAAAATTTGTCATTAAGATAAAATGTGTTCCAATTTAACAAGGAGTTGCAACAATTTATCCACATTCCATAAACATTAATAATGTCAATATCTGATCCGCAAACCAACCGGTCGGTGTAGTCCAGATATTAATGCCAAGATTCAAAATGAACTATAAAACGTACCTTCCGCTAGCCGGCGTCAAGTAACCGGTGGGTGTGCGAGGCCGCGAGCCGCCGTTCGGCGTGGTCACACCGAGCTTGCTCGCCGTCGCAGCCGCGCGGGCAATCGACGTTTTTGTGTTTGTCACTTTGCGCATCGGTATACGCGATGGTGTTGTTACATCATCTGGTTTTGAGCATAATAATATAGCTTATTATATAAAATTAAACAAAAAAAAATTATTAATATTTATGTTAATTTGTAATACAAAAAGCCGTACCTGTACTATCTAGAGAGAGATTTGATCCATGCCTTGATGGTGGTTTCGATCCTGCTCTAGACCCTGGCCTCGATCCGGGTCGTGACCCTCCAGGTGTTAATGCGGATCTATATTGAGAGAAGCATTTACATTAGTAATAACTTTTTGTTTATTCCAATCTATATAATATTTTATGCCTTATCTATTTTCCGTACCGTGGCGCGCTGGGTTTCCTATATCTTGCTCCAAGTCCGCTGGCCGCTTCGTTGTCACTCAGAGAGTCAGGCGTTCCAGCGCTCAGCGAAGATCTTGAAGCTCTCCCCGCCGCAACGGCACCGGACATCGGCACTGAACGAGCTGTGCGCTCCCTCACCTATATATAACAATACACTATTACTGTAACTTAAAGAATAATTTGATGCTAAGCACTATAGTTGACATTTGCAGCCTAATTATATCAAAATACTTTTTCAATATCAACTCATATCAAATGACTAAAGCAAAGATATAGTTCCTAATGAATACTGAACAGACAATTTACTATGGCATGCTTGACGAATGGACTCGACAAATAACAACAAAAAAGAGCAAATACACAATGGACACAAAATAATTAACATAGGTACAATAATAATGACATGAAACCTCAAATGAATCGAGAGTGCACTCAATCGCGACACTTTCACATAGCCTACGTAGCATTACCCAATGGTATCCTGGAGAAGGCTGGTATCCGTGGTGGTGGGTATAGTGGTGGGCCCCGGGGGTCGTGGAACCTTGAGATCTTGAGTGGCCGTATATGAACGCCTGCTTAGTGCCATGTGTGGAACCGACGTGAAGAGGATACGAACACGGGAGCTCTTCCCGCTGCCGCAGAGCCTCAAATATAGGCCTCAGCTGCTCCATAAACTCCTCAGCTAAACGCACCAATACAAAAACCGGGACACTTATAATTAGGAACGAAGGAGCCGTCGCAACGAAAAATAACTCGTTTTTTCCTTCATAGTGCCAATCGTTTTAAGCCGAACCGCGATTTTTAACGACGAGTCGAGACGATGTTACTATTAGTCCACACATTATGTCAAACGCGAGTGAATTTTGCCGATGCGGATATGATTGGGGACTAGCGGGATGGGTAGAACGAAATACATTACCATAACATCCATAGGCGCTGACGTGCCACCTCTCCAATGCAGTGGATCCAATGAAAATACAATAACAAACAACACCAAAAACACTACACGAGCCTGTGCGACAATGCATAGCTTGAACACTAATGCAATAAGACCAAACTCTACGAGCTCAACACATGCGGCACTCACGACAATGAACCTTGCATATGGATGCGTGCAATCCATGTGCAAAGTGCAAGTAACAAAAAACAAAGCGAAAAACTGAGTCCCAAACCGAATGTTCCCTCCAACAACTACTGTGCGCTTTTTTATTTGTGCGAAATTATGGCTAAATTCTATCCTGTAGGAGAGAAGACTTAATTTATAAAATAATAATAGCGGTTCGAGCACTTACCTTGGTGATAGGTCCGGTGGAGGGTGGTGTGTTTGTGTTAGAGCGGGGCGTACGCGGTCTGAACGCTGCCATGCTCTGTGACACCCCATCGGCCAGTATGAATTGCTCTCGCAGTTCGATGTTGGTGCGTCCCTTGGCTGCATGCGGGCGGCGTCCGGTGCGCGGGAGTACAAACGGGACGGGACGGGACGGACGTTAAAGAAAACCGTTCGGTAACAGGACGAGGACGAAAAAAACACCAAAGTGTTAAAAAAACGGGAGAGCGTGCATTGGTAGTGAGGAAAAGAAAAAAACAACAAACAAATGAGAACATGTCAAACAAAAACAAACATAACGCAACATTTAAAAATATTCAGGGGGGATTTTGTAATTGTGTGCAGTTAGGAAATAGGAATAGTAAAATACGATTAGTTTCTTTCACCACATATTATGCAAGTACATATAAATCAAGGGCAAGATTTTGCTACACCGATTGTAGTTCATAACGAAGTCACTAAATATATGTTAACATCATCAGTCATAGTAGCTGCCAGCGAAGGCTTTTTCCTAAGCCTCGCTACTAGTTAAATTTATTTAAAAAGAAATGCAATCGATAGTAATAAATTTGAAGTGGTATGTTGTTGAAACATATCCATGAAATGAAATGGTTAACTGATTTTGTAACATCATCTTGCACTATGTTTATATCATAATTAGTATCTACTATATAAAATAAACTGTATAAAAATAATTTATGCAAATAAAGAACCAATATTTTCATGCCATCAATAATATTAAGCAGTCTCATTAAATAAGTATACTTAAACCTTCATAACCACTACTATAGACTTAGTAAAATATTAGTAATAACCAAACTATCTGCAAGCATTCTACACATTTGATGAATTTAATCAAATAAAGCTATTTCACGACTGAAACACCAAACGTGTACAATGTTATTTTTACAGCAAAATAATACCAGTAAACCGCAAAATTATAATCTAAGCCACACCAACTAAACGGTCTGTTATGGAACCATATCATTTAATTTGTGAATTAAGAATAAGAAGCCTCAAAGTGTATAATATAATTTTGAAAGGTTCCAAAGCAGGTCGTATCTTACCGAGCGGGCAACAAGCTTCATGCTGCTCCGGCTTGCTCGGATCAGGCAGCGGTAGCACTAATGATACTACTTTATGTAAAGGGATCTCATAGGGATTTGAAAAATAATAATAAAATAAACAAAATGTAACGAATTTTTATAAAGGACCATAGGAATTGGAATGGGCAAAGCGAATACGAATTAGTAAATTAGTAGCAACATCAAAACTTATGTGGACATAATTTTATAATTACTTTGGCTTATATTTTTTGTTGATTCTATCTGTTGATGAATGTTTCACAATGAAGTCAAGTGAATAATGTGGTTGTGTTCAGTAATGTTTTAAAAATATAATATATTTCCAAGGTGTTTAGTTGTATTATTCCGTTAATCCGTCTGTTTTATAACAGTTTGTTTCGTTACCGTTACTTCGTTATTTAAAATAACTAGTTATAAAACGATACCGTTATTTCGTTCGACTCGTTACTACATTCGCTGGCAACACCGACTACTGCGCATGTCAAATACATCGCGTCAATCGCGTCGAAAAAAGAAAACAAGAACAATGGAAACTACGACCGGTCGATTTTAGCTCGTGTTAATTTAATTTTCCGATGCGAGCCTCGCGTTAATCGCCCGCAAAATGACCGGAACTATAATCGAGAATCTCAGCGGCCGAAAACTAGCCGTTCTAGTGTCGTTTCTTTTGTTGTGTCAACTAACATGTTTCCTGATCGGCGGATTGGTCGCGCCCATGCCCGCAAACGCCCAAATCATCCTCGCAACAGTCTGCAGGGACACTACAACTGTGAAGAATGACACGACGACGTGGTTCTACAACCGTGGGAACGGGTCGTGCAAGGCGGTGGACCTCGCCCATACGCACAACGACCTGTCCGAGACAGATATCGTTTTCGCGTTCCAAATGCCGGTGCCCCGCCAGAACAGGGTCCTGGACTACTCCAGGTGGCAGCAAAACCTGATCGGCGTGCTACAGGTAGATATTAAGTACCATTCTCAGATCGAAGTGCAGCCCCGAAGTACGATTACTATAGACTCCCGACTAGCATATCGAAACAAAGGAGACCCAGATGACGGATGGAGGTTGTACACACAATCGGTCGAAAAACGCCACATGGACTGTGATATTGACATCAAGAGTGAAGAATATCTGTACAACTGCTCCGCTATACCTCTATTTGAACTCGGTTCCTTGTTCCATGACTTTTATCTCTTAAATGTTAGGTTACCAGTTGACACACCTACTATGAACATGCATATTGGCCACATACAAGATATGTGGTTGACTGTTATCAACCAAAACGGTGGATTCACTAAAGTGTGGCTGTCTTTAAAGACTGTATTTTTTCCTGGCATCGTCGCTATTCTCGTTTGGTTCTGGCGGAGGATTCATATGCTCCAACGGAAGCCGGTTTTGTTAGAAAAGATGCTTCTATGTTTAGGACTAGCTCTGTGCCTACTGAACATGCCGATAGAGTACTTGACATTACATTTTGATCTGCCGTTCATGCTGCTATTAGGAGATATACGTCAAGGATTATTCTATGCTACACTGTTTTCGTTCTGGCTCGTTTTCGCTGGGGAACACATGTTGATACAAGATACTTCATCGCTGAGCTCCTTGAAACAGTACTGGCGACATTTGAGTGCAGTTGCTATAGGGTGCTTGTCTCTATTCATATTCGATATGTGCGAACGGGGCGTACAACTTCGCAATCCATTCTACTCAATCTGGGTGACAGATATTGGCACTAATCTGGCTCTGACTTTCATAATACTAGCTGGGATATCAACTTGTGTGTACTTCCTGTTCCTATGCTACTTGGTGTGGCAGGTATTCATTAATATATCACACAAACGTCAGGCTTTACCAACTATGTGTTCAGTTCGACGTCTGCATTATGAAGGGATCATTTATCGGTTCAAGTTTCTGATGTTGGCCACACTGCTGTGTGCTGCGTTGACCGTGATTGGATTTATACTTGGCCAAGTAGCCGAAGGTCAATGGAAATGGGACGAGAACATCGAAATTGAGTATACGTCAGCGTTTTTCACTGGAGTGTATGGGATGTGGAACATTTACATCTTTGCATTGCTCGTTCTGTATGCACCGAGTCACAAACGTTGGGTGGTCGAGGAGAATACATCGGATACTCAGCATTTGAGTGAAGAGATAGAGTTCAGTCCGTTACCGAGCGAGAGGGCGAGCGAGATATCCTCTCTCACTTCTTTCATTAGGAAGGCAACTATTGATTAAATCGTGTCAGTTTTTAGAACTGCAGTATTCTGTTAATATTGGGATTAGCAGTGGGCCAATGACCGGATTAATTGGCCCCAATGTTGGGCAAAGAACAAAACCTATTTGGAGCAGACAGTACATTGGCTAGAATGTTCTAATTTGCTATTCTAGATCAATCGCGCGCAAGCGATTACGTAATCGGCCGTCGAAATTCTCTTTAAGTCTTAAAAATTTTACGATTATTGCTTTGGCCCATAGTTTGTACGCGTTTGGGTTGAACGTAGGTGTTCATTAGTTGTATTAGTATGACAGAATCTCTGTATATAGCCATCCATAGATATAGTTCACTGTATCGCCGAACAAATACCATACTCAAATGTTTAACAGGAAAATGTACTCAATATTTAAATAGACTTATCGCTTATTAGGCCTATCTGTTCAGAAATAACCATTAGTTTTAAGAATAAATTGTAAAGTCCTGCCTTCATTTGTATTTTTTATGAATTTATTTTTTTATGCATTTTTAAGTTGATGGATTGTTGTGATACTTTTGGAACAATTGTATTTTTTTAAATCCTAGTTTTAATGTGATTATTCAGATTACTTCTGAGAAACGGATCAAATAAGGCCGGAAGATGGCGCGTGGTTTAGGCAGCTAAGATTTCGCACTGACTCATTCTATATTGTTTTTTTTTAGATCATAAAACAGGTAGTCTGACCTTGGGTCTACCGGTCGGAGGTTCCAAAAATATGCCATACCTTATTAGTGTGTTACTTAAATTCTGTGATTTTTGTATTTTTTTGCATTTAACAACAGTATTGCTAGTTTTAATAATATTAAACGATATTGCCAGCTACTTAATAATTTATAATAGTAATTGTAAGTTAAATATGAGTTTAATTTTGTAATCTGTAGGTAATAGTTAATATTTGTACTCGTATAATAAAATTGTATTAAAAACCTGTTATTTTGTTATTTGAAATCGTTAAGACAAATATTTCCCTTATTATGAAAATCCATTTTTGAGGGGAGAATATAAAGGCCTATTAAAAAAGTAAATTTTTAATTTGTTTATAAAAATAAATTATATAGTTTTTGTTGTCAAAAAGCCCTTTATATTGTCACCTTAATTTATTAAGACTTCGGTTTTAAAATATTTAGCTGTTAAGTTAGGACGATCACAAATTAGTCAAATTCCCCTAATTAGGGTGTTAACACATTACTTATTACGTATTATAATCCCGAAACGTTTGATTGACACTTTGAATATCACCATCCCTATTATTAAAAAAATGATTCCAATCCAAAGGCAAAATTAGAAAAGAAACTAATATGTAATTATTTCTATTAATTGATTACAAAAATACATGTTTTATCAATAATTTGCCTCAAAATCGGAACGACAACATTAGAAATACAACTTTTACCGAGCTTTTAGTTAAAAAAAAACTCAATGAAAGTAGATAAATAAATCCGTTATGAAGCCAGAAATACCTCTCATCATATTACAGTTAATAAATACTTAAATTCTTTATTTATTGATTTTCTTCATAATTATTGAACGTTTCATTTGGCTTCATAACTTAAAAATGCAATGTGGGGAAGTTTTCAGAAAAGGTTGTTCTAAAAGTAGTAGGTATTATACATTATATTCTTGTAGGAACCAATCTAGATATTGCAATAGACCACATCACATTTTTTCATCATATTAAAATTTCCAAACTAATTTCTTGAGATATTTTCATTACTGACATTCTTTTATTTTTTTAATCAGTAACAAAATTCTCAACAAAACCCAACTGGACGATATTATGCAATAACTATTAATTTAAAAGCAATACAATTATTCTTAGTAATCTTGAGTTAATTGACAATAAATTAGATTGTGTAATTGCTATAATAGTGTCCAATTTCAAGAGTAATAAAACCTAAAAGGTAAAGATTATCTTGTCTCAAACGAAATGGTTACTGCGGGAATTTATCAATTTCCTAAACCCAGCTGACTCATTGAAGAGCTAAACTAACTGACTAATGAAATTGCAGTTAATTTCGACACTCAACATTTTTATCGCACTCATGTTGTTAACAATAACTAATAAGTAGGAACTCCTAACAATTCAATAAGTGTATCGTGGACGACCTAATTTGAATAGTCTTGTTGACGTCATTATTCTCACTCTTATAGGAAAACCATAGACATAAAAAAATACTTTGGAGAACAGAGTAAGACAGTGCACCTCATTTCTTCCGTCTCTGTCTCACATCAGATCAGCGCCGAGTCGCTTAGCCATTGAACTGCCACTAGCGTTTTGCTATTCTGAACGACCCTCTGATAGGCCGGTTAGAATCAACCAATCAAATCACAGGGTCGGTATGAATAGCAAAACTATAGTGGCAGTTCAATGGCTAATCGACTCGGCGCCAAGTCTATGTGTGGTAATTTGAATTTTTAATCAAATTTAATATTGTACTTTATACAACCTAGATAGCACTCGCGTCAAAAGAAGACTTATCACAGATTATGTCAAACCGAGCTCTCTCTCTCTTTCATCATATGAGAGAGTGAGACAAATTCGATTTATGTCACATTTTGTCTTGTCACAACCGAAGCTCTTAAAGAGCTTATTACACTTGGCTAAATTTAGTAGCCTAAATTCAGAAGCTTCCAAATATTTAAACCATTCTAGCTTCTGAATAGTTTGCTGAATGCGATCACACTTGCCTAAATTCAGTAACGACTAAATTAAGTAGCCTAAATTTTGTTAAGTGTAATAACCCCTTTAGGCTTACTACTCAACAACCCTCAATTTCAGTGACGGGCAAAAAAACCTGTTCACAAAAAAACCTCATCAACAAACTTCAAATTATTAATGGTGGAAAAAAAATCTAGTTCACAAATAAAAACCTCATTCGTTTAACCCCAAATTCCCACAGTAACCGTCCCGATTCACCCCACTCCGGTATCTAGACGGCAGTACATACCTCTGCACGGATCGTTCTTGACTAGGAATTCGTCGAGAGCCACCCAGCCTCCTCCGACGCGCACCATCACCGTGGACCGGAGGATGCGGACCAGACGGAGCTTTTGGGAGTCACCGAACTGTATGGGGGAGGGGGGAGGAAATGTTAAGTATTATTTATAATGGGAGAAACTAGTAAACATTTATACAGGGTTATTGAAATAAACAACAACTTTTGTTCTATGACTTTTTATAAAACATACATTTAACAAAAAAACACTTTATAAAATGCATGAAATAAGAAAATATTCTCATCTAAAGGAAAGCCATGGTACGTGGTTGTATTCCACTTTGCCCTAAAGTTCCTAAACGGACCGCGGTTATCCTCTAGATGAGCATATTTTCTTGTTTCATACATTTAAAAGTGTGATTTTTGTGAAATTTTATTATTGTTTTGTAAAATGTCATACGACAAAAGTTGATGTTTTTGATGTCAGTAGTACAGTCCTACAAGGTTGTTAATGTTTTTCCAATAACCCTCTATAATAGAGTGTTTCAGAAGTCCGAAATACGACATACTTAGAATTACTTGAATATTATATTTATCTATCGGTGCCCAGAACGCTGGCAGCCTTACCACGTTGAATGGCAATACTGGTATGCTGAGCAAAATAGATGCCAACGTTCTGGGGGTCTATTAGCGACATATGCAACAGCAGCAAATTTGGAAAATCAATTAATTTTTCCGACCCTCCAGCAGAATCCGCTAAATTTCCGTGAAACGGTCAAGAATCGGCGTAAGATGTGTGACTATTTACGGAAATTGTGCGGAATTGCTAAGGGAAGCTCTGAAAGAAAATCAGAAAAATGAATTGCATTGGCAAAGTTGCATAGCGTCGCTATTAGTCCCCCAGGTCACCCTATATCTTCATCAGACGTTTTGACTTGAAGTGACTTTTTAAAGAAAATTTGATTCGCACTCAAAATGAGTAAATTTTTGTAATAACTCCGATATTTTTATGTTATGTTTTGATGAACTCACAAAACTTAAGTTAATTTTCCTGACATATTTGTGAAAGTGTACTTACCCGGTACTTGCCCTCGCCGACCTGGAACACCCTGAACTTCTGCCTGCAGGTGCACAGCATCACGAGCCGCTTCACCTCATCGTGGATCTTGTCTGCGTCCGTCGGGGGCCCGCCGCGATCCACCTAACACACATCATCATCATGTCAGCCAAAACACGTCCACTGTTGCACATAAATAAATATCGCCAGACTTACACACCAACTGTATGGTCCCAAACTAAGCAACGCTTGTATTATGGCTACCATACAATGGACTGGGGGCGATCCTAGAACAAGGCAAATTACGAAAAGGCCGTTTCCGCAATTTGACTCTAGCGGGAATCGAACCCGTAACCACCCGATGCAGTGAGCCCAGCGGCCAACTATAACTATACTAAAAATGCTATTCGCCACTGACACCGGTCATGATTTCACTTTCAATATATCGATTAGATTATCGAGCCTACTGATAAGAGAATGTGACGGTTCACATGAGTGAATTGATAAAGATAAATACACGAGATAACTATTATTTGGAGATGATTAATTGTACGCGGTTTTTCTCTGTTCATGTGGATTTTCAGGCCATTTGATGGTTTCGCGGCAGCTTTCTAGGCTGTCTATTTAAATACCTAAATCTGAGTAAGTTAAGCTTGATAATATTGATTTCACTGTATTTTGTTATTTAATATTGTTTTAATGCCTGCCTGCTCACATAGCGTTGCTGTTTGAAAATGTATACAATTATTATTTTTCTATTGAAAAGAGTAACCATTGAGTTTCTTACCGGCTCTTCTGCAAGCAACATTACGAACCGGTGGTAACACTAAAATATTGATGTTAACGATTCATAAGTACCTCTAGCTCACATGAATAAAAAAAAAGGCTTTGACTTGACTTTGACTTTCTGAAGGGTTTTATTTTTTGGGGGTCCAAAAAAATTTGACTTTGACTTTCTGAAGGGTGTAATTTTTTTGGGGGTCCAAAAGAATTTGACTTTGACTTGACTTTGTGAGGGTTTTTTTTTGTCCCTTTCACTAGTCAAAGGGGTTTTTTTATGCAATTATAGTTGCGATGTATTTATTTCGTCGCTTTTTGAGCGATATTTACTTTGTTTTTTTTTCCTCCCCTGCGATAGATACAGGGGACTTTGTGAGGGGTTACTCACCCAGTCAGGGCGTAGTGCCGCGATGAACTCCTCCCAGTCGATGAGACCGCCGCCGTTCCTGTCGAACAGATCGGCCACGGCACCCATCTCCAGTCGGGACGTGTCGAATTCTATCAAAGAGAATAAATAATAAATATCGCCCGACTTACACACCAACTGTATGGTCCCAAACTAAGCAACGCTCGTACTATGGGTACTGTACAATGGATTGGGGGCGATCCCAGTGAAAACTAGCAACTATGCACACGGAGCAACTTTAGTTGCTGAAAATAGCAACTTAGTTGCCGGAACTATCAACTTTTTAATAGTTATTTGGCAGTTGCAGCCAACAATTGCCAGTTGCAGCAACAATTGTCGCGATTGTTTTATATGAAAACAGGTAGTTGCGAGTTGCCGCAAAAGTTGGCAACTAAACCGAAACTAGCAACTTTTTAATAGTTATTTGGCAGTAGCAGCCAACAATTGCAAGTTGCAGCAACAGTTGCCGCCATGGACCAGTTACTAAGGGGACTGGCAAGCAAGTCGGCCGAGTGGTCGGCCTAATACTAACATCGACATAAAACGAAGCGAGTAGTTCAACTATTTACCGGTAAATAGTAAAATGAAAATGAAAAAACAATGACCACGTATTGTTTCATACAAATATCTAATAAGGGCACCTCTTTCTTTAGTCTTTACTCTGTGGTTGCCGCGATTGCCGCAATTTTTTTTAAAATGAAAACAGGTAGTTGCGAGTTGCCAGTTGCCGCAAAAGTTGCCTGTGTGCATAGCCCCTCAGCTAGCATTACTGAATGTTACGGATACGTACTGGTATTCATAATTCCGTCGATGAACTCGTGTCTCGCGATCAGACCGTTGTTGTCCTTGTCCATCTTGCGGAACAGATCCGTCAGACGGGACTTCTTGTGGTTCATGAACTTCAGGAACTGTTGACAACCACACAAATATATACAGTGTTTCAAAATACCATAGCCCAATCCCCAGTCCATCCAAATCATAGAGTAAGCATCAATAGAGATGACACGGTAATAATAATAATATTAGCTCTTTTAACATCCTGGACCCGGACTCCTCAATGCGAGGGGGATTCAGGCCATAATCCACCACACTGGCTCAGTACGGGTTGGATTTTACATATCTTTCGAAAATGTGTTAGATTGTCTGACATGCAGGTATCTTCACGATGTTTTCCTTCACCGTAAGCAAGTGATAATCATATTTTATAGGAATGTTTTCATTTTTCAAAATGTTGTTTGTTTAAACGTCAAAAAAATGTCGCGGGGCGGCGCCACTTTGCCGTGAGCTTTGCAGTGACACTGTCACAAGTGAAGTGACAGATAATGACAGACCAGTGCAACCAACCGACATCTGGTGAGCTGAACATTTTTAACTTACCCGCTTTCTCCAGTCGTCCCAGCTGAAGTTGGACACTCTCTGCAGTTCTTTCAGATGCACTAGCCGCTCGTGCAGCCGTCTCTGTCTCTCCCACGCGAGCAGCCACACCGTGCGCCACTTGTCCCACAGTAGCTTGACGCGGGGCGACCTGAACTCGGGCTCGGCGCCTTTGCTGTTGTTAGGAATGGGGTAATATTAAAATTTGGGGTAATTGTAAAATATAGGGGCTCAATTTCAATTTGAAATTGTTTATAATGTTACCCTAAATTATATTATGAAAATATGAAGTAATTTTTACATTTGGAGTACATATTTATAAAATAAAATTAGGGGAAGATAAAAAAACAAGGTGTCTGTCAGTGTGTTGCGTCATATGTTAAGGTTAAGCTATGAGCTACATTCTACTGATTTGGAAAATATGTATTTCTAAGAAAATCGGAATAAAAGCAATGTTTACTGATATTTTAATATTGTCTAATTTAACATCTACATAATAACAAAATATTTACAAACAAAGCATAACTGACTAGCCTTTTATAGCATAATAACCTACATAATAAATTACTGACTATACCTAGGTACTTAATATGCAAAATAATAATATTGTATTTGGCTTTTTAGCATGCCATTATGCTTGCCATGCTGACTAAAAATATACATAATTTTACTATAGCAACACTAATGTACTTAAATTAAAAAAATATAAATAGGGCTGTCACACACAATTCTCCTGACAAAAAAAATAACAATTGAATGATACGAAACCCTTTGTACCAATGATTTATATGAATATATGATTTATTTGACATATATTGCGTAACATCGACCCCTTTGTAAAGCGATTGTAACCGACGATTGTGAATTTTATGCCAATTCTGCAACCTATTATGTTGTTGTTGTAGCTGTAAGTAGCTAGTGGCAGTGCTTTTAGTTGCAAAATTGACTCTTTTTTTTTTGCATACAACACGCCATGACGAAGCGAAAACGATAATAAGTCAATGATTCCGCGGTCCGTCCACCACGTAGTGGGAGCTACTGCCACAGGAGTACCCAGGCATTGGCCCAGGCTCACTACGTTGTAGACGGACCGCAGAATCATTGACTTATTGATTTATTATCATTTGATATTTATACCCGTGTGCCTAGTAGGCTTGGTGGAGTAGTAACTTGTATCCAATGTAGAGATGCCTTACCTTCCCTTCGGCGGGAACCGTGGGCCGTAGTGCGGCAGATTGCGGTCAGGCGTCTCGCGACCCGGACTCACGCGACTAGAGGCACACGCATCGTTATAGTCACACGGAAAACGAACGTTACACCACACCCCAGTTAGTGGCAACACCGGTTTTTGTGTGTCAACACTATTTTTGTAGCTAGCAACATTGTTGTGTAGCTGTCAAACTAGAGACAGAATATCGATTTGTCTTTAATAGCTGTCCAATACAATTTTTTTATTGAAATATTTGTATTTTACTATTTCACCACAAAACTTGCTTGTTAATACCTTCTAATTAATAAGATTGGAAAAAATAAAAAAAAGATGATAGAGTAATTACTAATTACACATTAAAAAATCCTTACTTGGAATTATTCAGTTTTATTTAACTGTGTTTTAAACATTTCTTAAATAGTAGGATGTCGAATTCGGTCAAATCGAACAATCTGTAACTAATTAATAACAACTTACACTGTCGTGTTGCTGGCAACACTGTCGTGTTGACAATTTAGTTAGTCGCGTTAGAACGGTGATGAGATCGCGCGTGGATGTTAGTTTTTTTAGAATGCCAACCCTATTAGTGTTTAGTCTACTGTGCTCGGGGTCCGTATTTGAAAAAGAGTTTTATTTTGATACATCTAAAGTTTATTTTTGATTGAGTTTTTGTTGACTATTTGTTTGAAAGCGTGTTTATGTCTACGTCTGGTTAGTTTCCAGTGATTGACAACCCGAGGCCATGCGTTATTATATATCTTCACTGAAGAGAAATGTACAACGAATGGGTACTCAAACAAAACTTTACTATTAAAAAAATATGAGATATCCATTCAAACATAGTTGTTGTATTTAATCACTATTTTCAGCCAAAAAATACTTAAGATCCATATTTTAAATTAGAGATTTTCAAAGTTTTATCTCATAAAATCTTCAGTGATGATAAAAGCATATCCAGCAATCTACGTTTCTAAGCATTAAAATGTATCAGAAGTTATGTTTTCATGGAAAATAAATGAAAAACTTTAATAAATGTATACGCTGGTCGGACACACCAACTGTATGGTCCCAAACTAAGCAAAGCTTGTACTCCGAGTACCGTACAATGGACTTGAGGTCATCCCAGTGACCCCCAGACCAGGGCAAATTACGAAAAGAGCATTTACGAAATTTGGACGGCGGGAATCGAATTCGCAACCACCAGGTGCAGCGAGCCGAGCGGCCTACATTCAATCCACTGGATTAATCGGTCTAATAACGTCGTCTAATAACTAATTCCATGTTTAGACCTTTGATACATTTAGCACACGCTATAAAGAATACAAGACAGTCTATCTAAGGTTTATAATCAAACAACACTAGCAATCATATCAAGTAACGTATATCAAATAAGTTACCTAAAGTAGATTCCAGAACGACTGCAATCAATGGTACGCAAGAAAGAGAAAGGAATACATTAATTTATCATCCCAAGCGGAAAAGTCTTCTGTTTTATGGTCTTTGGATTAATGGCAAGATATTTCAGTGCCATTAAAAACATTTCATACTGGCCACAGAATTTAAAAAGTTTTATTCTAAATTTAAATTGACACAAACTACAAAAGCCTCAGGCACTAGTCTACAGCACACAAAAAAAATAACGTTTGATTCAAACCTTCCTCTCCTACTTCGAGTGTGTATTCTGGAACTGCTCGTGGTGAAGCGTGTGCCACATACGAGCAAGACAGAAAGCAACGTTTACACGTGTTAGAGCGGGATAAAGCCATGTTGATAGGTTACGTTGTCAAAGGACAGTGGACGCAAACATTTGAACATGATTTTACAAAAATGTTCAGTCCTTTACCAACGCTTCTATTGTTACATAAATGACATGTAAAAGCACATGGAAGTTATATAACCACCATAGATTAATATTTGAACTCTGTCATGCTATAGAGACGTAATCGTTTAAAAAAATATTGTGTCTAATTTTTTTATGTCGATAACATGACATAGTTGGGGTAAGATTAAAATGAATCACATAAGAATGTTTTCACCATATTCATTAAACCCATGGGGGCCAAAATGTGTTTATTCACTTACAAAATTGTTTATTATACTTCTAAAGACGTTGCAATTTTTAAAAACCATTGCTCTTAAATATGGCGAAAAGTTCCCACAAAAAGTTAACATCGTGTAAAGAAAAAAAAGAAAAGAAAATTGAGGAAGATGTGATAAAAAAAAAACTAAATATAAACACACCTGAATCGCCTAGAGCCATAATAGTCTGGCGACACCGATCTCTCCCTGTTAAGATCGTGTTGGGATCCCCGACTATTTAATTTATTCGTGTTGGAAACACATTCCGCAAGCGGGCAACACCATGCAATGACGTCACAATGTGGCGATGGCGCGGTGACGGCGTGCATGATTCGTGAAAGGGGGAAAGAGACAAAAACGAAAAACATAAAAATGGGGGAATGGATGAACACATAACATACAAATAGAAAAAAAATAAAAAGCTATTTTTAAAACAAAGATATTATAAGTATTATATGAATAACTACGTCACATTCTGGATTACTACTTAATTTTGTCAAAATAACAATCATACAAATCCATGTATTTATAAAAGTATCGCGCGCGCTCGCGCTGCTAGGCTATTCTGTAACGTCATACTCACTTCGCACGCTTGAATTTTCTAGTGAAATGTCAAATTTCAATACAAAATTTGACATATCACCTGCAAATTCACGCGTGCGAAGAGAGTTTGGCGTTACAGAATACCCTAGCTGATACCGCCGAAAAAAAAAGGTAATAATTTAAAAAACTGGAGCAAATTATTATCGCCGGCACGTCAGTTTCATGCATTGGTCGTTGTCAAACAAATGTACTGAAGTACGCCAGCTTCGGCTTAGTATTAGTTACCGCATTTCATTATTGCGCATGCTTCATCTCTAGTTCTAGCGCCCTCGTGGAAACCAAAATGAATCTATGTACAAATAATTGACTACACTATGTTTGTCTTTATTTACACTCATTCTGTTCTCTTATGATATCTTTGCTTTTTCACAATATTGACACGAAACAAAATTAATAAATTACTATAAAAACACACAGTCATTTTAGACACTATAAATTTACACGAGAGGTTTTAAAATTAAGAATAAAACAAATATCAAGGTGGTTACGTACGCAGGTGTTCCTTTAGTGGCAGTCTTGGCCGAGACCTTGCGTGGGGTGCTCTCGCGGCCCTGACTCTGACTCTTGACCTGGGGACAAGATATTTCCAGTGTGATGCAAGAACGAAACGACATAAACTTTTACGTCATAAGATAACCTTCGTAAAGCCGATCGGTAAAGGCGATTATCGTGAGAGAACCAGTGTGTCTTAGTAGTCTTGTCTAAAATAAATCTCTGCAAGACCAATGCTAGAAAACACTTGAGATTCAATCTGCAAGAGGTGAGAATCACACAGCAAGACGTAAGAATCAGTTGGCAAGACGTGGTAATCAGTCTGCATGACATAAGAACCAGTCTGCAAGACTTAAGAATCAGTCTGCAAGATGTTAGAATCAGATGGCAAGAATTAAGAATCAGTCTGCAACACGTTAGAATCAGTCTGCAAGACGTTATAGTCACTTGGTAGGGCTTAAGAAGTTGTCTGCAAGACTTAAAAATCAGTCTGCAAGACGTTAGAATCAGTCGGCAAGACTTTAAAATCAGTTGGCAAGACGTTAGAATCAGTTGGCAAGAATTTAGAATCAGTCGGCAAGACTTCAGTACCTGTAGTGGGACCCACCTGGTAAGCTTTGCAGACCCTGTCGACCTCGTTCTGTCGCTTCTGCGTGTGTTCCATCAGCTCCTTGTGGTCTTCAATCAGACCCTCCAGCAGCTCGATGGACTCTGGCAACGGTTCCGCTTCAAGCGCTGTAACAATATTACATTATGTTTATCACGAATTAACAATACAATTTGAGGCGCCCATAGCCAGTTGCAATCACCTGCAGTGAACGATCGGGGGTTAAGCAACGCTTGGTAAAGTCAGGCAGAGATGGGTGACCATTTAGAAGCATTTGAACTAATCGTCTCCGTGCTTCGGAGGGCACGTAAAAAGTCGGTCCCGGTTGTTGTCATCTTGGCAGCAGTCTTTAAGCCTTCGAGCGGCTTGAACAACTACCAGGTTGGCCACTAACCATACGATAAGAACAAGTAGATCATGTTTATACATCAAATGTCTTGCTTGGTGCCAAACACAGACCAATAAGCCGTAGACGGGCTGGCCAACAAGCGGCCATATTATAAATTCGTGCTTCATTCTGTGTCGAAAACTGTGCTAATTAAAAATAAATAATACTAATCTAGTAAAATCAAATCTATTAATGTACGTACGGCTTCTCGTTGGCCGTGGCATAGTTATTTTTTTTTAATCAATGTGACTCACAGTGCAGCGTGTTCTCGAGGCCGGTGAGCCACTGCAGCAGCTCCTCGAGCACCAGGTCCAGGTCCTTCAGGCTCTGCATGTGCGTGTCCAGCTTGCTGCCGCGCTGCATCGCCCATTGCCATACCTGGACGAATGGACGGTTTCAATAACGAACTAATGAAAAACGTACCTGAGGGACTAGCCAAGTGGCATGAACGCTAATCGAATAGAATACGATAGACTTCACAATGTATGGAAATGTCAAACTTGGTTATGTAGATCAACAACAAGTTGCTATGTAGATCACGTGACTTATGTCATTTCCATACATGAAGCGTAGCGATTTGAACGAACGCTCGTAGACGTCAGCCACTTGTCTAGCCCTTCAGTTACCATTAACCCTGTAATACATAGGCGGAGAGAGTATAAATATGTAACTATATAAGGCGTTTCTCAACTAGTTAGGCTGTAAGGGGAACCAATAAAAAAAAGTTTCTTGATGTTTTCTGACGCTCTCTACTGGAGTTTCGATTGATATTCAAAATACATAGTCCGAGTGACAAATGGGTAGGTCTAAATATCTATTGAAACACTGCACAAGATTTTTACCACTTTTTTATATAACTGTAAAATAAAGTTTAAGTTACTCCTTATAACATCAACTATCTGCTAGAAAAAATCCTGTCATTCGGTCCTGCCGTTTCGGAGATTAGCCGGAACAAACAGAGGAAACAAACAAAGATTTAAAAAAAAATAGCATTTAGTAAAACGCTATTATTTTGCGCTACATTACAAACACTTCAATTTTATTTAATAGATTCATTAATTAACAGTTGCCTATATCGTTTTGTTTCATGTTTACTACACATTATGAAACTGTAAATTAAATTTTACCTGTCCAGGAGTTACTTTACTGAATATTCTGATCACCGGTAACACAGTCGCAACTAACTGTCTTTTGTCTGTACTCATTTTTAACCAACTTCAAAAAGGAGGTTCTCAATTCGATAGTATATTGATTTTTTGTGGTTTTTATGCGATTTCTCCGTCAATTATGGACCGATTTTTAAATAAAATATCACTTTTGAAAACATAACTAATTATATAACTCGTCACCTTCCACGGTCACGAGTTTTAAAATGAAAATAATCCACTTAATTATCAATAAGATAAATCCGATAAATCGATTAATTATGTATGTTATCTCTGGTTATCTATGATATGTGTGCAATATTTTTTTTGCGATGCAATTTTAAATACAGAATCGATTATCTATCTATGTATTAATTAATCTATTTCCTGCTGATTTGTTTATTTAATCTGTAACTGTATGTGTCCATAACAACAATAACATTTTTAGGGTTCCTCCTCGAAATGAAAAACGGAACCCTTTTAACCTCCACGTCGGTCGCAGTTGCGACTCTATTCCCGTCTCCATAGAGTAGCTTATTAATTGGCGATCTATGACATCATAGTCACGTAGCTAGTGTGAGAAAGGCTTTAGTCTACAAAATAATATTAGCCCTTTTAAGTTCCCACTCCTGGGCACGGGCCTCCCCTCAATGCGGGGGAATTCACACCTGTGCTAAAATTGGTTGGATTTTCTAAGACATCCAGGTTTCTGCACGATGTTTTCCTTCACCGTAAGCAAGTGATAATCATATCAAAACTATGATTCGAACATAGATATCGAAAAACCCAGAGGTGCGAGCCGAGGTCTGAACCCTGGACTTTGAGCACGCATACAATATGTTAAAAAAAAAAACCCTGTCCGAGCCGAAACCGGTATTTAGGTTTCCCAAACACATGACCAAATAAAAAAAAATAAAAAAAATTGTTCATGATAGTAAACATATTAATGACAATTTAAAATGGCATTTTTTTGCCCTTTTCCTTCAAAATGTAGCAAATTTTAAAAATATGACAACACCGTTACCGGAAGTAATTATGTTAAATCGTGTGGCGGCACCTCTGATCACAAAGTATGTGATGACGTCATTTTATGTTATTTTTTTATGAAACGGGTTATTTGTTTTCCAAAAAAATATGGGAGGCCTTTGCCCAGCAGTGGGACACTTACTATGCTAAAATATAAAAAATAAATTTAAAGTAAATTTAAAAAATCGAATCTCGATAGCCAACAATACGTTTTCGGGTCGGACAGGGTTTTCTTAACATATTGTATAATAAACTTAACAAAATTCCACTCACCTCATCCCATCGACTTTGAATGATAGTGATCCAGTGTTTAATGACAGTAACCGCATCAGGATGCGCTTTGCCTAAGATAGAGTGAGCGAGGGCGATCGTCTCGTCCTTGTCTATCTGCTTCTCGTTCAGCTCGCGAACGAACCGCTCGTGTTCGAGGATCTGCTGCTGTGTTTCTTGGTCGCCTTCTGGCAACTGGCCGGAGAATCGAAGCTTGGTCTCCGCGTCAGACAGCCACTCGAGAAGCATGTTCACTGATCTGTGCAGTTTCTCCGCCTGAGAGATTAAAAAAAAACACTATAGTCCCCCAATCTAGTACTCGCAGAGTATAGTCCGAACGCTTTCAGATAACATATAAGGGAAAATAGATCTTATAAATCCACGTCCACTAATGTTTGGTCAGTAACGACCGATCTGTTTCTCTATGAGGATTTGTCGTGACTTATACTCCATTTGTTATAGCATTAGACAAAAGTACAAATAACATGTTACAGTTATGATTGACGTCGAATTTATTATGATCTAATTATATACCAGCTTGTCACACCTAACTGTAATTATTTAAATTATTTATATTATAAAATAAATTGTCTTTCATTTAAATATTATCATTTCAGTCCAATTTAAAATTAAGTGTCAATGCTAAAAACCTAAAAGAAGCAGGGGTGAACAATACCGGGAACGTGTTTCGTTCCACTATAATCCTAACAAATCTAAAATGTTACCTAATCCATTCAGAGGTTATGACAGCAGGGTATTTCTAATTTTGTCGGATTATGTTATCTATGAAATTGACGTAAATTGTTTTCTGACAGTGTTTGTCATTGAGTCATTCACCATCATTTATTTTTTCATATTTTTTTTTTATGTCAGTTTATAATGTATGATACGATGTTATTATAAATAAAACATAGTATAAAAAGTACTTTTATTTTGGTTATGGAAGTATTTAGCATTGTTTTATATGAAAACAATTTTAATGTAACCACTCGAAATAAAAGTTGTTTTGACTTTGAAATAATATGTTTTGGATCCCTGCTTCTACGAGCCTCTTATTTCTAATGTTATAATAAATGGGGTATAGTCTAATCACAAATCATTGGTTCATGGTCAAGCTTTGAACGGACTAATTAAAACTTCAGTTGTGGTCACACATATAATAATAATAATAATATCCTGGGACATTTTTTACACACGGCTACCTGATCCCAAACTAAGCAAAGCTTGTACTATGGAAACCAGATAACTGATATTACTACATATACTACTTTTTTATTTGTAAATACATACTTAATATACATATACACCCAGACTCCGGACATACAGACATGTTCATGCACACAAATGCATGTCCCGGGTAGGAATCGAACCTACGACCTGCAGCGTGAAAGTCGCCTCCGCGCCAACCACGCTAACGGGCCCGTCAAAATATGCAGTGGTAATGCATATAATAAGCGAGCGGAGGTGCCCAGCTATGCTGGGTCTATGTGTTGTTTCTCTGTGGTGAGGTAGTCTTCAAACAATGTGTGTTACCAGTTTATTGCACTGAAACGTGGTCTATAACTATGGGTCTCATAAAGGCTCAAAGTCACTCAGAGAGCTATGGAGAGGGCTATGCTCGGAGTTTCTGTACGAGATCGAATCAAAAATGCGGAGATACGTAGACAAACCAAGGTCACCGACATAGCCCTGCGAATCAGTAGGCTAAAGTGGCACATAGTCCGAGCATAGACGGGACCGGTCGTTGTGGAAAACCTTGGGGGAGGTCTATGTCCAACAGTGGACGTCTTTTGGCTGACATAATAATAATAATATCCTGGGACATTATTTTTACACACGGCTACCTGATCCCAAACTAAGCAGAGCTTGTACTATGAAAACCAGATAACTGATATTACTACATATACTACGTTTCGTTTGTAATTACATACTTAATATACATAATTACACCCAGACTCGGGACATGCACACAAATGCATGTCCCGGATAGGAATCGAACCAACGACCTGCAGCGTGAAAGCCGGAATCCTTACCAACCCCGCTAACGGGCCTGTCAATCATGATATCAAGTCTGTCATGTCATTATAATGATGATGAGGTAGTATCCTACCTCCTTGAGCGCGGTCTCCAGTTTGTGCGCCTTGTTCTCGCTGAGCGAGTGCACGGCCTCCCACGCTGTCTTGAGCTCGCTGCACTGAGTGCGGATACTGGCTGCGTCCTCGCGAGGCACCTATTACAAAACACATAACTTATAATCAATTCTTCTTCTTTTCGTGTCAACAGTTCTACTATTTTTAGACCTTATTTACAAGGTATTTGGCCACATTCATAGGGTTGGTACCTATCCCTCGGGATTAGGTAATAGTCAGTTCCTGTATACACGGCGACGAGGTTCACCACCTGTCACGTTGGGTTCTGACTATCTGGTGAAACGTGGGCTTTGAGTTGGTTAATACCTCCACAATGTGGTGTATGGCCACACAAGCCTCTGACTACCCCCGAATGGGGATAAAAGTTGTGACGTTTTTTTTTTTCATAGGCCGCGTTCAACTTGTAAAACATAGATATACCGTCGCTTCCAGGTCCTTGCCGGTCTTCATGACGGACTGCATCTGTTGCTCGCGGGAGTGTAGGTCCTCCTCGAATTGCTGCAACAAACATTGATTTTTAAATCATATTTTTTATATAACACATGCTACGCTACGCTAACTGCTATCCTTCAAGTCCCTACCTATTAGATAGCTGGCATTCTTAATGAAACTCTTATTTTAGTCTGTTAAAATACGTAGGCTCGTAATTTTCGAATATATTTTTCTTTCTAAAATATTTTTCGTCACCCCGGGGTGCCGGCGGTTGAAGCGGTTAAAACATGCATATCAAAGTTGAGATCGATCTTAAGATGCAGTTTTGACGTTTAATGTATGGAACATCTGCCAAAAACAGGATCTTAAGATCAATCTCAACTTTGAGATGCATTTATTAATACGAGCCATTACTGACAGCCAGTACCACCTAGTTGACCTAATCTACTAAACCAGTCTCGTACGGCCTGCCTGCTGTTAAGCAGTTACCGTAGCCTGTAGATGCTCCCAATACCAAAGGCATTGGAGGCAGGGTAGGGGGGGGGGGGGTTGGTCTTCCAGCTCACTCATCGTACGAAGCGCAACTTTAATAGCTACTTTACGCCGATCTTCTGTGTGAGGCAGGATATCTCACCTTGTGCTGTTCAATGAGTGCCATGACGGTGTCGAGGTCGCCGTGCACGGGCGAGTCGGCGGCGAGCTGCTTCTGCTGCTTCTTGAGCCACTCCAGTAGAGCTGACATCGCGTCCTTGAACTGCCCGGAGTACAGCAGCGCCTCCTCCAGCTTGCGTTGTCTGTGGAAACGCACCTTAATTACCACAGTGTAGCTCATACATTTATAGAAAATTATCCTGTATTGGTCGAAGGTCACTATTTACTACGAATTTAGTTGAGAACGCAGATTTATAGAGCTAAGAAATCCATAACATACAGTGCAAAAATATTTGGTCTACGACAAAAACTGACGAAGTGGTGACCAAATTACTAGCGAAGTTCGCGCGCGGTTGTCGTGACGTCATCTGGATCACGCGCTTTGTAGTGAACGGCGGCGCGGGTACAGCGCGCCTTCAATCCGACGGGCCTGTGTGACGTCACACGCACATGCCGCACATTACATAAAATGTGTTATAAAATAAAATCGCAACGGATGGACCGATATTGATGATTTCAAAATTATATTGATAAGAAAGCCTTGTTTTAACTATAGTGTTGGTTATGAGTTGATTTATTGACCTATTATTGATTCTCATTGACATACGTCAGTTAAACGACAGAGCGATTTCTAACCATTGATTATGACAGTTAAAAAATTGCAACCAGTTGGAACGCTCCACGAACGTAAATACATACCGGACTGTTCACTACTGCACAAAAAACGAGCCGAGCGAGAGGCCCTAGTTGGGACCATGTCCCTCTCATTTCGAGTTGCCATGCCAAAATAATATTATTGTTGGGTAGTGATTGTTAGTTTTTAAATCAAGCAAATAAATTAATTTAGTATTTATCGTGACTATTGTTAATATGATAAAACAATAGTCACGATAAATAATAAATTTATTTATTTGCTTGATTTAAAAACTAACAATCACTACCCAACGATAATATTATTTTGGCATGGCAACTCGAAATGAGAGGGACACGGTCCCAACTAGGGCCTCTCGCTCGGCTCGTTTTTTCTGTCTAAGAATTGTCAAGGTATAATAGACCTTAAGGCAGCAGAATAAAGTTGAATTTCTTCTTAACCAAAAACTCAAGTAATAGATCCTTCTTTATACATTCGTGGAACGCTCTGAACCCCTGCATATTTTGACAACCGAACGTGTCACTACGTACGAAACGACGGCAGAGTGAAAAGTTGCAACTGGAGCGGACTAGTTAGTCAGATTTTTTTTTCTGTTACCTGTCAACAGCCTTGGAGCAGACAGTGGTCCACTTGGTCTTCATGTCTGCCAGCATAATCTTGAGCGTGGGCTCGTCACCCTTGGGCGCCTTGTCCTTGAGCTGCTTGCCGGTCTTCATGGTCTGGTCGTACGCCGGCTGCTTCGCGGCCAGCGCCTTTTGGAACTCGCGGTGTTTCTGTAGTCTGTAGGGTAATAATGTTTGAAGACTCGTGTTCTGAGAGGTGGGTGAAGAGAATTCGTTGGGTAATATCTCGTTAGCAAAAATGTCAGACTCTCCTAAAATGTCCCGTTATCAAAATGTCCCATACTTAAAATATCGCGATCTCAAAATATCACCTATTCAAAATGTTCCGTTTTCGAAATGTCCCGGTATTAAAATGTCCCAGTCTCAAAATGTCCCATACTTAAAATATCGCGATCTCAAAATATCACCTATTCAAAATGTTCCGTTTTCGAATGTCCCGGTATTAAAATGTCCCAGTCTCAAAATGTCCCATACTTAAAATATCGCGATCTCAAAATATCACCTATTCAAAATGTTCCGTTTTCGAAATGTCCCGGTATTAAAATGTCCCAGTCTCAAAATGTCCCATATTTAAAATATCCCGTTCTTAAAATGTCCCGGTGTCAAAATATCACCCACTCAAAATGTTCCGTTTTCGAAATGTCCAGGTATTAAAATGTCCCAGTCTCAAAATGTCCCTTACATAAAATGCACCGGTCTCAAAATATCCCGGTCTCCAAATATATCCTTCTCAAAATGTCCTGTATAAAACTCACCATTCTGTCAAAATCTCCGTACATACTACTTCTGTTCTCAAAATATCCCGACCATGGTATACCTAGACATTCCAATACAATAACGGCGAGCTTATTATTCCCTTACCTTACCTTTCCCATCCACCTTCACCACAGTCAAAGGTGGTGATGTATGGAAGTCATTAGGGAAGGCCTACACTAAACAATCAAACAACAAAAGACATATTTCAGCATGGATTGAAGAGTTAGTTGTAATACAATGCTAATTGCTGTACCTCTGTTTGATCTTCTCCGGATCGTTGACGGTGGCTTCGGAGTTGAGTTCATCGATCTGCTTCTCAGTGTCGTTCAGCCAATTCATCAGATTGTTCCTGGGAATACATCATCGTTAGAAGGAAGTATTTTAGGAGAGTCCTATCGAAATCACTCTTGAGTCTCTACAAGTGATGCTTGGTTATTTACCAGCTTTGTACAGCTACTTTAAGAGGATAAAAATAAGTCGCTTCTAGTTATTTCGTGAATTTTAGTTTATATGGTATTAACCATATAAACTTAACTAAAGGACTACATAAAATAATATACTGTTCAAGCTGCTCAAGGCTTTAAGACTGTTGTTTAGATGTCAACAACCGGGACAGACTGTTTACGTGCCCTTCGAAGCACGGAGACTCTCAGTTCGAATGCCACTAAATGGTCGCGTTTCTGATCCGGCGGTAGAATTTAAGGAAAAAATGTAAAATGACAATTTGTAAGTGTTCCCGTAGGACTAAACAATATTAACATTATGCATTTTGAATTGAATTTTGGTCACCCATCTCTGAATGACATCCGATCAGTGATTGCAGCTGGCTACGCGCGCCTTACCGATAAAAAACTTACCACATATCGCTGAACTCCTTGGCCTCCTTGAAGCCATGGTCCAGGGCCCTGGTCCTCTCGGCGGCCTTGGAGACCACCCTCTCCCAGCGATGCTGCACGGACACCAGCAGGTTCTTGATCAGGATCACGTCCTGCTTCTGACTGAAGTACTTGAGGTGGGTGCCCTTCTTGTCCAGGTGCAGCATGGTCTCGCGGTGCGTTCCTACCTCCTTTTGGAAGGATTTGTGCTCTTCGATTTGGGCTGAAGGGAGAGGAAGTTGTTAGAGAGTGTGTTTTTACCTGACTACGGCAAAGAGACAAGGAGGGTGTTGTTTTGGCAATCTATGTATGTTTGTTTTAACGTATGTTCCACCGTAGCGCCTAAACTACTCATCTGATTTTGATGAATGAGGTGTCAATCGATTCGTTATTGTAGTCCGGTGACATAGACTAAAGTTTGCCGTATGTCATTACTCGAATGGTGTAATAATAGTGTGTCATTTTTTTCAAAATCAACTAGTTCGATTCCTGGCTACGAATATTATTTAAAAAAAAATCCAATAATGTTGTTTAAGTTTTCATCAAAATCGGCCCCAAGACTCCTTTGAGTACTTTTCGCTATTCCTCATTGTTTCGGATTTGGCCATCCACGCACACTTGAAAAATTCACCCTGTATATTTCTTTATTTCAGTGTAGATACTTACTGAGCAGCGTCTCCATGACCCTGGAAACAGGTTTAGCGGAGGTGAGGGTCTTCTCAGCGCTAGTGAGCCAGTCCACGAAGGCCTGCAGCGCGTCGTGGAACTCCGTCGCTTCCTTCAGAGCTATCTCCAGCTTGATCTTCTTATCAGATGCCCTGAACAATCAATATTCGTGATATTTTCTGTTTAATAGCCAAGTTGCTTACTCTGGTTGTGCCTAGTATCACGGTGGATAAATGTTTCAATCAATGACATTAATGGTTTCAATCTACTTTTCAGGTAAAACAGTATTTAACTTTTTTGACCACGACAGAACCTTAAGGTTGCCTGTGTAAAAAAATATTTTTTTCGAGTATAATTATTTATTAAATGTATATTTTTTTTAAATGTCGGCAACGCTACCAATGAACATGTAGGGCAAAAAAAAATTGTCTATGGTAGAGTGACATTTTGATAATGACATTTGAAGCGCCAAGAAGTTGACAGGTGAAGGAAGGTGAAAGGGGTGGACATGACGTGTGAAGAGCATAGAATATTTGCACGGCAATTATTTCTGCATGCGCGAAAGGGACAAAAAAGTGAAAGTTTTTTATGGAGAGTGAAATATTGCGAATTTTATTTTTTTGTTTGTACTAACGCGGCTTATGTGATAGAAATAATAAAATGAAAGTACGCTCGCAAGTCATGTACACATACGTCTGTGCATAAAAAAGACGATTCACCAAATACATTACCAAGAGAGAGACGTGTCTGTCAAAAATAGTATGCCATATTAAACAGAGTCCGTGAACGTGGATCAGTCGTTTGCAGAAAATAATGTTGAAAACATGATGGTATTGCCAATATGGCTCATATTCTGGAGAATAATACGTATCGAAATGCCGAGTGCAATATCAGATGTGTAAATTTTTACTGCATGTAGTAGTGAGGTTGACCACAAGTCTATAATCCGATTTATAATTAAACGAAGTAGGCTGACAGCTGAAAATGTCATTGTTCTATGAATTTGAACCTTATTTGTTCTATTTATATCGAAACGTGACATTTGCACCTGTCAGTTTACTTCGTCTAATTAAAAATCAGACTATAGTGATTGCAATGTTAGGGGGTACCAATATCTGCCAAAATAATACATCGATGCTGTTCACTTTTTTTTGACATATAGAGGTGGTAGAGGTATATAAGGTGGTAGAGTCAAGCTGTAGCCAATTGACTGCAGCTCATAAACGGGCTGGCTCGACCGGGGTACTACCACCCTCTCACAGAAGATCGGCGTAAAGCAGCTATTACAGCTGCGTTTCGTTCGATGAGTGAGAGAGCCGTAAGCCCACCCCCCCTCCCCCTCCCTCCATCCCAGTCCCCTTCAGGTCGGCAATGTGCGAGCAATGCCTTCGGTATTGTAAGCATCTATAGGCTACGGTAACTGCTTAACATCAGGCGGGCCGTACGCTTTTTTGCCATCGCCGTACTATAAAAAAAAATAAATAGAGATCAATGCCCATACCTTGCGGTAACGTTGTCCCATCTGGACTTCAAGTTCTTGAGGTTGTGGTGCAGCTGCGACGTGGGGTTGGGCTTGTCCTGCCTCTTCAAGTACTCCTGGCCCTGCTGCAGCACAGCCTCCACCTTGGGCCGGTTGGCTTCGATCTCGTTGTACACCTCCTGTTAGGAAAAGAGTTATGCAAATGATCAGGAATTGGGTCACCAGGGTGGCGATGATGTGGACTAAAGTGTACGTGGGAATAGGGTGCACACTGACAGACGGTACACCTGGGCTCTCAGTCGCTTAGCCATTGCCATTGAGCTGCTATAGTGATCGACACTCTGTTTGGTCGGCCGACCCTCTGATTCGTCGGTCAGAATCATCTGACTGGTTGGTCAGAATCAACTGGCCAAT
The DNA here is from genome assembly GCA_947859195.1 of Drymonia ruficornis. Taxonomy (NCBI): domain Eukaryota; kingdom Metazoa; phylum Arthropoda; class Insecta; order Lepidoptera; family Notodontidae; genus Drymonia; species Drymonia ruficornis. The sequence goes on along the minus strand of OX401928.1, from coordinate 7,196,298 downwards.
CAGAGGGTCGATTACTATAGCAGCTCAATGGCAATGGCAGTTCATTGGCTAAGCGACTTAGAGCCTAGATGGTTAGAGGAAAGCCACTAAAAACTTCTGCAACTGAGCGTACTGCGGCTTTACGTTTCTAGCGAATTTATGACTTTTATTGAATTACCAATATCCACATCAAACACGTTTTGTTTAGAAAGTATTAAATATTATTTTGATTTAAATTTCACAAAGCATCTGTGAGCAATTGTGGAGAAAATTTATAATTTAAACAGGTTGAAGACAACATATTTTAAACTTATTTCCTACGAAATTTGGAAAAAAATAAAACACAAATTACCAAATTCATTCTATTTCATGCACGCTCCAACGGATTCATCAACAATTTTGCGAAAAGTCGCCTTTTAAAGCGTTAATAAGTTCTTAGGGTGGAGTTAAATGAAGTGCGGTCTTACCATGAACCTCTCGAGTTGTTCTGTCGCGGTCTCGGGGAGTCCCCCCACGGGTTTGGACGCGGTGATGACACCGTCCACCTCCGACAACCAGCTCAGCAGGTCACCGATCTCCGCGTTGAAACTGTACGAGAAATAATAATTAATAATAGGCGATAGAATAGGACCGCCCTAGCGCCATGTTGTGACGTCACAACTGGAACTTGTACATGCTCTCGGCTAACTTCACTCATAAGGGGGCGTCCATAAATTACGTGAGGTGATTTTTGAGATTATTCGACCCTAACTCCTCCCTTGGTGAGATTTCGTGAGATATTGCTCTACCCCCTCCCTCCCCCTCTAATCTCACGTGAGATTTTTCAAAAGCTATGAAGCTAGAGGGGAAACATGTTTTTCTTAACTTAACCCAATTTTCTTGCAATTTTATACTGTCTCTTGCAGTAAAAAAAATATGTGAGATTTGCCGAGACCCCCCCCTCTCCCCCACGTGAGATTTGGTGAGACTTTGTTCAATCCCCTCCCCCCCTAAATGCCTCACGTAATTTATAGACGCCCCCTAAGTACAGTATTTGGTACCGTACTTATATGAGTGAAGTTAGCCAAGAGCCCGTCCTATTCTTATTTTAATTGCATTGTAAAGTAGCATTCAAACTGTACGGTCCCAAACTAAGCAACGCTTGTATGGGATCGCCCCCAGTCCATTGTATGGTACCCATACAATGGACTGGGGGCGATCCCAGTGACACCCAGACCAGGGCAAATTACGATAAGGCCGTTTCTAAAATTTGCCTCTGGCGGGAATCGAACCATCGAATTTGAAGGGGGTAGAGCCAAGCTGTAGCCAATTGACTGCAGCTCATATACGGACTGGCTCGACCGGAGTAGTATCACCCTCTCACAGAAGATCGGCGCAAAGCAGGCTTTAACAGCTGCGTTTCGCACCATGAGTGAGAGAGCCGCCAACCCCCCTTCCCCTCCCTCCATCCCACTTTCAGGTCGGAAAAGTGCGAGCAATGCCTTTGGTATTGCAAGCATCTACAGGCTACGGTAACTGCTTAACGTCGGGCGGGCCGTATGCTTTTTTGGCACCGCAGACCTATAAAAAAGCGACCTACGCTCGAACTAATGTGCCAAGCGGTAAAATTTGATTTAAAAGACCTTACCTCTGCGCCTCTCTGAGCGCATCCTCGAGCTCTGATTGGCGGTCGCGTGCCTTCTGCTGCAGTTCACGCCACTTCCGGTTCAGTGTTGCCAACTTTTCTGCGGTCTCGCCGGCCTCGTCGGTACCTATAGTGTTGCGATCATAACGACGATGACGTCATTAATTGATACAAATATTAGCATGACATTATCAAGAAAGAGGGAGACTGACTGTCCAAAATAGTATGTACTACTAAACTGAGTCCATGGACACAGTACGACACGACACAGTATTACGGATACGGTAAGATTCAAGTCAATCCAAGATTTCGATGTTGAGTTTACCAATCAAATGTCTTTCAGTATCAGAAGATAATTTTGTTCCAATATCTTTTAACTCATAAAAATACATATAGTACGTGTTTTATACTTGTCCTATTTGGTAAGCAAAGATGGCGTCCAGCGGGGCGATTGCGTAACTTTTTTGTCAATATTTCAATTGGTTTCGTTCACCCTGTGTCAATAATATACGAAACCAATTGAAACATTGACAAAAAGTTACGCAATCGCCCCGCTGGACGCCATCATTGCTGACCAAATAGGACAAGTATAAAAAAGTACTATACATACATACGTCAAACATACATACATACATGGACCTTGATTACATTACACTTTTATTTTGGGCAGTCGTGTAAGAAGTATTATTATTTGATTAATTAATTACATGAAGAGTACATAACACAAGAACATACACTTAAGCATAAAGCATTAGTGCTGTTTGCACGGAACACTGGTATGATATTAATCGATGTAAGATTAGAAGAAAAACATTGTTTCAACAGACATCATTCTATCTATCTATCGTCTTCTCCTATAGTGCGTTGGTCTCGCAAAAACTCGAAAATGACTCGACCGATTTGACTATTATTTTTTTTGTTTTGTTCGCCCAAATCATGGACCAATTACTAAGGGGACTGGCCCTAAGCAACTCGGCCGAGTGGTCAGCCTTGTACTAACATCGACATAAACCGAAGCGAGTAGTTCAACTATTTACCGGTAGATAGATCAATGAAAATGAAAAAACAATGACCACGTTTTTTTTTCATACATATATCTAACCACCTCTTCCTTTAGTCTTTACTCTGTGGCCCAAATACTGGGATGGTTTAGAAAAAAAATTACATTAGAAATAATCCAAAGGAATAGGCGAGACGTAAGGTATTTTGTCTGTAACAATTATTTTAAGAAATATTAAGTTTGGTGTGCAGAATGAGATAGTGTGCCATTTTATTAAGACAGGTTTATTAGACTTTAGTATATTTAAAAAATAAAAAAACTCCTTGACATTATATTGCGTAAGAGATGTACCTACGTAGGTATTTATAAAAAAAGTTACGTCTTAAGATCAAGGTATTTTTTTAATTTAAGGTTAGGTAACAGGGCTCATTACACATACACTAATAATGTAATATTGTCTCATAGATTTAAAAAGTTTACTACTTAATTATATCGTGATATGAATTCTTATCACGCCATTTTAAATTTTATGAATGACTGACGGGCTGACGGGACACTTAATGATAGTCCAGAGGATTTTATAATACTCATAGCCATCAAAATTAAAATCCTTTTTTGAGTAAATTTTAAGATATTTTATGAGTAAAGTTTAAGATAATTTTATGAGTAAACCTTAAGATAATTTTTCATGAGCCCTGCCACTTGAAAATGGTACGTATACAGTATACAATAAGCGTGAAGCAGCGGCCACATACCCGTACCCTGCTGCACGATCTGCGCGCCCGCGTCGTTGAGCGTGTCCACGCTGGCCTGGTGCGCGGCGATGTCGTTCACGAGCACCTTCAGCTTCGCTAACTCCACCTCCAGGACCTGGGGGTCGCCGGCCACCTGTGCCCAACACTGTTTCTTAAGACCAGTGGTTACTAACGAGGATGGTGAGACGTTGAGATCGATCTTAAGATGCTGTTTTTGACAGGTGTTCCATACATTAAAGATCGATCGATTATTACGAGCTTTAGACCCCCACCCCTAGTGGGCGCTAAAGTGGGGTGGTTGCAGCTCGAAATATCAAGATCAGTTGGAAATTGGCAAAATGCGTATAATCTTGTTTCGTATTCTGAAAAAATAACTTCCCGAGTATCGCAAACATAACACATTCTCAAAAACAAATCTCTATAGGTACCGCTATTATCTAAGTATTCTGAAAATACTTCCTCTACAGTCTGTTTTTTCTAAAATGTCTTAAACTCATAACAAACCGTCCTGGTTACGAAAATCATGAGTTTTGGCATCAATCACAACCTTTACCTAAGTTATGAACGTCTTGATTATTAGAAGAAACACATATGGTATGAATTACACCAAAAACTGCTTCAAATTAACTATTCAAACACATTAATTTTCATAAAATCAAAAAAATATCAGAATCCATTTCAACAGATTAAAAATGATCATCACAACTTGACATTTCTAAATCCGAGTTTGTCTTTGGATTGTAGTGATGCGATAAGCGGATGAATGATTCGACCAGTGTGAGTGAACTGTACCTATAATTTTTAGAACAATAATAAAAATTAATTTCGAAGAAAAAGAAATAAAAGCGCAACTTTTAAGTAAATTTAGCAAAAACAATTATAATAAAAAAGTTGTGGACGAAATGGCAGCCCGCAAAAATATTATTGTTTTACACCTTCCGCCCTATCATAGCGAATTAAATCCGATCGAATTAATATGGTCACAGTTAAAAACTCATGTTGGCAAAAATAATAAAACCTTCAAAATGGCTGAAGTCAAGGAATTGATCAAAGAAGGCTTAAGCCAAATTGGTAGGTGTCCTGAAACAACTGCATTAGTCATATAATAAAAGAAGAAGATAAAATGATGCAGCTTGACAAATTAATGGATGCTGCATCAGACGCGCCGACCCCCAGTTTTATTGTTCACGTATCCGAAACAGAAGACTCGAGTGAAGTAACTTGTAGTGAATCAAATTAATAAAAAAGATAAATTTATCTTGTCGTTTTATTTCTTTATGTTGGCTAAGATTGTTTTGAGAAATTATTTCTTTGATCATGATAATGAAGGATATTCTGGCAGCTTACTACAAAAATATTACTGTCAACGCTATTAATTCCCATAGTCATAACCACATTGTCAGGAAATCTCACATCATGAAAATCATTCAGTTACAAGCTTCCTGAGTATATTTGTTCACTTGTTCATTCGATAATGTCCCAACACTATCAATTGTCTTTGGTTACTAGGACGCCATCTTTGTTTACTATTTAAGTCATTTAAGGAAAAACGGACTGTATATCTCGATATCTAAACGGATTCTGAAAAAAAAATCCCCTATAAAACTTCCTCTAAACACCTATCTTAAGATATCCTCATAATCTTTCCTTACCGGTTTCAAAGTATCCAAAGTCTCCGACGTGTTCTGTATCCACGTCAGCAGCTCTTGTAGAGCGTGCTGAAGCTGCCCGAGCCTGAGGAGAGCTCTCTCAAGCTGTTGCTGCCTCTCCACCATGCCTCGGAGCAGCCTCGACCAGCGAGAGTTGACCTCCGTCAGAGGCGCCTTGATAGCGGCCGCTTGTTCCGATGACGTGCGCTCTGTGAGCTCTTGAGCTTGCCTGTGGTGTAAAGTAATGTTAGGAAGGTGTAGAAAGGGATGGGGGAGCGAAGCGGGCTGTTAAGGGGCTCGTAAGCTGGAAAATTCCGATTACGAGAACCTCTAGCTTGGTGGATGGTTTGTTCCGAAAGTGTGTTCAAAGGTTATATTCCCATAATTTGTCTTAAATTTTGATTGACAGATTAAAAATCTGCGTTCCACCAATTATACAGGATGAATTTCTCAAGTTTTTAAAATGTAACACAAAACTTTCAAAGAAGATCGACTTAAATAGTTTCGTGCGATGAGGGTTGCCTTCCCCTCCCTCTATCCCCCGTCCTTTCAGATCGGCAACGTGTGAGCGATGTCTTTTGTATTGCCGGAATCTATACACTACGGTAACTAAAGCTTGCTTACCGCCTGTTTCATATAAAAAAGAAAATGTTGCAGTTAAAATCGCACTCGAGACTGCTTTGTACTTGAAGTGCTTTTGTACTTGAGAAGTTCATCCTGCATATGTGCAAATAATCCCACGTTTACAAACAATTTAACAATACATAAAACACGTTACAGCATCAGTACTACAAATAATCAATAGTATTACGAAACTGAGAGAAAATAGCCCAAGAATGAAGAATGCAGTTTTGCAAATTATAACCAAACGACATAAGGTTTTGCAAATTGAAACCAAACCCATACAAAGTCGCATTTGGGTTGGTTCTGGGTTGCAAGCTACATCCGATACATAGTATACAATACTTAGGATGGATAGAAAATAATAAGCTCTGTCTAATAATAAAACTAGAAAATGTTATAGTTGGATTATTTTATGACAAGTCATGATTTTAAGCAAATTAATTCATCAGGTCAGACAGTCTACTCTTTTACAAACGAAAATGAAATTTCGGACGAAATTTCGCGTATTTCCTGATACGTTTCTCATTCATTTCGACATTCCTTACGAACGAAAATTGTTTGACGTCTTCGTCGTCATCCTAAATGTCTAAGAATTTTCGTTCGTAAGAAATGTCGGAATGAATGAGAAACGTATTAGGAAATACGCGAAATTTCGTTTTCGTTTGTAAAAGAGTAGGCCCTCTGATATTTCAACAATAGTCGATTGCCAAACCACTGGCCTCTAATATTATCTTTGTGAATTCTTCATAATGAATCGTAATTTCTTGACGGTCGGCATGTTGCCAGAGAACTGCTAACAGATGGCCGATAACATGTCAACCGCCAGAAATTTACGATTCATGATGAAGAATTCACGGACTCGAGGCCCTCGAGTCGCTTAGCCATTGAACTGCCACTGTAGTTTTGCTATTCCGACCAACCCTGTGATTGGTTGGTCAGAATCAACGAACCAATCAGAAGGTCGGTCAGAATAGCAAAACGCTATAGTGGCAGTTCAATGGCTAAGCGACTCAGCGACCAAAAGGTATGTAGACAAGGCTTATCATCCATAGAAGTATGTATCAAAATCTTAATAAAGCATTCAATCAAACACACACACAGAAACAAATATAATATGCACACTACTAGACATGTCCAAACAAGCGAACACACAAGTAAATGTTATATATCCTTGCCTCGTCAAACTCCTGGTGGTCGGCCCGGATAGGGGGACGCATAGAAAACAATTGCGATTAGTAACAGTGTATGGGGGACATGTGCTATTAAGAGGGGGGCACATTTGGGAGATATGTGCTTTAAAAAAGGGGGGGTTCACATTACTACAGCCCCCCAAGACAAGTGGCTTAGTCCACAAGCGTTTCTACAACACGCTATACTTAAATGTATGGAAATGACATTACAAGTCGGTAAGTAAATCACGTGACTTATGTCATTTCCATACATGAAGCGTAGCGATTTATAGAAACGTTTGTAGACGAAGCCACTTGTCTAGGGGCTGTTCTTGCAATACACGAGTGTGCGTGCCTGGCGGAGTCGTAAACTCACACATGAACACGTGTACACGTGTGAGTGTACACGTATACGTCTTTACACAATCAAGGGCTGGCGGCAGTCGTGAATTGCAAGAAGTATAGGGTTAGCACACGCGCTAAGACAAGACTTTTGTCACGCATTATGTCGCACTGAGTCGCTCCCTCTCTTACTAAATGCATAGGAGAGAATGAGACGAAATATATTTTCTTTATCTCGCGTTTTGTCTTGTCACGGCCCGGCTGTGCAGGGCCCCATTACAAACCCGGACCATGTTTCGTTTGTTCGTGATTTTAACACTTAAATATGACACATGGACATGTGTCAAAATTCAAAATTCTAAGCCTGAACGAAACGAATTATTGCCTTCGTACCGGGTTCATAACAGCAGCCCAGTTTTATTTTATGATACAATCTTTAATAATATAAATGAGGGAAAAATATAACCATCACCAAAGTTAAAAGAAAATTGTGATATCACCTTTTATGTCCATGCAAAATAAAATATCCAATTGGTCATAAAATAAGGTGAATGTAAAAATGAAAACAGCGAAACCAAAAACCCCAAACCCAAATTTTGAAAAACCATGTATACACCCATTGTTTAAAAATGTCCTCAAAAGGGTACTTTAGGAAACTATTTTTCCTTTTTATATATTTTTTATTACTATGATGGCTTTATAGAGCATCCCAAAGATACTGGGAGCGTTTACTAATGCGATTGTAAATCGATTAGAACTAAATACAGGCTGCTTCAAAAGTGCGAAATAATACTTGGAGTGTCTGGATGAGTATCAGACCCTGACGTAAATCCTATCCTACTAATATTATCCTACTTCCTACTAATATTATAAGTGTGAAAGTAAGTGTGTGTGTGTGAATGTTTGTTACCACGTATCTCCATAACTACTGAACCGATTTTGAAATTTCTTTCACCTGTAGAAAGCTACATTATTCCTGAGTGACATAGGCTACCTCGAAGTACCACGCGGGCGAAGCCGCGGGCAACAGCTAATGGTAAATAAAAATTGTTCGAAATTCGAATTCTTCTTCTTCGAATTCTTCTTTTTCAAATATTTTATTCTCGTCAGAAAAAAAAATATCTTGAGTAGTATGCAATATTTTCCAAACTTTTGCTTGAATATTAGTAACTGCTTCTCGTAAATGCAGTTTACACTGTTATCTAGGTCTATCTTAAGGCTGCAACACGAAAGTTGTGACAAATATTCAAAGGTCAGTAACTCACATGATAGGACATAATCTCTTTTCACTAGGCATCTACCGTCTACCGCATATTCACTACCGTATATGAGATAAAATATTATTTCGTACTCTTGAAACACCGATATATTCTGGGGTTTAACTCCAAAACGAATGCAACTGAATGTAGATAAATAGCACCTGACGTACCTGTTAAGTGCTTCGACCTTCACCATGTGCGGGTCGACCTCCTGCTTGAAGGAGGCGAGCTGTGCGATCTGGCGTTTTACCGCGTCGATGTCCGAGCCCAGGGGACCCATGCGAGAGAATTTCTCCTCAGCAGTGTCCAGGAACTCTTGCAGATTCTGGCACAAGATATAAGCTTTCAAGATCTAGTCATATGACAACGCTGGAACAGGGTAGTGTAGTTCCATGTGCGGAAACTCAAAGACAGATTATTAATAATATAGCCCGATCTCTCCCGCCCATCCATAGGATCCATTAACGTACTATGAAAACTAGCAAACGAAGGAGGTGGAGGAGGTAGCAAACAAGCGCACGGCCCGCTTGATGTTAAGCAGTTACCATAGCCTATAGATGCTTGCAATGCTTTCACGTTGCCGACCTAAGGGGACACAGAGGAAGGGAAAATGGAAGCGGAAGGGAAAATCGAAGGGGAAGGGGTAGAGGAAGGTGTAGGGGTAGAGTAAGGTGTAGGGGTTGGGGAAAGTGTAGGAGCAAGGGAAGAGGAAGAGGAAGAAAGAGGAACGGGTAGGGCAAGGGGGAAAAGTAGGCGAAAGGGCAAGTGAGCGGGAACGGGGAAGGGGGGGAGAGAAATGGGAAGGGGGGGGGGGTTTGGCTCAATTGAGATTGGCTGCCGTGGCCGAAATTCGGTCAGGAGGATTCTTATACTTATGCCTTCAACCCTCACCTGCAGCGTGTCATGGAACTCCATGGCCTTCTCCATGGCGTCGATGAGGTTCTCCTCCCGCCTCGCGTACAGCGCCGTGATGTTGTCCCACGCGCTGTCCAGGTCCTCCATGTGCTTCTTCACCTCCGGCTTGTCGGGCTCGCCGCACAGCGACATCAGGGTAGACCCGGTCTTGCGGACTTTCTCCACCTATGTTAGAATGGTGAGATGGTGAAAATAGTCAATAAATATTGCGAGACTATCGCACCAACTGTATGGTCCCAAAGCTTGTACTATGGCTACCGTACAATGGACTGGGGGCAATCCCAGTGATATCCAGACCAGAGCAAATTACGAAAAGGTCATTTCCGAAATTTTCCTCTGGCGGGAGTCGAATCCGCAACCAGTAAGCCGAGCGACCTACGCTTAAACCACTGCGCCAAGCGGTCGTACTCTGTAAACTGAATGTAATATACCAATCTCGTTCTCAGTCGTAATGCTCTTGGCAGAGCAGTCGTGATCACGTTACAGGGGGCTTACCACCACCTCTTATAGCAGTTTTGTTTTAAGTAGTAGTGTTTGTTTCAGCGGCCATTTGTGCAATGACGTTTCTTATTGTCATGGCAATAAGGTACGTCATTGCACAAAAAGACGCTGAATCGTTAAAACGTTCCTGTAATTGAATCGCAATAAGAGTTCGTGGTAAGCCCCCAGGTTGGCAAATTGCACTCCTGACAACTCGTCTCCATCGATCTCGAGCCGACGTTTGACCTACACTCGTGATCGTATTTGATCAGTTCAGCGCATTGGGCTGAACTGTATAATAATATACCAATAAATAAAACAATCATCGTGAGGAAACCTACCTATTCCTCGGGATTAGGTAATAGTCAGTTCCTGTATACACGGCGACACGGCGACAAGGTTCACCACCTGTCACGTTGGCTTCTATCTGGTGAAACGTCGGCTTTGAGTTGGTTAATACTTCCACAATGTGGTGGTGTATGGCCACTCAAGCCTCTGACTACCCCCGAATGGGGATAAAAGTCGTGATATACATGTTATGTTGTCAATAAATAATGCTATTAATGTGATAAGTGTTACCTCTGGCTTGGTGTGGTCGATCTCGTGCCGTATCTCCTGCAGCGCGACCTGCTGCGCCTGGATGGCGCGCGGCTGCGCGGCGGGCGGCGGCTGCGCGGTCAGCGTGTCCTCCAGCTCGCCCAGCGTCGCCATCACCGCGTTCAGCTGCTCCCAGAACTTCCGCGCCACCTCCAGCGTGCTGTCCAGTGATGAGCCGCGGTCGTTGCTCGACTTTTGCACGTCGTCCCATAGTCTACACAAACATTCAGATTCATCATCATCATCATCATCATTTCAGCCAAAAGCTGTCTACTGTTGGACATACTCCTCCCCAAGGTTTTCTACAACGACCGGTCCTGTGCCAACATTCAGATTGGTCATCATTTATTGGACTTCTTCTTATCGTATGGTTAGTGACCAACCTGGTGTCAGAGTTGTTCAAGGCCTCTGACAAGGCCTAACAACTACTGCCTAAATGACGAAACTCGGGACCGACTTTTTTGTGCGGTCCGAAACATGGAGATGCTTAGTTCAAATGCCACTAAATGGTCATCCATCTCTGACTGACCTTGCCGTTGCTTAACCTCGATACCATACACCAACGGAATGTTCCCAAGCTAAGTGACGTCGTAGCCAACCTTCCAGGAAAAATAGAGAAACTAATTTGGAATCCTCCTGGAATTTAGGCTTTCCAGTACGGAAATTCATGCATTCCTGGAATGTTGGTCGACCTTCCAATAAAACAATGGAACTAAGCTGAAATGCTCGTGGAATTTTGACCTTCAAGTAAAACTGGGGCACTAAGGTGGAATCTTCCTGGAATTTTGACCTCCCAGTAAAACAGGTGAACTAAACTGGGATGTTCCTGGAATTTTGACCTTACAGTAAAACAGAGAATACTTATCTGGGATACTCCAAAAATTTTCACCTTTCAGGAAAACCAGAAGTCCTAGCTTGGATGTCCCTAGAATTTTAGTAAGAATCTAAGTTTCCTAATACTCACTTGTGTAGCTTATCAAGCTTGTTCCTGATGTCCCTGACAGCAGGGTCGCTCTTGTTGGCCTTGCTGATGACGTCAGAAGCGGCGCGCTGCACCGCATTGTAAGCCTCTTGCCTCTTCTCCAAGTCCTCTACTAAGGCGTTGTTCTCTTCGATCTGGTCTCTGTGAGAGGAAGGTAAGATTGTAAGATAATTGATTGATTGATAGATAGCCTTCGAAATCCGTCGTAATTGTACAACTTTTCATAATATTCTACGTAATGGGGATCCGTAACGAATTTTGTTGAGAATGCAGATTTATAGAGCTAAGAAATCCATAAGTACATTGGGAATATTTTTTTTTCTATGGCAAAAATTGACGAAGTTATGACTAAATTACTAGCGAAGTTCGCGCGCGGTTGCTGTGACGTCACAAGGCCCACTCGCGCTTTGTAGTGAATAGCGGCGCGGGCACAGCGCGCCTTCAAGCCGATCGGGTCGTATGACGTCACACGTGCCGCCCGCACATAATATAAATATAAAATGTGTTATAAAATCACAACGGATGGACCGATTTCGATGATTTCAAAATTATATTGATGAGAAAACTTAGTGTTATCTATATTGTTGGTTTTGAGTTGATTTGTCGACCACGAAATGATATATTTTTTAAATTAAAAATGGACTTGCTCTTGCCTCAATCTCTCCGCAAGGGCAAAGATGAGGTCGACGGAGTCTTGCAGTTCTATAAGAGTATTTGTGAATAGTGTGTGTTACTGACTCGATCTTGGGCGGGTGCGCGGACACGGGCTCGGCGCGCTGCAGCTGGTCGGCGGCGCCCGCCAGCGCGCGCAGCATGCCCTCCAGCTTATCCGAGAACTGCGACGACTCCTGCAGCGCCTGCCATCCACAACACATACACAACATTATACCACGATACACCTCGAGTCATTCTTGTTTAAGGGTACGCAAGTACCTCAAATGGAAAAAATCTGAATCCTTACAGGATTATCTTGTTGTCCGTCTGTCAAGACTGCACAGCCCAAACCGCTGGTGTTAGAAACATGAAATTTGATAGTAGGTACCTTTTATCGCGTAGTCATGCGTCATTTACAGTTCGCTGACGGTGAGGGAAAACATCGTGAGGAAACCTACCTATCCCTCGGGATTAGGTAATAGTCAGTTCCTGTATACACGGCGACACGGTTCACCACCTGTCACGTTGGGTTCTGACTATCTGGTGAAACGTGGGCTTTGAGTTGGTTAATACCTCCACAATGTGGTGGTGTACGGCCACTCAAGCCTCTGACTACCCCCGAATGGGGATAAAAGTCGCGACGTTACATTTTTACATTTTCATGCGCTATGGAAGGATTTTGGAAAATAAGGGGTGAAAATTTGTATGGGCGTCCTAATTTTTTTGAAACTAGGGTTACGACAAAACTCTATATTGTTCACGCCTGCAGTATATCCTCCAGAAGCAGTTTATGGCTGTTCCTCTCGCACTACCATTTATCCAGAATGGTACCGGAGGCGTAAAGTCACTCACCACTCGCTCTCCGAAGAGAGCTAGCGTATCAATCTCCGCATGAGCTCTGGCGGCAGGACCTACTGTAGGTCCCTGACGCTTCGTAAGGGGTTGCCAGGTATAGTGTGCCACTTTTTGTACCCCCAGGGTTGGTAGGAGTGGCCACTATAATAAATCTAACAGTAGAGATAACAACAACTGCAACTACTGGCCAGAAATGGCCAATGACAGAGAAAAGTGAGTTGTGGGGGAGACCTTTGCCCAGCAGTGGGACGATAGAGTAGGACGCCCTGCGGCCAGGTGGAGTGACGATCTGCGGAAGGTGGCTGGCAAAAACTGGATGCAAAGAGCTGAAGACCGAGCTCAGTGGCGTGCATTGGGGGAGGCCTATGTCCAGCAGTGGACAACTACCTATAGGCTGATGCTGTTGATGATGGGACGATGTAGGTAAGAAAACAAAGTAGAGATAAGAATCCTGTCCCTGTCGCACTCACCTGCTCGAGCTCCTGCTGTCTCTGCCGCAGCTCGGCGCGCAGTGCGTTGTATCTCTCGCAGTCCGCGTCCACGATGTCCTGTACTTTAGCTGCGTCGTCGTCTCCGCATAGCTTAGACAGCGCTTCGCCGGTCTTCACCAGCTTGTCTACTAGCGGCTTGTGGCCCGCTATGGATTGCTGCAGCATCTGCGAGATACAAGACAGATATTTAGTAACACCATTCATCCAAGGTGACTCAAAAGGAACGGAATTGGATAGTTTCTCCTCAAGCTCCATGCAAGAAAAAAACACAAAACGATCACTCAAGTGCGCCAAGTTTAGCAAAAGTGGTTTAACCGCAGCACGGATACTCGAAACTAGTCGCGCGCGACCAGCATGTTGAGTCGTGTGTGGTTACTAATCAGTTTATTTTGATTATTACAGTTATGTACGAGCCACTATTAAAACACCAGTGCTATGACATTCTAGCAACTCATTGGTGATTTGAGTTTTCAACCAGTTTCTTTTAAGTCGCATCGACGCAGAGCCTTGGAGTAATTTGTAGTGTTGGTTAACTAATCTATTTTATACGAAGTTAAAAAAGCTCCTACTCGATAAGTTACTTGGGGATCCCTTGAAGAGAATAATGAGGGCATTGCCACTCAGCCATTCACTTTCCTCACGCACTCGTCTCACTGACTCGATGAGTGAAAGTCTTTCCCAAGAGCTGTATATCGTAGTCTTAAGTCTTGTGTTAGTCCTGCGGAGTCTCACCTCGTTCTTGTCCTGCTGCTGGGCGATCTGCTCGGGCCTGAGCGCGGGCATCGCCAGCATCTGGATCTGCTTCTCCATGTCGTCCAGCCACGATGACAAGCTAGACAAAAACACATATTATTGCATATTTTCGATTATTTTCCATCGGGGTATATCCTAAAGACCGTAGCGGAAGAATCTGGACACTTGTGGGAAAAAATGGCCGGAAATTACAGTACAAAAACCGATTTCAAAAAACCCTGTAGCACTATAAAGCCTGAAATCATATTTCTATTACCTCCTCTGCCTACCCGTTTGGGAACATCAGGCGTGATAATGTATTATCGAGTATTTAGGGTCGGTGCGTTCTTACTTTTACTAAGTAGACTAAGTGAAAAATGATTTTCGGGGTCCTCAAGAAGTCTGGTAATTTGTTAGTTTTTTTTAGGGTAGGGTGATAGGGTTTGAAGGGTTTTTAGGCTTAGCCAAAGGGTCTTCATGTGCTTGATACATTCAAAGCTTAGAAAAAATACTGACACTGGCTATATGCGAATAGCGAAGCCATAACGAAACAACTTACCCATGGTGTGTGTCGGCGAAGTGTTCAGCCAATGGCAGGGCTTGCTCCAGAGCTGCCAACCGCTCGGCGCTGAGGTGGCCTACCTCCTCCATCATCTCCTTTAACTCCTCGCTTCGGTCGCGGATCACCGCCGTCTCTTCCGACGATTGGCACTCACGGAGGACCTTGGTTTAATTCATTATTCATTAGAATGACATTTACTTTTATTAAATTCCTTTCACTCTGTTATATTCTCACAGAGTGACATAAAATATAGTGTCGTTACACAACACTTGTTAAAGAAAACGGCTTTGCAAGCAATTGTAAATGGTGGCGCCTACAAGCGCCGAGCGACGCGCCCGATCAGTCATTTTTAAACATAACTTCATAACTAATTGCTCCGGTGTTGCTGTTCGGACCTTGTAAACGCATCTATTGGATTCAGAGGAGTGATAAATACGAAAGTATTCTATTCTGTAAATTAATTAAATAGGAGGGGGGGGGGGGGTGTGGGGATGTTTTCAATTGAACAAGGAACGCATAGTAAAATACTTTTCATCAAATTTTGCTTTGCCGCTTGTTTACCTCTAAGGTAATTTTCGTATGACACGAGAGAATGACATAATATCAGGTAATGCGGCGTACCTTCTTGGCCTGGCTGAGCAGGTCACGCACGCGCACGCGCTGCGCCGCCACATCGTCGCTGAGTGGCCGCTGTTCCTTGAGCTGCGCGCGCACCGCGCTCGCCTCGCACGACGGCGGCTCCGCGCTGCGCAGCGCAGAATCCACGCCGCGTAACCACTCCAGCACCTCCTCCATATCGCCGACTACCTCCAGGGAACGCTAGGGGGAGGACATTTGAAAAAGATTTAGGGACATGTCTACATCAGGCATGCTATGGAAATTCGATTGGAGAAGTATTAAATTCGATTGATAAAATTAAAATGCTCTGCCATGCCGTCCGCCAATGTGCGCAGGCCATAAAACGTATAGGTATATGTTTGCGAAGAACAACTTTTTAAATGTAAACTTCAAATAATAAATAAAACTAGTTTATTTCGCAAATAGAGGTACAGTCGAAAACATAAGTCGCTGAAATCGCACGCACATTTTTGTTTTGCATCAAATCTAATAATTTTCTTGACCTAAACAATATTCAATTATGCTGCTAATATTCCGGTTTGACAATGTTCACCAACGTCTGTACATAAGAGTATAACCGATTTAAAAAATTGAGAATGTTCAGCGACTTATGTTGCTGACTGATCATAACCTTACAGCTTTTTTTTTATTGGACTGCGGTGGCAAAAAAGCGTACGGCCCGCCTGATGTTAAGCAGTTACCGTAGCCTATAGATGCTTACAATACCAAAGGCATTGCTCGCACATTGCCGACCTGAAGGGGAGTGGGATGGAGGGAGGGGGGGGGGGTCTTTCTGCTCTCTCACTCATCATACGAAACGCAGCTGTAATAGCCACTTTACGCCGATCTTCTGAGAGAGGGTGGTACTACCCCGGTCGAGCCAGCCCGTTTAAGAGCTGTAGTCAATTGGCTACAGCTTTGCTCTACCATCTTTATTTATGTGACTGGTCATATTTGCCTTACAGTGTGCAAAATTATGTTAAAACACCAACGACACTTACCTTCTTGCTGAGCAGCAGCCTCTCCGCCTTCCGCTGCACTTGTTCTGCGATCGCGTCGAAGCGTCTGTTGTCGCGCGTCACTATACTCTCGACATAAGTGGCGCCCTCTCCGGGGGAGATCTAGCAAGAACACGTGTAATCCACTTAGTATTGAAGTTAAAATGATCATTGGATTGCTTGGCAAATAATGAAATCCATCTCAAAGGGGGCTGCTTTTTTTAAAACCACCTGATAATAATGCAAGATGACTTCGGCCACAATGTAACCGATGTAGCCAAATATAGACAAACAGTTTTGAAAGACAGACAGAAAAGAATTTGCCCGGCAATGGCACTGTTAACGGGCTACAAATAGGGGATATATTTAATAGTTACGAATTGTTGCGAAGAAATTGGTACATGAGAAAACAACGAATATTAAAAACACATCCTGATTTTTCTGATGTTTTTCATTGAAAACCTTGTGAAAACTACGTGTTTTTTAAATTTACATTTAAGACAAGGGTTCAAAACAAGTTTTATGAAGGTAATAACACCGTCATGGTTTAAGTTCTGGTTCGGCTCAAGGCTGTCACTGCCAGAGACTAGATTTTTTTTCACTACGTCAATGGTATGAATAGCATTTTAATCGACCGAAAATAGATTTGCCAAAAACTTGGGAGTCAAGCTCAAGGCCTGGACATGATATATCAGAAATCCGAGTGAAGTCCAAAGAAGAAAAAAATACAAACATTTTATTTCTGAAATTTTCCTACCACCAATCACCCATCCGAACAACGCGGTCGTTATAGGTTATAGAGGATAATAGAGGTGTATTACCTGGCAAAGCTGAGGGCCGATGAGGTTGATGTTCTCCAGCAAGGGCCTGTATTCGTGCAGTTCAGCCTCCAGCCGCAGGATGTCCTCTTCGCGCGGCTCCACTGACTGCAGGCACGACTCCGCGCCCGACATCCACTCGGTCAGTCTGGAACGAACAGCGATTATAAAGCATGCCATACACGAGACTGCCGGAGAGGTCCGGACTGTCCGGTCTAATCCGACGTGTTTAGCGGGAATTCCAGAATGAAGGCCCGGCTCAAGGCGGCCTCTTATCGAAGGAAATTGCCGTCATGTTGAGGCCGTAAGCCGGGCCGAAGCGTATGTAGCGTTCATACGTCTGGCTGGGCCTCACATTAAAGTATTAATGAAGGCACCAGAGTTATATTTGCGACAAGACTGCCCCACAGTGTAGGTTGACGTGCACACTTGACAGTTCAGTCAGTCTCTTTCAGCCAGTCTTGCAAAAAAGTTAGAAGTTTGCTTCACCATTACTAAGTAATATCTGTCTGAATAATGAAAATCCCGCGGTAGTTATAGTTTGAACCTCCACACCGTATTTTCTGAAGTGTGAGTGCTATCATTTGTAGTCATTAAAAATCTATCTAAAAAATTTACGGAAGAGATCAGGGTTTCCCTAAGAAGTAATAGGAACCAGAAATTTTATATTATTTCATTTTTTAGTTTATGACAGTAATTAAATCTCATACTACTTTGCTGGAGCCTTTTTTGCAGGGCAGTAACTTCGACTTTGCTAGAAGAAGGTTTGCAAAATAATGACAACATTATAAGCATTTTTTGAGTACATAGTTACTGACCTGTCATGACTGTCATGCAGTTGTCGTACTAGCGGCAGTGTCTCAGTGGCAGCCTGCAGCAGGCGCGCGCCGCGCTCTGTAAGGTCGTTGTAACGGCGTTGTAGCGCGTCCAGCTTGTCCTTGAGCTGCAGGGCCTCGTCTCCCGAGATGTGCTTCATCAGCTCCAGTCCAGACTCCACGGTGCTGTCCACCGCTGTGTGCTTGGTCGCGATCTCTTCCGTCTTTTTCTGTTTAGTGCAAGTAGTGTGATTTAGAGGAGACAGAAGGTATAAATAAACCAGTTGAGAAATAGATCGTTTCTTCTAAAAAATATGGGTATAGGATAGTAAAGTAACTCTATCTGTCTGTCTGTTTTCACGACTAGGCCGCTAATCCAATTCTGATGAATTTTGAAATGGTGATAGACAGGATCTTGGTGACGAACATTGGCTACTTTTTATCCCGGAAAAAATAGGTTCCTGTAAGATTTTCGAAAGATGAACTACAGGACGTTCTAAGGTCAACGCGGACGAAGTCGCGGGCACAACTACTAATATTATGAATATCGCCTTTCTGCCCCTACGGCATCCACCAACGATCTTCGTCTTCTTATTGCTTGGTTAGCGGCCAACCTGGTGTCAGAGTTGTTCAAGCCGCCCGAAGGCCTCTGACAAGGCTTAACAACTGTGCCTAGGTGACAACAACCGGGACCGACTTTTTACGCTCGTTCGTGGTACGTTTTTACGTATCGTTGTTTTTTACCAACGATGATTTTGCAACATCCTGGTTCAGATGGTTTGAAGGTGGTAGAGCCAAGCAGTAGCCAATGACTGCAGCTCATATACGGGCTGGCTCGACCGAGGTAGTACCACCCTCTCACAGAAGATCGACGTAAGCTATTACAGCTGCATTGCGTACGACGAGTGAGAGAGCCGGAAGCCCAACACTCCCCCCCCTTCCCCACCCTCTTTGCCATTCCCCTTCAGGTCGGCAAAGTGCGCGCAATGCCTTTGGTATTGCAAGCATCTATAGCTTACGGTAACTGCTTAACATCAGGCGGGTCGTACGCTTGTTTGCCATGGCAGTCCTTTAAAAAAAAAGCCAGTGGTACTCACGGCCAGCTCCTCCATCTGGCGCAGCAGCTTGTCCATGTGCACGGGCAGCAGCTTCCTCTTGGCCAGGAACTGCTCCATGCTGTCCATCCACGCGGACAGGTCCTGGTACGTCAGCACCAGGTGGCGCAGACCCTTGCGCGAGCTCTCCAGCAGCTCGCCGATGTGCAGGCTGTGGTCCACCAGCGACTGGTATCTAGGGATCAATTATGTAATCAGAAAACTGGTAGATAATTATGTGAGGGATCTGGACGCACCAATTTGTGAACACCCTTCTACCTGTTAATAAATAAAAAAAAAATAGAAAAGTGGTAGATAGGTTACCTATAGTAGCGGCATTCTACGATGGCCGGTTTGACATGTGGTGAGGGGAAAGAAAATGAACCTTATTATAACGGAATAAGACTGGCCGTTTAAAAAAATAACAATGTCAAAAAATGAATGCGAAAATGAATTTTATTCCGTTATAATAAGGTTCATCCTTTCCCCTTCCCACATGTCAAACCGGTCAACATAGCCTGCCGCTACTGTAGTCGTGTTTACAAATTATTGCGTACAGATGCCTCACCCGAAAACTGATGTTATACAATTATGACTATGCGATCTGATGTCAAAACAGAGTGCTCGGGCGAGGCAAGCGAGGCATCGACTGCTCGGCGGTGCAAACCGTACTGTGCTCTCCGCCGATGCCGGCCAGTGCAAGTGGACTCTGTCCAACGCCTACAGATGGCGCTGTCATCCCATTTCGATCGTTTCAATACTTTAAAAGTTGCTGTCTCCGACATATTAATGGACGGACTAGTCTTACCTATCAGTGGCGGCTTGTAGTCTGTCCGCAAGCGCCGTCGCCTCGTCATCGCCCACGAGCCCCATGAGGGTAGAAGCGGTTTCAGTGAGCTGTTTGAACGGAGGCTGCTTTGATAGGATGTCGTCGTGAAGCGCCTGTTAAACACAGTACAGTTGAAATGATAGCACTAGATGCACTGATAGCACAGCCGGTCGAAACAAGACAAAACGCGAGAAATATTTTGTTTCATTCTCCCCGATCCATTAATAAAGAGAGAGAGTGAGACATGATGTGTGACGGGGATCCCATTAAAGGTACGATTTCGCTGAACACGGCAGACAACAGGCGTCAGTCGGTCTCATAGAAATTGTAATGCCGTCTGCCGTCGCGGCACATGTCATCGCAACCATTTGTATGAAGGTGGGAGTTCGATCAACGCGACAAGACAGCAGATGTCAGTCGGTCTCATAGAAATTGAATAACGTCTGCCGTCGCAGCACATGTCATCGCCACAATTTGTATGAGATCGACTGACGTCTGCTGTCTTGCCGCGTTGACCGAACTCCCACCTTGACGCCGACTGACGTCTGCTGTCTGCCGCTTTCTGCGAAATCGTACCTTGAGATCGATCTTCACTCATCTGCTTACCGGATCAAAATTATATTTTATCAAATAAAATATGCTTCTGATGATGTCTTAGAAAAATCTTACTAATTTTCGAAAGACATGTGAAATCCACCAACCCGCACTGGGCTAGCGTGGTGGATTATGGCCTGAATCCCCCTCGCATTGAGGAGAGGCCCGTGCCCAGGAGTTGGGACGTTAAAAGGGCTACTATTACAGTAAGAGCTTACCTTGGATTCCCTGATCTTGAGCTGAATCTTCTCCTCATCAGTGGGCACGAGTTGCAGCGCCTTCACTCGTCGTTCGGAGGCGCTGAGCCACTCTACTAGTGGCTGGAGTTCCTCTTCGAATTGTTTCGCCACCTGAACGAACAATTATTTTGAAGTGTTGGGAAGAAAACCTTTATGGACCTGATGAGGTCCGGAAGTACGAAGAGAACTTAATAATGGACCCGTCAGTGCCTTCAGGGCAGTAAGGTGATGGAAATAGTTCAAGGGAGCCTTAATAATGTAGAATGAGACTGAGTCATTGAAGGGATAACCTAAGACCTAAGTATGATCGAAGGTACCTATTCAAAAGGCGATGGAGGTTACCATATAAAGTTAAGATAGACAGAACATTACGCGAAACGCCTCAAGGGATTTTAATTGAATTGCACGAAGTTCTAGATCTTGAATACGGTATTTTCCTACACCTAAAATATGGTTCGTGATTGTCGAACATGGATCGTGCTGATGTTATTCTAGAAGATAATTAGTTTAAAAAATTATATACTTAATATAAGTAGTATTTTATAAAAAAATAAAAACGAAATATCTTAATGATTTTCGGCAAAAAACTATTTTTTTTTAAATTTCACCTTCTGCGACGTGACTGTAAAATGCGGCTCGCGCTAAGCGCGTCAACGCTCTTACGAGTTGCGCGTGTGGCAAAAGGCGCACCTACACGAGCCTACACGCGCTTCGAAAACGAGCTTATACGGTCATATAAAACGCTAGTCTGCAAGAACTCTTACCATCATAGCCTGTTCGAGGTCGAGCATGCGCTGCTGCGCGCCATCTGTGAGCGCGTCGAAGCGCGTCATGAGTCCCTTCAGCTGCTTCTCGATGGCCTTGCGTTCAGCGGGCTCGCAGCCGCCGGCCACTTCATTACCCATCGCGAACAGAGACGACATCGAGTTCTGTCTGTCCATCAGCATCTTCTTCAGGAACTGTTGGGAAGAGTGGCTTTAGTGTTAAATACTCTTTAATCACGCCTGAGGTTACGTTGTCAATGCTATGAGGAATCTTAGAAAGAATATTGAGCCGGTCCGTCCGTCGGACCCTCAGTCCGGTCTATTCTGTCACAGTGCCATAATATCAGGGATTCTTGCGAGGAACCGTCAAAATCATACCGTCTATCCTAGCCTGTCACTGCAATAACTTTTTTTTCATCACTGTTTTAAAGAAAATTGAGTTTTTTTTGCTATGCAGAGTAAGCTATAAGTTAGCGAGGTAAGGTAAGGTAACCTTCGCATTGATGCAAGTGGGGATTCATTTATTTTTTAGGGAATCGATGAGCTTTGAATATTTATGAAACTTCTGAAACTCAGCTGCTCATTATCATAATTTCAGCCTAAAGATGTCCACTTCTGGACCTAGGCCTCCCTAAGCTCATTTAAAATTCTATATAGAAACTCAAACATCACATCATCACAGTAAAGTTACAACCTAATAATCACAACTCAAATACTTTCCTTACAAATATCAACTATTTAACTCACCTTCTGTTCCTGTAACTGCGCCTTGACCACCTTGTAGTCAGCGGAGGGTGGTTTCTGGTTGTTGACCATGTCCTCGGTGTCTGCGAGCCACTTCTCCAGCCCCGCGAGGGCCTCCGCGAACTTGCCTGACTGTAGGAGCCCTACGTCGAGGCGACGCTCGCGTTCGTTCATCTGTGGAAGGTATGATAGTTATAGAAGGGGTAAGCACATAGTTGTAATTCTATTAGCATTAAACGAAACTTGATGAAACTAAATCTATTGCCATCGTATTCATAGTCGTAATTCATGAGCAAGACAGATTTATTTTTAGTCGTCATTTGGAGTAAATTTATAGAGATCACTGCGAGGACAATAGTGAGTTTCTACCTCAAGGAATATACTAATCTCTTGTTATGCAGCGGGCACATTTGGCACACACACATTCTATATTGTGGCAAAAAAAGTATTCAAATCAAATCAAAGCGTTTATTTTGTTTAGGCCTACGGGGGCACTTACAAATTGTCTATAGGTGGTGGTGGATGGTTACAAACAGGCAAAATGCTAAAAACCCGGTTTTACCTCATTCTCGCTAACTAATTATTCAATTCGACCGGCTACATAAAACAATGCAAATTCTCGTCAATACCAGGATGTCAGAAATATAGAAGATCTATTCCATTCACGAGTACTAGGGTCACAGAAACAGAAGAAATACTATAACCCACCTTCTCCTTGAGCGCGTTCCACCTATCATTCATCTTCTCCAGGTCTTTTTCCAGGACCTGTGTGTTGACGCCCTGCAGGGCGGACCGCACCAGGCCCTGCCCGATCTTGTTGCACTGACCCACGTTCTGGCCCACCGGCTCCAGGGTACGGCGTTTCAGTTCCGCGAAGTCCTTCTGTTGGGCTCTGATCTGTTCCACTTCTGAGGATACCGGTTTCAGGCTGCGGACTTGTTCAGCGGCCTGGATGGATAGATTAGAGATTTATTACTATGATGCTTGAACCTCTGAATGCTGAAACACAGATCTACGCAGGACATAGGGGGCGTCCATAAATTACGTGAGGTGATTTTTGAGATTTTTCGACCCCTCTTCCCTCCTCGGTGTGATGTCGTCTTTAATCTCACGTGAGATTTTTCAAAAGCCATATTCTAAATAAAGGAGAAACATGTTTTGCTTAATTTAACCCAGTTTTCTTACAATTTTACAGTTTCTTGCGGTAAAAAAAATTACGTGAGATTTGGCTCGACCCCCTCCCCCCTTAAATCGTCACGTAATTTATGGACGCCCCCATAAAATATTTTTTTATTAGATTACGGCATCAGCACCTGTTTTATCTTTGCCCATTATCTGGCTCATGTTGATTATTTTTGGTCTTCCTCGTCCTATCTTGTAAGGTCCGACAGAGACCAGTTTTTTTTTATCTCGGCCGGGACCGAGAATAAAATAAATTCTCGGCGGAGACATAGACCGAGAAATGACATGTCAAATGTTCAATAAACGTCACTCTACTCGATAATTTTTATTTGTCCTCTATGGTATTTAGTTGTGATACCAACATTATAAAAAAAAAATAAGGCGGCCTAGTCACGCACCATCCAAAGAAAGATTTTGCTTTTTGGCGCACGGCGCCAGCGAGGCCGTAGAGGTTTTAATGCCGATCACAAACGAACACAAATTAAGTCTCGATCACGACCGAGATTCTCCCACAATTTTCGCCGAGACCGAGACCGAGACTAAGATGTAAATTTTAGCCGAGAACGGCCGAGACCGAAATCTCGGTCGGACCTTACTATCTTGCCTGCTAAGTTATTTTTTGGCATAAAACAATGGCATATAATCCTACAAGCCTTACCTCTTGCACGTCGTCCATGACGGAGTCGTAAGCCTTGTAGAAGGCCTCCAGCTTGCTGAGCGTGTCGTCCAAGTCTTGTTCCTTGGAGCGAGCGCGTTCGTCCAGCTTGGCTAGTTGCTTCCGAAGACCTTCCACCTGAGACGGAAAACATAAAGACTATGGTATTGCCACAATAATGATAGAGCGGTGGTATAGCCAAGCTGTAGCCAATTGACTGCAGCTCATATACGGGCTAACTCGACCGGGGTACCAACCTTTCACAGAAGATCGGCGTAAAGTAGCTATTACAGCTGCGTTTTGTATGACGAGTGAGAGAGCCGGAAGCCCAACGCCCCCTTACCCTTCTTACCATCTCTCAGTCCCACTCCCCTTCAGGTAAGCAACGTGCGAGAGTTTCCTTTGGTATTGCAAGCATCTATAGGGGAATCCGCTGGATGCGGGCAGCGCAAGACCGCTCATTGTGGTTAACATTGGGAGAGGCCTATGTCCAGCAGTGGACGTCTTTCGGCTGAGAAGATGATGATCATGATGAAAGGCTACCGTAACTGCTTAACATCAGGCGGGCCGGACGCTTGTTTGCCACCTGTCACATAGAAAAAACTCAAACTAACCTGATCCCTGGTCTTAGCAGTGTCCACGGTGTACCCGCTGTCTACGAGAACCTCCGCGGCCCGCTCCGTGTCCCCAACCAGATCGTCGGCCTTCTCCAGGCGCTTGTAGAAGCGGCCGATGTCGTCGAGCTGCTGCTTCACTGTCTTGATATCGCGGCCTGGTGGCTTCATCGTGTCTAACTCCTTCTCCAAGTCGGTAAGATCGTGGGATAGGTTCTTGACTTTGTCCTGGAAAGAGGTTTTTGTTAGAAGCAGTGAAGAACACGTAGGGAAGTGGATAATCTTTTTCAAACTCCTCCTATTCGTTATTTTGGTAAATTTGTGCGGGTTCCAAGACAATTTGACTTTTCCCCGGGACTCACCGAGGGATTCGACGTGTCCGTCGTCTCTCCCCTTGTCAGGGGAGAGACGGGGTTGTTAACGGGTTTGCCACGGGTTTTTGGACGGGAAATTAAGCAAACCAGAGGGAGAAGAGAATCTAACTTATTTAAGTATCTTACTACTACGAGTTAAGTTGAATTTCTGAGTATGTTTTAAAAGTCCTAAAAGATACATTATTTTTGACAATTTAGATTATTTAGTAGTGTAAAAGAATACGCACCTGGAATAGTGTCATGGCAGCGGCGGCGCCGGCCAGTCGTCCCTTAGCGTCTCCAGCGCGGGCCTCCAGCTCGTCCAGTCGCTCGCCCAGCGCCTGCGCCTGCGCCTCCAGCACGTGCCGGGCGCGTGCCGCAGCCTCCGGACCGTTGCATTCCAGTGCGAGCGTCACTATGTCGTCAGCGGCTGCGTTGATGCTCTGTACGGGAAATGGGGGAGAATAGACGGATGACTTAGCAGAATACAGATGTTTTTTGACACTAGAGAGGCGCCACGTGCATTATGGTGACATTGACACTTGAAAATCCAGACAACTTCTCAGCCGTATACACAAACGCCTTGGGCGTTTTTCCACCAACTGACACGGCACCGACAACGGCACGACGACGGCTTTTTGCGCAGTTGTCGAACCTATATCGCCGAAACCGAAAACGCCCATACTTGTCTAAGTAACCAACTTCTTGTCTAAGGGACCAATGCTATAGAATACTTGACACTCTTCAATGGACTGTGTCCCAGTCCAATGAAGCGATATCTGGTGAGTTTTTTGCGTTATGCTGTCGTAAAACCGTTCTAAAATAATTTGGATAAAAGACTACATAATAAAATTAAAAATATCAAACTCCTAAGTTAAAAACCGAAGACCGAAATCCCATTACTCGAGAGTCTATCTGTCCTGAGCCTCTAATTATGAGCAATTTTGACACATGTTTTTCCTCTAACCGAGAAATCAAAAAAGTTAGCTACCTTTCCTTTTTTCGGAACCTTTAATTCCTTAAAAAACAGCACCTAAGACATAGAATAAAATGTACTGTACTGTGTGTACTTTATATTACCTGTAGCGGCGCCCTGAGTGCGTGTATCTGGTCTGTAAGTCGGGCCACGGCTTCGGACGCGGCGGCGGGGGATCCCGCGAGCGCCTCTTCGAGCCTTTCCTCGCAGCGCTGCAGAGGGGTCTCTACAGCGCGCACGCGCTCCGCGAACTCGCCCAGCTTGCGGGCTGTAGACTCCAGGAACTCCACTTGCTGGAGCACCTCTGTTCGGAGTAAGAGATGTGTTATTCAGTTTGCCATCCCTAGAGAAAGTGGGATCGAAACACCTACGATTTTTTTATAGCCTAGGAAGTTACTCGGGCAGACAGTCCTCTGATGGTAAGTGGCAACCGTCTCTGTGGAGCTAACACACGCGCCAAGACAAGAATTTTGTCGCGTATTATGTCGCACCGAGTCGCGGTCTCTCTTTCTTAATGCATGGGAGAAAATGAGACAAAATCGATTTATCTCGCGTTTCATATTATCAAGGTCGCTCTAGTAGCAACTTGAGCAGGATATCTGCAATCTAAGGGGAGCAGACGCGGTGCCGACCTTTTACGGACCTGTAAACATGCCCTTTGAAGAATTCGATGCTGTAGTGCAAAGCAAAGACTTAGAACTTTTATAGGCCTACCAAAGACCACTGCTAGTGGTTACCCCAGAAAATATAGTTAAATAAAATATGGTTCCGGGTACATGGGAAGTCACTAAAATTGAGAGGTTACTGAAAAGGATTAAGCAATATTAATTTTGTCACAGCACATTAAGTAATATTTTGTTACTATATATTTCTATTTTCTATTGTTACCACATACCGTTGTTGATCCTGTCCCAGCGCGCCTTGATGTCGTCGAGCAGCTTCCGGACCACCTCCTGGTCGGTGTCGCACGCCGAGATGAACGTCTCGCCCAACGTCTTGTTGTTCTCATATTCACCAGACCTGGACACGAGACAACGATTACTTCACCATGAAAGGTATACCTCAGAATCAGACATATTGTGTCGAATAAATAAATAAATATCGCCTGAATTATAAACTAGCCCCTTTATAGAAAGTTATGATGGACTTCCACCGGCGTTACAGATCACTTTTGTTCCTAGAAATTATTATTAAAACCATTGCAATCTTTATGAATTTGGCGGTAACTGTATGTATGGTTCCAAACTACGCAACGCTTGTACTAAGGCTATCGTACAATGGACTGGGGGCGATCCTAGTGACACCCAGACCGGCAAATTACGAAAACGCCGTTTCCGAAACTTGTCTCTAGCGTTAATTGAATCTGCAACCACCCGATGCAGATAGTCGGCCAAAGTTGCTTTAACAACTTCACCGGGCAGATGGCGAATGCAAAGTGCCACCAGTCTCCTCCAAAAGTGACACCACGTTGAGCACGGCCTCGGCTTGGGGCTGACTATTTGAGAGAACGGGGCAAAATTACCGCCGGATAACAACGCAACCCCACTGAGAAGATTCGGCAAGAAACTTAGCGGACTTGTCGAATGGCTAGGCGTCTAGTCCCCTCTAGACGCGTAGGCGTAGAACCACTGCGCCGAGCAGTGGTGAATGGAAACAGTACAGCAGATGGTGTGTGTTACCTCTTCCAGATGTCGTTCCTGATGTGCTGCAGCTCGCGCAGCTGCTTCTCGGCCTCCTTCTTGGTGAAGGCGGCGGCGGGCAGCTGTGCTAGCCGCTCCTCCGCACTCCCCAGCCACGGCACGAACGACTCCTGCGCCTTGTGGAACTTGCGGCAGTGCTCCTGTGGACAACATACAGTACATTCATTGGTGGAGCCAAGCTGTAGGCTGTAGCCAATTGACTGCAGCTCATATAAGGGCTGGCTCCACCGGGGTAGTACCACCCTCTCAGAGAAGTTCGCCGTAGCTATTACAGCTGCGTTACGTACGATGAGAGAGAGCCGGAAGCAGGAAGGAACGTACGTGAATGGGTCACCTTAATATTTTTTTATAATGTTTGCAATAAACAATACCACAGACGTTAAAAAAATTGTTGGGTAGAGTGTCATTGACAATGAAGCGCATTATTGGACAAGTGAAGGATTGTGTGCCGTGACCTTGCCGTTGCGCAATGTCCACATATTCGCGGTCATTACTTTTTTGGATGTGTGAAAGTTGATTTTGGATAGACAAAATTAATTCTGGAATTTATTTTTTTTGTACTTGCGAGGCTGGACGAGTTAAGAAGGAAGACAAGTGTGACCCTAGGAGGTAAGACACGTCGCTGGAAGATGGATGCGAGTGGCGGAAGACCGTATACGTGTGGAAGGCATGGATTTGACCTGATGATAGTGTTCACTCACCATAGCGGTCTGCAGTCTGGTCTGTCTGTCGACCGTCTCCCGCTTGAGCTTGTCCCATTGCGTCTGGATCCTGTCCAGGTCCTTGCGAAGACCCTGGTGAGCCGGCTTCTTCTCCATCTCACGACCTGGTCACCAAAACATGTCATTTCTAGAGGAATTCGACCAAAAGGTTAACAGAAGGGCCTTTTGAACATAGGTTTTATAAGGCCCGCCACATACATACGGAATACTGTTACGGAAATCGGGATTCCGAACGCAGTAAATCCATCCAAATGTATGGACGTATCACACACGTACGGAATTTTTCCGTTACGGAATTCCGAATGGTAGCCTGTGCGTCCGGAATTATTCCGAACGGAAATAAACGTATGTGTGTGTTATCACGGAATCCCGATTAGATATTCCGAAACGGAACTCCAAATCGGAATTCCGTATGTATGTCGGTGGGCGGCCCTAAAGCACATTTATGCTGGAATAGGCTGCTTTTTTCAGCTGCTGTTTGCTGTCGGCGGACCCCAGCAGGCGGGCAGCGAGCCCGGTACTGTGCAGCGACTGCTTACCCTTGTCTAGCAGCATGATGAGCTCGTGCTCCCGCTGCGTCAGGTCGCGGTACAGCGGCTCGTGCCGCTCCAGCTGCTGCTGCAGCTTGCTGCTGTCGGCAGACACCAGCAGGCGGCCCGGCAGTGAGCCTAGTTCTGACTGCAGCCAGCCCAGAGTGCGGGCGACGTTCTCCTCGAGATTGCGGCCATCCCTATAGAGTACGTTAATTAGAACTTGAAAGGGAATTTCATGATGCTCGAAGAACAGAACTCTTATTTTTAGAGACAAATATAGACGAACAAAGTTATTAGGGTGGATTATTTTCTTCCAAATTCTTCCATTCTCACTTTCTGATTAAATTAGTGCGCATTCTATGATTATTGTACTTTTATCAGTCCGTCCGCCTACAGTAATCTGCCCCGTTGGAGCCATCCCATTCGACTATGAGAGTCAGTGAAGAGAGTGCACTATACTATAATATCTGGGCAGATATCTAGTCTACATTGAGATTGCCCACCGTGGCCGAAATTCGGCCTAGATGACTAACAGTAATGATAGATCTAGTCCTAAACAAGATTGAAAACCCCTTGGTGAGACTCATGGGACAATTTAATGAGAATCAATACTAGGTCAACCAATGAACTCATAACCAATAATAGTAAAACTACATAGTCTATAGTCAAAACTAAGCTTTCTTATCAATATAATTTTGAAATTACAAATCGCGCGTGGCCAAATGACATTACAACAACCGCGTGCGAACTTCGCTAGTAATTTGATCACACTTTCGTCAATTTTTGACGTAGACCAACAATTTCTGTACTGTATGTTATGGATTTCTTAGCTCTATAAATCTGCATTCTCAACTAAATTCGTTACGGATCTCCATTGGTCGACCGGTAACTCGTACTAGGGGCACAGAAAAGTATGAGACTCACTTCAAAGCGTTCTCGATCTCTGCCTTCCTGTGGTCGAGTTTCCGCTGCAGGTTGTCGTACTGTCGCACGACCGCGGCCAGCTTGGTGGCGATGTCCTGCCGCGCGGCCGGGTCCGCCAGCACCGCGCTCAGCGCCGCGCCCGCGCCCTCCAGGTCCGCGAGCAGCGGACGCTGCCCTTCCAGCTGACGTTCTAGGTTCTAGGGGAGACAATGAGAGAGAAAATAAACATTTGTTGTTTCACTTAGATGCTGAAGCCAATAAGAATGTCAATGTGACTTTTTAAGCTGATTTTGTAGTCATGCTACGCGGCGGACGAAAATCCTATTTATATTATAAATGCGAAAGTGTGTGGGTGTGAATGTTTGTATCTCCATGACTACTAAGAAATTTGAAATGTAGATAGTGTAGACTCTAAATTAAGACATAGGGTAATCTTACACATCAATTTCCACGCGAACGAAGCCGCGGAGTATAGCTAGTAAATAAATAAAAATCGCTAGACTTACATACCAACTGTATGGTCCCAAACTAAGCAACGCTTGTACTATGGCTACCATACCATAGACTGGGGGCGATCCCAGTGACACCCAGACCAAGGCAAATTACGAAAAGGCCATTTCCCAAATATACCTCTGGCGGGAATCGAACCCGCAACCACCCGATGCAGTGAGCCGATTGCCACCGCCAAGCCTATTGCACGTTTCATAAAGTGTTGGATCCCGTACCTCGATCTTCCTGAGCTGGTCTTCCGGCTCGTTCTCCATGGCGACATCGTCCAGCTTGTCGCTGATGGTCTGCAGCGCGTCGCGCAGGCGCGTGAGTCCGGCATCGAACTCGCGCGACGTGTCCGCGGCCGCGCCCAGACTCTCCGCGCGCTTCTCCAGCCTGTACAGACGAGTTGACATTACTTGCTATAGGGAATAATTATGTTTGACGAAGTGAGCTCTGTATTCATAAGTTTAATTTATTCTCTGT
Organism: Drymonia ruficornis; assembly: GCA_947859195.1. Lineage (NCBI taxonomy): Eukaryota > Metazoa > Arthropoda > Insecta > Lepidoptera > Notodontidae > Drymonia > Drymonia ruficornis. The sequence continues at coordinate 7,165,482 of OX401928.1, read as the reverse complement.
TTTCAGAAATCGGAGATAATAATTTAGGTATAATATACGGTACCTGATAAGTAGATGCTTGGTAAAGACCAAGGATCTTTTAATAGAGGATAGACAAGTTGAGTTTTTGGTTAAGAAGAAATTCAACTTTATTCTGCTGTCTTAAGGTCTATTATACCTAGACAATTCTTAGACAGAAAAACGAGCCGAGCGAGAGGCCCTAGTTGGGACCGTGTCCCTCTGATTTCGAGTTGCCATGCCAAAATAATATTATCGTTGGGTAGTGATTGTTAGTTTTTAAATCAAGCAAATAAATTATTTTTTTATTTATCGTGACTATTGTTTTATCATATTAACAATAGTCACGATAAAAACCCGAAATGAGAGGGACACGGTCCCAACTGGGGCCTCTCGCTCGGCTCGTTTTTTGTGCAGTAGTGAACAGTCCAGTATGTATTTACGTTCGTGGTAAAGACAGACTATACTTAACCATCATATTGAGTATTTTTTAAAAAATATTATTTTATTATTAAATAAAGGTGTTTGAAGTTCGATAACATTTTTATACCATTTAATATCATGTCCGATACGCATAAAATAGGAGGAGTTGGAAGAATATTATCTACTTCCCTCCGTTGTAAAGCGGTAGATAAAAATAACAGTATAGGCTGATAGCCACAGTATTAAGACTGTTACAACTGATGGAAGACCAGTTGTAGCGCACCACGCATAGTAATTTGATTAGTTCGTTAAGCCTTGTCAGAGGCTTTCGGTCGGCTTGAACAACTCTGACACCAGGTTGGCCACCGACCATACGATAAGAAGAATAAGATTTGAGGCTGAAGTGGCAGTGGGCGGGGCACTGATAGCCGATGGAGCAGAAAGGTTCTTGAGTGGCGACCACGTACCGGGAGACGCAGCGTGGGTAGCACCCACAAGGTGGACCAACGACCTAGTGAAGGTCGCGGGAAACCGCTGGATGCAAGTGGCACAGGACCGGTCATTGTGGAAATCCTTGAGGGAGGCCTATGACCAACAGTGGACGTCTTATAGCTGAAATGATGATGATGATGAACTGACTTGTCGAGCAGGTCGTTCCAGCGGTCCTGCAGGTCGACGACCTTCTGCTGCAGCCGCGCGGCGTCGGGTTCATTAGGGTCCAGTCTCGCCAGCGCCGCGCCCGCCACCTCCTCCAAGTGCGCGAGCTGCGGCTGCTGACCGCGGAACTCCTCGCGCAGCACTTGCACCTACACCAACAAATCAACTCGATTCAGAATTTATTTATCATTCAGGTGGTAGAGGCAAGTTCTAGGCAAAAGCCTGCAGCACATATACGGGCGGCGATATTATACTCAAGATCGGCGTAATATAAGGTAATTGTTTAACATCAGGCGGGCCGTACGCTTGTTTGCCACCTTAGTCACATAAAAAATAATTAAAAATAATAACAACAAAAAACCCGTACAAGCGCGAGTAGAATTCGAATTTAAAAAAAAAACGCCGGTAAGGATATTTCTTAGCTCGAGCTGCTGCAAAATTTGTGAAATTTTATGGGAAAGGTGTCCGTTGTGTGTTAGTGAAATAATTGCAGCTCCACAAGCCCCGAGCAGTCGGACGCGAGCCATCAATCAGTCCAGGGCATGGACCAATTACTAAGGGGACTGGCCCTAAGCAACTCGGCCGAGTGGTTGGCCTAGTACTAATATCGACATAAAACGAAGCGAGTAATTCAACTATTTACCGGCAGATAGAACAATGAAAATGAAAAAACAATGACCACGTTTTTTTTATACATATATCTAATACGGGCACCTCTTTCTTTAGTCTTTACTCTGTGGTCCAGGGTGTGCCGCTCGGCTCATGTTGGGTTTAACATTGGTCTCACCTGTTGGACTTGAGTCTGCACCATCCTAGAGTCTGATGAGATGGGTCCGAGGGCCGCCATCATGCGGTCCTTGGCCCCGAGCCACTGCGCGAGGTTGGTGTGCGTGTCGTGGAAGTCCTTGATCTCCTCCATGAGCCGGATCTTGTCCTTGAAGGCGTCGTGCAGCGCCCTCCAGCGGGACGACACGTCCTCCATCTCGTCGTGCAATCTGTCCGCGCCTAGCACGCTCTGCTTGCGTTTCAGGAGCTCGCGGACCTACGACAAAGAAATACACCTTTATGGTTCGAAAAATCGCTTGGTTTTCGTGGTACCTGTGGCGCTACTATCTATGTAACAACGTCAAATATACAAGGTACATTTTTCAAGTGGGCATGCATGGCCAAGTCCGAAACTATGAGGAATAGCGAAATGTACTCAAAGGAGTCTCGGGCCCGATTTTGATGAGAACCAAAACTGTATCATAATTTTTTTGAAAAATCAATATTCCTGGCCAGGAATAGAACCTGTTGATTTTGAAAAAAAAATACATATTTGACGTGATACAGAAACTTCTTACAGTTTCTGTCTTCACTATGCTTTTTATTGTTCTTTTTATAATTGACATTCTGTCATTACATGTCACATAGTCTTATTATTTTAGCCGATTAAAACCATAATTATATCTAAATGGTTTTATCTTCTTATCAATTTAATCGGCTAAAATTCTATTAAAATGGACAGATTCCTACGTCCCGATAAATTGGACATAGATCCAGCCGATAGCTCCGCTTCGCAAGAATGGGAGCATTGGAAGAAGACGTTTGAAAATTTCCTGTCATTCTGCAGCGCCAAAGATGTATCAGATAAGAAATTACATCTACTGATAAATCACATCTCGGCAAAAATTCACGCATTTATTAGCGAATGCGCAACCTACGAGGTAGCCATGAGTACCTTAAATAATATATATATCAAACCCAAGAATATAATTTACGCCAGACATATGCTGGCTACTCGGAAACAGCAGAGTGAAGAGGATATTGACGCTTATATTCGAGCCCTAAAATTAATGTCCAAAGATTGTCAATTCGCAAAAGTGGATGCGGAGACAAATAGATGCGATAATATACGGGATGCATTTATTTCTGGCATAAGATCAAACAACATTAGACAACGATTACTTGAAAACCTGACACTTTCGCTCGACGAAGCCTATAATCAGGCAGTATCGTTAGAAATGGCTGAATTAAGTTCACAGAACTATAATGTTTCTAATTTGAATGCTGTTCAAAGTTTGGAAGATAATATAACACCAACAGCAGCAACGTCTACCTTCATTCGCAAATGTTTTTTCTGTGGTGGGCGTGTACATCGAAGAAAGGATTGTCCTGCCGTTGATTCCACCTGCCAGATATGTGACAAGAAGGGGCATTACGCTAATGTGTGTCGTAGTAAGAAGCCAAACACTGTTGCAGTAATTGAAAAGCAAACTGTCACCAACGCATGCATAATAGCGGCATCATCGGATTCCCTTAAGAAAGCTACAGTAACAGCCTACATCAAAGGGATCCGTGCCCAAGCTTTAATCGACACAGGCAGTTCCGTTAGCTTTATAGACGAGGACTTTTTTAAACTATGTCAATTGACCAAGAGCCCCAGTAGCCAGAGGATTTCTATGGCTTCTACCACACTCACTTCACAAGTAGAAGGACAAACATGTGTCTCTGCCAAAATTGGGGACCATGATTATAAGGGCCTGAAGCTACTCATCGTAAAGAAATTGTGCTCTGATCTTATCATTGGTCATGACATACTCGAAAAGCATGCATCTTTAGAATTTTCTTTTGGTGGACCCAAAGATCCTATTAAAATATGCAGCGTCGCTGCGGCCTCTGTACCTGCCGTGCCCTTGTTTTCAAATGTATCTGCCGATTGTAAGCCTATTGCTATAAAATCTAGGAGATATAGTGATGATGATAAGCAATTCATCGGTGATGAAGTAAGTAAACTGTTAGCTGATGGTATCATTGAAGAGAGTACGTCACCCTGGAGAGCTCAAGTCCTTATCACTAAGAATGCTAATCATAAGAAGCGACTTGTTATTGATTACTCTCGAACAATAAATAGATATACAAATTTAGATGCATACCCACTTCCGAATATGGAAGAGTTGGTGTCACAAATATCGAAATATCGCATATTTAGCGCTATAGACTTACAAAGTGCATATCATCAAGTTCCAATTCTGCCGGAAGAATGTCATTTCACTGCTTTCGAAGCTTTGGGAAATCTATATCAATTTCGGCGTATTCCATTTGGTGTCACTAACGGTGTCTCGAGTTTCCAAAGAACTATAGATTGGGTGATCCGGCAAGAGAAGCTTCAAGGAACCTATGCCTATTTAGATGACATTACCGTGTGTGGAAAAACTCAAGAGGAACATGACCAAAATCTAAAACATTTTCTGGCAGCTGCGCAAAAATATGGTCTAACACTGAACAAAGAAAAGAGTAAGTTTTCTCAGGAGACCATTAATATTCTAGGATATAATATAAAGGACCATGTTATTAAGCCAGATGCCGATCGCTTGCGGCCATTATTAAAGTTGCCGCCACCAGGTGATTTATCATCATTAAGAAGGGTGATAGGAATGTTTGCATATTATAGCAAGTGGATCCCAAACTTCTCTGAAAGAATCCACGCCCTTTCTCACACTAAAACATTTCCATTAAGCAATGAGCTCGTCAGTAATTTCGAAGAACTTAAAGCTGACATCTCGAAATCTGCTGTTCATGCTATTGATAACAATGCACCAATAACCGTGGAAACAGATGCATCTGATCATTCTATCGCAGCAACTTTGTCGCAAGCTGGTCGACCGATAGCGTTTTTTTCCAGAATGCTGAACAGCAGCGAACATGGCCACTCAGCCATAGAAAAAGAAGCGTACGCTATAGTAGAATCGTTGAAAAAATGGCGCCATTTCCTCATTGGCAAACCATTTCGTCTCATTACTGACCAACGATCGGTATCTTTTATGTTTAACAATAAGCAGACGAGTAAAATCAAGAACGAAAAAATACAGCGATGGCGTTTGGAGTTAGCACCATTTAAATATGACATTGTGTACCGTCCAGGGAAACTGAATGACGTTGCCGACGCGCTCTCGCGGGTATGTGCTTCAGTGCCAATACGAACAGAAAGACTGGTATCATTACATGAAGCTCTATGTCACCCGGGCGTGGCGCGCATGACCCATTGGATAAAGTCGAAAAACTTACCTTATTCTACAGAAGATATAAGAAGTATGACTAATTCATGCCGAATATGTTCTGAAATAAAACCAAGATTTTACAGACCTCCCTTGCCTGACCCAGTTTTAATAAAAGCTACTTCGCCTATGGAACGATTGAGTATGGATTTTAAGGGACCGGTACCTACCAACACGAGGAATAAATACATTTTGACTATCATTGACGAATATTCTCGCTTCCCGTTCGCATTCCCGTGCGCCGATACTAGCTCTGCGACCGTAATCAAACATCTGAACGAGATATTCACATTGTTTGGTATGCCAGCTTACTTGCATTCGGATCGGGGAACTTCATTCATATCTGCTGAAGTAAAGAATTTTTTGAACTCCCGTGGGATTGCCTCAAGCAGAACCACACCTTACAACCCAAGGGGGAACGGACAAGTGGAGCGTTTCAATGGAACTTTTTGGAAAACAGTTCAGCTAGCAGTACGTTCACAAAATTTAGCCATAGAAAACTGGGAAAAAGTCCTTGACCAAGCGTTACATTCAATAAGATCTCTACTATGCACAGCCACAAATTGTACGCCGCATGAACGAATGTTTACGTATACAAGGCGCTCCTCGAACGGGGTCTCTATACCCACCTGGTTGACTGAATCCGAGCGGGTGTTGATGCGCAAATTTAACCGCACGAATAAGTATCAACCACTCGTGGAAGAAGTGTCTTTGCTGCATGTGAATCCGGACTACTCGTATGTTCGCCTAGCCGATGGCCGAGAATCAACTGTCTCGAACCGCCACTTGGCGCCGTTGGGGCGAGATGGAGAGATGATCCCGGAAACGCCTGAGACGTTGAATGGAGATGATGAAGACGCAGAAGACGACGCAGTATTCTACGATTCGCGAAACTCGGACTTAGAAGCAGAGCCGGCAGTTACGCCAGAACCGCCAGTTCCAGAAGCCGAGATTCCACGAAGATCAACTAGGGACCGAAGACCACCGACTCGCTACGGGAACTTTCTCTAGCGAGGAAGAATGACGTGATACAGAAACTTCTTACAGTTTCTGTCTTCACTATGCTTTTTATTGTTCTTTTTATAATTGACATTCTGTCATTACATGTCACATAGTCTTATTATTTTAGCCGATTAAAACCATAATTATATCTAAATGGTTTTATCTTCTTATCAATATTATTATTACACCATTCGATAGTGTCGCTAATAAGGAACGAATTCTGGGAAGTAATGATATACGACAAAATTAAGGAAAGAGCATGCCATCTGGTGCAGTGAGCGGCCAACGCTCACTGCTGGTTTGAGCGTGTGCCGTTGGTCTGCACCAAGCAGTCGTCATTGGCAGAATTATTTAAATTGACCAAATGGTACTTAAGGGTTCTATATCTGTTATGTATGCCTGAAACGGCCGAATACTCGTACGCAACTTAAATTTGAGAGCTGCTTAACTTGACGCGCCATACAAAAAATGACAGTTAACGACGTCTCAAACTGCTAAGTGGGACTTAAATATTTAAGTAGCCTTTGAGTATTCAGCCGTATGTCTGTTATGCTATCTGTAAAATAAGAATTGGACCAGCCTAGCGCCATAGTGTGACGTCACAACTGGAACTTGGTACGGCTCGCGGCTAACTTCACTCATAGTACAGTACCTTATATGAGAGAAGTTAGCCGATAGCCCGTCCTATTCTAATTTTACTCTCATAGTGCCCAGAAGGAGCGTCAACAAGATGTATCTCACCTGAGTCTTGGTGGAGTCTAGGATGCTCTGTTTCTCGTACATTTCCTCGAGCACGGCGCGGGCCTGGCGGATGGTCTTGTCAGCCTCCTCCTTTGTGTTGGGCACGGACTCCTTCGGCAACTGCCTCTGGACCTAGACAACACATCCAACATTTAGAAACAATAAAGAGGAGGGAGGGGAAGTAGTGGGGGGAGGCGACCATCTGTTTTCTTCTTATCGTATGGTTAGTGGCCAACCTGGTGTCAGAGTTGTTCAAGCCACCCGAATGCCTCTGACAATGCTTAACGACTGCTGCCTAGATGACAACTGGGACTGACTTTTACGTGCCCTCCGAAGCACGGAGACGATCAGTTCAAATGCCACTAAATGGTCACCCATCTCCGACTAACCTTGCCAAGTCTTGCTTAACCTTTGATTTTGTACCGATCAGTGATTGCAGCTGGTTATGAGCGCCTCAAATCTACTGTGAGAGGGTGGTCCTACCCCGGTCGAGCCAGCCCATATATGACCAGAGGAGCTAGGACACAAGGTAAGACAAGACTTTTGTCACGCATTATGTCGCACCGAGTCACTCTCTCCCTTACTCAATGCATAGGAGAGAATAAGACAGAATGTATTTATCTCGCGTTTTGTCTTGTCACGTTCGGGTGTGCTACTAGCAAAATGTCTATGGCTACTAGTGCTGCAGTGAGTCGGCTATAGCATGACTCTACCTCTGTCTCTGTCTCTGTCTCTAAAACAAGCTATATTATAGTCGGTGGCTAATGGCGTTTTGTATTTTAGAGAGTGAAAAAAAAAAAAGCGGGAAACAACCATAGATAATGTTACATTACTTTGATACCTAGTCTATGGATGAACTATAAGAGATGTATAAGGAATGCTGTTCATTAACTTACTAACACCCCCACTTATCAAAATAATGCTAATTCACAACTTCAGTTTAAACAAAACAAAATTACTACCATACAAAACAAAATTAAGTTTCTGTCAACCCTAACATCTCGACAAATTTATAATGTTTTACAGTACAAAGTGCTTTTGTAAATATATCAGCTGGCATTTCAGCTGTAGGTACATAGGCTATCTCTACCTGCTTATTCGTACCTAATAATAAATGAATGTAATATTGTATAGTAAGGTAAATTACCTTGTCCAGGAAGGTGTTGAGCGCCCGGAGGCTCTCGAGATGCTTCCTGACCTCCTCCCGGATGGCATCTATCTCGGACTGCCGGTCAGCCAGCTTCGTGCCGAGCAGGCTGTACCTGTTGTTGATCTCCGACAACTGCTGCTGCACTGGAGACAGTTCTAAGACACGAGGAAAGTTTAATTGAGGCTATGATTATTTCAAAATAGTCTTTATAAGGTACAAAACTTTACCCGCGACTTCGTCCGCGTTGACTTTAGAACGTCCTACAATTCGTGTTTTGATAATCTCACAGGATCCTAACATTTTTCTGGGATTAAAAGTAGCCAATGTTCTTCTCCAAGAAGAACCTTCTGCTTCGTTACAAACCGATATAATTAACACTTTTGATTTATTTTAGGAGCTATCTCTACCCTAAAATAAATCTAGAAGTCTATACTTCTGTAAATTAGTATAGCGGTGTGTAGCGATGCAGAATCGCTTCGTCGTTGCAATTGCGACCAACAGTTAAAAATTGAGATCGAACTTAAGATGCTGTTTTTGACAGAAAACACATTAAACGTCACAACCGAATCTTAGGATCGATCTCACCTTTGAGATCGATTTATTAATACGGACCCTAAAAACCTAGAGGCGAGAGCCGAATTATTGTTGGTACGACGATCCCTTACCTTCGAGATGGAATCCATCCTGGCTGGACCTGCGCGAGCTGAAGCCACTGGACGTGGAGTGGGTGGAGCCGGGGCTCACCAGCCCGTGGCCCTTGCTGGGCGACGGCGAGCGGGCGTCTAGCGTGCGGCCTACATAAACATGAGGACATTAGTGGTCTGTCTCTGGATTGGAAAGCGAGTACAATAATACCACAGAGGCATGTCTCCTCCATAATTTATGAAGTATTCACTTAGCAAGAATCGCTGGTTCATTGTAGTGAGATAGGAACAAAATTTGGAGTTATGGGTCGTTAAAGGGGAAACAGTTTGGAAGTTTGTATGCACGGCGAGCTATTGAATTTTTCTGGGCGACACGAACAGCTAAAAAACCCTGCGATGTGCCAAAAGAACGTGCTTGTGTGTGCGTGCGAGTGTGTATGTTTGTGTGTGGGTATGTGTGTGTGTGTACTCACTGGGCGTCTGTCGCTTGGTGGGGCTGTAGAGCTGTCGCTTGCGGTGCGGGCTGTCGGCGCGCTCGCCGCGCGTTAATGCTTCGTACACCGCGCCCGCTTCGTTCACCTGTTATGGAAAACATACGCTTGATTGCAGGCTATCTCTTATTTGATCCCAGGTTCGATCCCCGGTAGGGCATGCACCAATGGATGAATTTTCATCTATGTGCATAATTTACAGTTCGCTGACGGTGAGGGAAAACATCGTGAGGTAACCTACCTATCCCTCGGGATTAGGTAATAGTCAGTTCCTGTATACACGGCGACAAGGTTCACCACCTGTCACGTTGGGTTCTGACTATCTGGTGAAACGTGGGCTTTGAGTTGGTGGTGATTAATACCTCTACAATGTGGTGGTGTATGGCCACTCAAGCCTCTGACTACCCCCGAATGGGGATAAAAGTCGTGACGTTACATACAGTTACTCTTATTTGATCAATTGTGTAATTTACTAAATCTTTTCTTCAAATTTCTACAAAAGAGTTGCCTACAGTATAAAGCAACAATAGAAAAAAAACAGTTTTCAGTCAATCCTGCATCTACTACGACAACTGTGACTGTATTTTACCATGACAGTCTCATAGAGTTAGGATTCTTAGGCCTTCGTGGAACAAACATGAAAATGTAATCCAACACTGACTAAATTCGATCTTGAGCCATAAAAAATGTGTGTACCTTGTCGATGTTGATGGAGAAGTCCCTGTACTCCTTGGCGAGAGGTCGCAGCTCGTCCAGTTGTTGCTTGAGCACGTCGGGCTCCACGGCCACCGGCTGCAGCCGCGTCACGCGCGACTCCATGCCAAGCAGCCACTCCAGGACCTGCATTCATCATCATCATCATCATTATCATGTCAGCCAAAACACGTCCACTGTTGGCCATAAATAAATATCTTCTTCTTCTAATCGTATGGTTAGTGGCCAACCCATTGTCAGAGATGTTCAAGCCGCCCGAAGGCTTCTGACAAGGCTTAACGACTGCTGCCTAGATGACAATAACCGGGACCGACTTTTTACGTGCCCTCCGAAGCACGGAGACGCTCAGTACAAATGCCACTAAATGGTCACCCATCTCTGCCTGACCTTGCCAAGCGTTGCTTAACCTCCGATCGTTTACTGATCAGTGGTTGCAACTGGCTATGACCGCTTCAAAATAAATATCGCCAGACTTACAGACCAACTGTATAAATAATAAATATCCTGGAACAATCTTATACACACGCCTTTTTTTTTTTTTTTTTTTTATTGGACTGCGGTGGCAAAAAAGCGTACGGCCCGCCTGATGTTAAGCGTTACCGTAGCCTAAAGATGCTTACAATACCAAAGGTATTGCTCGCACATTGCCGACCTGAAGGGGAGTGGGATGGAGGGAGGGGGATGGAGGGAGGGGGAGGGGGGGTGGGCTTACGGCTCTCTCACTCATCGTACGAAACACAGCTGTAATAGCTGCTTTACGCCGATCTTCTGTGAGAGGGTGGTACTACCCCGGTCGAGCCAGCCCGTTTATGAGCTGCAGTCAATTGGCTACAGCTTGGCTCTACCACCTACGCCTACCTGATCACAAACTAAGCAGAGCTTGTACTATGGAAACTAGATAACTGATATTACTACATATACTAATGCACCCAGACTCGGGACATGTAGACATGTCCCAAGTAGGAATCGAACCTTCGACCTGCAGTCGTGATAGGCGGAATCTAAACCAACCACACCAGCGGGCCCGTCAACTCGGTCGTTACAGTTAATAACATTGCGCCATTCTGTCTTATAAAACGGTTTGGCAGCAGTCACAGGTAAATAATATGTGTTACTTGCCTGTATCTTGAGAGACTCGTATTGGTTGAGCTGGTCAGCTCTCTGCCTGGACAGCTTCTGTTTCTCTTCCAGGGACGCGTTGAAGTCGCGCCATTGGTTCTCCAAAGCCTACAAACAAAGTTTATATACATTTCTTCTTTACTACACATACGAATAGATATTGCTTAAAAACGACAAGATATTGCCATCGAAGATAGCTACAATCTCGCCAATGTTAGCTATCATACGAAGAAACCATGTTGAATTCGGTTCAGCCGTTCTGTAGTCGTCATGTAAGATTGACTGACAAATGCGTCAAATAGCAGCCAAGAGTCTGCGGGACGGTTAAGTGTGAACTTCTGTCTCCCTCACTCATCCTACAAAACGCAGCTGTAATAGTCCTTACGCCGATCTTGTAAGAGGGTGGTACTACCCCGGTCGAGCCAGCACATATATGAGCTGCAGTCAATTGGCTACAGCTTGGCTATACCATCAGTAAATTGCTATTTTGTACTGTAAAATAAAGTTTGGCACTCATCTATCAACTCGGCACCCGACCAGGACCGCCTCGTCGGTCAGGATCCACTAAATGAACCGGAAATAAGTGGCCCACGCGCTGAACACGCGGCGTTCACTCGTTGACCACGCGCGGTTCACTGGTTGATCACGTGACGTTGATGGTGTAAAAGCAGCGTCCGCCCGCGGACCACCTGTCGACAACGAGTGGACGCCGAGCGGCGAGGCGGTGCTGGTCGGGTGCCGAGTTGATAGATGAGAGCCAACCTTAATTGTTATAAAGTTGAAATCATACCTTCATCTTGTCGCGGATGACGTGTGTGTCGGTGACGTCCTTCTTCGCGATCAGTTGCTTGCCATTGCGCAGACATTCTTCTAACAGCGGCATGTGTTTATCCCTGAAACGAAATAAATTATAAATAACATGACTAGACCCGCCAAACTCTCGCACCACTGTTACTCCTGTAAGCCAGGATCGACAATGGTGTCCAACGATGACGCCAAGGTTTGACCCTCGACGAGTCCCGGGGAAAAGCTAAGACGTCTTGGATACTCCCCGAATTTAATCAAAAGAAAAGATAGGACTAGTTGGAAGAAGATTATCCACTTCTCTTCGTTGCAAAGCGGGAGACAAAAATAACAGTATAGGTATAGTATTGCCACAGATATAAGACTGTTACAACTGTTGGAAGACCAGTTGTAAAGCACCACGGATAGCCTCGTGAGTTGGTTATACTTGATTCCAATAATAGGTATGGCAAAAGCGCCTGAAGGGACGGAAGTTGATGATGATGCTGATTTCCATTAGTTAGCGCTGTCCCCATCTTCTATCTACATATAAAATTCAAAGTCCTGACTGACATCAACGCACAGCCTAACCCGCTGCTCCTAGAAATATAAAATTTGGCGGGTGTGTTCTTTGTGAAGTGTAGGTATCCACTAAGAAAGTGTTTTTTGAAATTCCACTCCTAAGGGCCTTAAATAGAGGATGAAAGTTTGTATGGAAGTCGCGGGCAGAAGCTAGTTACCTGTAGTGCGCGAGGTCGGAGAGCCGCGCAGCTAGTTGTTCATGCGGCATGCGCGCTAGATCCCTCGCGTCGGGCTGGTCCGCCAGCTGCGCGTGCGCCGCGTGCAGCGCGCCCGCCTGCCCGGTAAACACGGCCAGCTCGCCGGACACCTCGTCCAGGAACTGCACGCGCTTGATTGAACGCTCCACGAGCTTCTCGTATCTGGAATTAAAGTGGTTATGTCATATCGCCAGACAAACAAATGTATGGTCCCAAACTAATGGGTACCGTATAGTGGACTGGAGGCGATCCCAGTGACACCCAGACCAGAGCGAATTACGAAAAGACAAGTTTCCGGAATTGGCTTCTGTCGACAATCGAACCCATATACCTACTGACGTAGATTGTGTATTTTGCTTTTTGGTATTTTGACACTGTCACTTTGGTTGTTTTAAAAGCCTGTACTTCTTAAAACATTATGAACGTTTTTAGTCTGTGATTATAGAGGTTTAGCGATGAAATAATGAGAAATTGAATTACGGAGAGTCAGAGAGGAGAGAGATTCGGAGGAGGAATTAACTGTGTAGCCTTTGGCGAAATCTGTGATTATAGAGGCTACTCTTTCACAATAGAACCTCAATAACGTGCAAACATAAAATTTCAATTAATTATGGCCGGCGCACATAGAGCACAGCAAAGCATGGCTTTTTATTTTTTATCAATCGAATTCAATACTTGTCCAATTGAAATAAGGTCCATATTACAATGGTCGGTGATTGACATCGGAGCATTTTCTCTTGCTCCGATAAGTATTGAATTCGATTGATAAAAATAAAAAGCCATGCCCTGCCGTGCTCTATGTGCGCCGGCCGTTATGGTCGGATTTCGACCACGGGCGACCACTAGTGTTGATAATTGCTCTTACCTAGCATAGATGTCCTCAGCTCTCTGCTCCAGTTTCTTAGCGATCCTAGCGTTGGACGGCGTGAGGGCAGCGTCCCTAGCACTGGACAGCAGTTTGGCGAGAGTTGGCCGCCGAGCGTCGAGCTCGCCGTGCGAGATGCGTTGCTCGCGAACTTGCTCGTCGAGCCGCTCGCGGATCAACGACGCAGGTTTCTGTTGGTTCCTGCGAGAAATATCAAAAGTTAAGAATGGGGAAATTTGTAGACTATGAAAAAGATAAATAAAAATTACAAGGGTTTCTGACGACTGCTTAGCTAGGCTAGGTAGGCTAGGTTCACTGTACCTGGTGGTCGCGGGTTCGATTCCCGTCAGAGACAAATTTCGTAAACGACCTTTTCGTAATTTACCGTGGTCTGGGTGTCAATAGAATCGCCCCCAGTCCATATTATCGTATCCATAGTACAAGCGTTGCTTAGTTTGTGACCATACCGTTGGTGTGTATGTCCAGCGATATTTATTTATTTATACAATTCAAATCTTCTTCTTCTTATCGTATGGTTAGTAGCCAACCTGGTGTCAGAGTTGTTCAAGTCGCCCCTGACAAGGCTTAACGACTGCTGCCTATAAACAATAACCGGGACCGACTTTTTACGTGCCCTCTGAAGCACGGAGACGCTCAGTACCCATACCACTAAATTGTCACCCATCTCTGACTGACCTTGCCAAGCATAACTTAACTTACAATCGTTTACCGATCAGTGACTGCTGGCTATAAGTGCCAAAATAGTGTTATACTCACTTGAATACTGTCTCGGCCTGTCCCAGCCAATGCGCTTGCGTCTCAGCTGCGTCTTGAAGTCCCTGGCATTGTAGTAAGGCGGCCTCAAGTTCCGCGCAGCGCGACCCGACCGCATCGCTCACTTCATTGTACCGTGACGTCAGCTCGATCACGGGCACCTCTAGTTGGCGGATCTCAGAAGGGGTGAGGTTGCCTTCGAGTGACTTCACTAGCTGGTCGCAAGCCTGGCGAGATGTCCAAAGGTGTTAGGACACAGAACACAGAAGATCGGCGTAAGGAAGCTATTACAGCTGCGTTTCGTATCCCAACCTTCCCCTTCTTATATCCCACTCGCCTTCAGGTCAGCAACGTACAAGTGATGCCTTTGGTATTGCAAGCATTTATGAACTAAGTAACCGTTTAACATCAGGCGGGCCGTTCGCTTGTTTGTCACCTTAGTAACATAAAAAGTAGATAGGTAGTAGGTAGTAGATCTTCGGGAATACCGTAGTTAGTTACCAACCGCTATAGCACTCAACTATATTGGGTTAATGTCCAATTTTTCCAGGACACAGACGGATAAAACAGACAGACATACTCTTGGACAGATAGATGGACAACAATGTGATCAAGAGTATGAAGGTTCTTTATTTTCCTTCTGAGGTACGGAACCCTAAGAACAAACAAATTTTAAGAAAGTGTGAAAAAAAAGGCGATAAAAAAAATACGGAAAAATGAAGTCTGTTTAGCATTCTCTACCAAACCCGTATGTGAATACTGAGTATAATAATAATAATAATTTAGCCCTTTTAACGTCCCATTCCTGGGCACGGACCTCCCCTCAATGCGAGGGGGATTCAGGCTATAATCCACCACGCTGACCCAATGCGGGTTGGTGGATTTCACATGTCTAAGACATACAGGTTTCCTCACGATGTTTTCCTTGACCGAAAGCAAGTGATAATCATATTAAAGTTATGATTCGCACATGAAAAATCCAGAGGTGTGTGTGCCCGGGTTTGAACCTTGGACTTTAAGCCCGCAAGACGCGTGCTTAACCAATCGGCTACCACTGCTTTAATAAAGTGCTAAGTGCTATTTTAATAAGGTGTAAAAAAAAGAAAAATCTATCCTGTTCAGCATTCTCTAACAATCCAGTATGAAAATACTGAGTATACTCACGTCCTTAGCGTTGTCAATGAGTCGTCCCTGCGCCAATATCTCGTTGTGTAGCGTCTTCGCCTTGGAGAGCTGCGACTCTACCGCGCGAGGCTCCCCGCCCACCGGCTCCGACAGTACTGACCGGACTTGGGGCTCGAGCTGATGATAAACAAGTATAATTATTACATTATTTTTAATTTTATATAAGTACCTACATTGTTTTTTTTTTTTTTTTAATTTTAGCTTTAGTTTTTTGTTTTCTTTTTAGATTTTATTTTAATTTTAGTCTTAATTTTAACTTTATTTGTTTTTTTTTTCATTCAGTCTCACGTCGGCGAACGTTGTACACGCCTGTCATTGGTGTACCTATCAGACCAGTTTATTTTTAATTATTTTTGTACCCGTGTATTAATAGGTATACTGTTGGTGTGTCGTTTTTAAATAAATAAATAATTAGCCCTTTGTCCTTTAATCCTTAAGACTCCGCTTCCCGGCCGGCAGTTAACGAGCAGCTAACGAGGCATGTTTGGAGGCTATCTCCTCTTAGACGAGTGGAGTAAAAATTTTGAAAAAAATATCACCGTATTTATTATACCCTCTTCTTTAAAAAACAAGTTTGAAAAATGTGAAAAATGCTCTTTTACTATGTGAAAAAAATTACCAAAATGTAGAAATTTTCAAATTTAAATTTCTATCTTCTTCCAAACGGCTGGGAATTTTTAAATAGTTTTTTCACCAAAAGATGGAGAAAGATAATACCTAAAAAATGTAAGCTTGATTTTGCGATGCAATCGTTTTTCAGGTCACAATTCATGATTTTCCAAATATTCGCCAACAAAGTGGCCGGATCCGGTGCGAGGGGCGACGGGCGGCAGTACCGCGATGACTGTTGGACGGGGAGGTTGTGTCACTTTTCTACGCTCCAGTCGCTTCAATTATCGTGTATCTCTTTTTTATAAATAAATACGTAAAAATATTGCAGTGGTTTAGAATATTTTGTAGATAGCTAGCATTTGTTAGATTTTATATTTGTGCGCATTTATACGCCTTTGTACCTAAGTAGTTGTGATAAATAGTTGTAATTTAGAACATAAATTACAATTCTTTGTTATTATATAAAAAAAATACAATTGGATACAAATACAATTGCCTAAAATAATAAAAAAAT